>CM066585.1:4390000-4745000 GCA_033816785.1 Picus viridis | reverse complement strand
TACATCTGCATTTTTATTAGAGACATCAGAGTCCTTAAAGCTACTCAGTTGTATGCTTTATATGATAATAGACAACCACTGAAACAAATATGCACTAGACCCACAAACAGTGATTATAAAGGCAAGCGGGCTGAGAGAGCACATCAAATTACAAGCAAGGGCTTTGTGCTGTCTATGAGTGTCAGTGTGGCTCCTGGACTAAAGATTGAAACTTTAGGAAAGGAAAACAATAAATGACAAGATGAATTTAAACCCACACATTTGTGCCTCTGTTATCTGGCACACCTATGTAAATCAGAGAATCAGAGAATCAGAGAATGGCTTAGGTGGGGAGGGAACATAGAAATCATCTACTCCAACCTCCCTGCCATGGGCAGGGACACCTCTCAACTACACTCGGCTGCTCAAGGCCTCGTCCAACCTGGCCTTGAACACCCCCAGGGAGGAGGCATCCACAATCTCCCTAGGCAGACTATTCTAGTCTCACCATCCTCATATTGAAGAACTTTTTCCTAAGATCCAGTCTAAACCTACTCTCAGCTTCAAACCATTCTCCCTTGTCCTCTTGCTAGACATCCTGATGAAAAGCCCCTCCGCAGACTTCCTGTAGGATCCCTTCAGGTATTGCAAAGGCAGCTCTAAGGTCCCCTCTGGACTCTTCTCTAGGCTGAACAACCCCAGCTCCCTCAGCCTATCCTCATACCAGAGGTGCTCTAGCCCTTTGGATTATCATTGTGGCCCTCCTATGGACTTGCTCCAACAGCCCTGTGCCCTTCTGATGCAGGCACCAGACCTGAACATGGTGCTTGACCTGGTGTCTCAGAAGAGCTTCCTCAGACTGACAGCCTCTGGATGCATAACATATTGCAACTGCATGTTCAGAATTAGGGAAACATTTTAGATTACAAGAAGCAAATACAAGTACTTAGTCATCACAAGCTTGTGGTGAAGGCAAAAAAAAGCAGGAGTATTTATAAACAGAATAGAAATAGAACTGAATAAACCAGGTTGGAAGAGACCTTCAAGATCATCATGTCCAACCTATCATCCAACACCATCTAATCAGCTAAACCATGGCACCAAGCACCCCATCAAGTATCCTCCTAAACACCTCCAGTGATGGTGACTCCACCACCTCCCTGGGCAGCACATTCCAATGGGCAATCACTCTCTCTATGAAGAATTACTTCCTAACATCCAGCCTAAACCTCCCCTGCCACAGCTTGAGACTGTGTCCTCTTGTTCTGGTGCTGGTTGCCTGGGAGAAGAGACCAAACCCCACCTGGCTACAACCTCCCTTCAGGGTTTTTACAGCATGTTGATCATATTCCACGATCTTCCACTTATTTATTTCATGTCATAAAGCAGGACATGAATCATTAAGAATCATAACAACATAGTTATTTTTTTCTGAACCTGGTTTATTTCCTGCTCACATGTTGTTCTTTGTCACAGTGCCTACCCTTGTGCAACCACCAGCTGTGATCCTTCTCCAGCACAACAGACCAGATTGTCATCTTACTTTCAAACAAATATATATTCTAGCTGACTGACAATCAGATGAGCAATTGGGTTTTCTAGGAGTAGGGGTGTTCATCATTTATTCCAGTACCTGTTGTTTACTATTGATGAGAACTAGTGATGGTCCCAGAGATGCGCAAGGAATGCCTTGAGTCCAACTTGGGGGGGGGGGGGGCGGTGGGGAGGATGTGATTTTGGACTTCTCTCCTCATTCCCTGTTGAATTACAGAGTCACCACAATGGTAGGGAGATTACAGCCATAGAATCAGGGTTGGAAGGGACCACAAGGATCATCTAGTTCCAACCCCCCTGCCATGGGCAGGGACACCCCATGCTAGATCAGGCTGGTCAGAGCCTCATCCAGCCTGGGCTTAAACACCTCCAGGGACGGGGCCTCAACCACCTCCCTGGATAACCCATTCCAGGGCTTCACCACTCTCATGGTAAAGAACTTCCTCCTCACGTCCAGCCTGAATCTCCCTACCTCCAGCTTGATCCCATTCCCCCTAGTCCTATCACTACCTGATAGCCTGAGAAGTCCCTCCCCAGCCTTCTTGTAGCCCCCTTCAGATCCTGGAAGGCCACAATGAGGTCACCTCAGAGCCTTCTCTTCCCCAGACCGAACAGCCCCAACTCCTTCAGTCTGTCCTCATAGGAGAGGTGCTCCAGCCCTCTGATCATCCTCGTGGCCCTTCTCTGGACACCTTCCAGCACCTCCAGATCCCTCTTGTAATAGGGGCTCCAGAACTGGATGCAGTATGCCAGATGGGGTCTCACCAGAGCTGAGTAGAGGGGGAGAATCACCTCCCTTGACCTGCTGGCCACACTTCTCTTGATGCAGACCAGGATCTGATTTGCTTTCCAGGCTGCAAGTGCACACTGAGAGCTCCTGTTGAGCTTCTCCTCCCCCAGCACCCCCAAGTCTCTCTCCTCAGGGCTGCTCTCCAGCCAGTCACTGCCCAGCCTGGATTTGTGCCTGGGATTGCCTCGACCCAGATGCAGCACCCTGCACTTGCAAGGTCCCTGCAGGACCTTGCACTTACACTTGACATTAAAAATCATTTATTTAGAAACAGGCCTGAAGTTCAGGGTAGAAAGAAAAACAGAACAAGGAAAGTTTCTGCATTTCATCCTGTCCAGACAGAGCAACTCTGAACTTTCCCTCTATTATGCTTGCAGAATTAGAAGTGCTCTAATTCCATGCACTCAACGTGTCACTGCTCCAGGGAAATAGGCAATTACATCCTTGTGATAGTTCTGCTCTTTATTTACAGATAGAAATCTCTAATTAAAATATTTTTTATTGAGAGTATCATAGGCAAATACATGCCACATATGAAGTGTAGAATTGAGGGAGTCTGATATTTAGCCTCGCAATGGACACGAGCAGACAGTGTGAGCTTGCAACACTGAGGCCGGTGGCAGCCTAGCCTGAGTCAAAAGCAGCATGGCCAGAGATGGAGAGAGGGGATCCTTCCACTTTACTCTCATGAGACCTTACCTGGAGCTCTGCGTCCAGGTCTGGAGCCCTCATCACAGGAAGGACATGGACCAGATGGAGAAGGTCCAGAGCAGGGCCACCAAAATACTCAGGGGGTTGGAGCACCTCTGCTGTGAGGACAAGCTGAGGGAGCTGGGGGTGTTCAGCCTGGAGAAGAGGAGGCTCCAAGGAGACCTAAAAGCAGTCTTCCAGTACCTGAAGGGGGCCATAAGAAGGCTGCAGAGGCACTGTTTGCAAAGGCCTGCTGTGATAGGACAAGGGGCAATGGTTTGAAATGAGAGAAGAGGAGATTTACATTGGGTGTTAGGAACAAGTTTTTATTGTGAAGGTGGTGGAACACTGGCACAGGTTGCCCAGGGAGGTAGCTGAGGCACCATCCTTGGAGATATTCAAGGTGAGGCGGGACAGGGCTTTGGGCAACCTGATCTAGTGGAAGATGTCCCTGCTAACTGCAGAGGGATTTGGACTTGATGACTTCTGTGGGTCCCTCCCAACCCAGACTAGTTTTGGGCTCCCCAGTTCAAGAGGAACAGGGATCTGCTGGAGAAAGTCCCTTAGAGGGCTACAAGGATGACTGGGGGAATGGAGCACTGCCTGAGGAGACCAGGCTGAGAGCCCTGGGGCTGTTTAGTCTGTAGAATAGAAGACTGAGAGGGGATTTAATAAATGTCTATCAATATCTGAGGGCTGAGTGTCAAGAGGGAGGGGACAGGCTCTGCTCAGTTGCACCTTGGGATAGGACAAGGGACAATGGATGTAAACTACAGCACAGGAGGCTCCACCTCAACATGATGAGGAACTTCTTCACTGTGAGGGTCACAGAGTCCTGGAGCAGGCTTCCCAGAGAGGTTGTGGAATCTCCTTCTCTGGAGACTTTCAAGACCCATCTGGATGTGTTCCTGTGGAACATGTGCTAGATTTCATGGTCCTGCTCTGTCAGGGGGTTGGACTCAATGATCTCCAGAGGGGTCTTCCAACCCCTAACATCCTGGGACCCTGTGATCCTACAGTCATTCCATGATTCTATGAAATGTGGTGTCAGAACAGCATTCTTAGTACTTGCACTAAGGCAGAAGGAAAATGCTTTACTTAAATGTGATGAATAATCAAAAGCTATGCTAAACCTGGGTACCACTGAAGAGCATGCAATCAGGGATGACATTAATTATTCACCAAACTCAATGCTTGAATTACATTTGGTCTGGAATATTTCAGATGCATTTAATTTTCCATGTGTGGAGCATAACCTTGTTGAAGTGTGGTAACTTGGCTTTCTTGATTTATATATACACATATAGATAAAAAGAAATTAGACATTGTGACACAAATTACATCCACCAGAACTTGTTATATACCTTAGAAAATACTCGAATAAAGGAGATTCTCAACTGGGTGGCTCGTGGTGCTGTTGTTTGTGGACAATGGATTGAAATGATGCTAAGGAAACTGTTTTCTGAAGTGTTAGGAGTAAAAAGTTTACAAAAATAAAGGGGTTTGAATTAGATTTAGTGAGATTCAAGGTGAACAGAACCTAAAGCAGCTCGTTCAAGGTCAAGGTTCTTTCTCTTGAGCACAGGAGACTGGATGGGGTGCTTGGTGCCATGATTTGGTTGATTAGATGGTGTTGGATGATAGGTTGGACTCGATGATCTCAAAGGTCTTTTCCAACCTGGTTAATTCTAATAACCTCTAATAACTTTTTTTCCTAGGAGAGTGTTTTCTTATTTCTGCATGCTGAATGAGAAAATCTAGTAATGAATAAATATAACTAAATAAAGGAGCTTCAGCTTCTTCCTCTCTGCATCAGGAGCTTGATCCAAGGCCAGCTCAGTGATATGCTTCTCTTGACTTCAGTGGCTTCTGATCAGACTTTAATTCTGTTGTGACTGGCTTGAAACCCAACATATTTTGTCTTTGGCATTCTACTTCCCTAGTTTCATAGTAGTATAGTAGTATCATAGCAGTATCAGTCAGGGTTGGAAGGGACCACAAGGATCATCTGTTTCCAACCCCGCTGCCATGGGTAGGGACACCTCCCACTAGATCAGAACAAGAGGACACAGTCTCAAGCTGCACCAGGGGAGGTTTAGGCTGGAAGTTAGGAGGAAGTTCTGCACAGAGAGAGTGATTGCCCATTGGAATGGGCTGCCTGGCGAGGTGGTGGAGTCACTATCACTGGAGGTGCTCAGGAGGAGACTTGTTAGGGTGCTTGGTGCCATGGTTTAGTTGATTAGGTGGTGTTGGATGATAGGTTGGGCAAGATGATCTTGAAGGTCTCTTCCAACCTGGTCTATTCTATTCTATTCTATTCTATTCTATTCTATTCTATTCTATTCTATTCTATTCTATTCTATTCTATTCTATTCTATTCTGCTGGCCAGAACCTCATCCAGCCTGGGCTTAAACACCACCAGGGACGGGGCCTCAACCACCTCCCTCGACAGCCCATTCCAGGGCTTCACCACTCTCATGGGGAAGAACTTCCTCCTCATGTCCAGCCTGAATCTCTCCACCTCCAGCTTCATTCCATTCCCCCTAGTCCTATCACTACCTGATAGTCTAAGAAGTCCCTCCCCAGCCTTCTTGTAGGCCCCCTTCAGATACTGGAAGGCCACAATGAGGTCACCTGGGAGCCTTCTCTTCTCCAGACTGAACAGCCCCAGCTCCCTCAGTCTGTCCTCATAGGAGAGGTGCTCCAGCCCTCTGATCATCCTCGTGGCCCTTCTCTGGACACCTTCCAGCACCTCCAGATCCCTCCTGTAATAGGGGCTCCAGAACTGGAGGCAGTACTCCAGGTGGGGTCTCACCAGGGCTGAGTAGAGGGGGAGAATCACTTCCCTTGACCTGCTGGCCACACTTCTCTTGATGCAGCCCAGGATCTGATTGGTTTTCTTGGCTGCAAGTGCACACTGGGAGCTCCTGTTGAGCTTCTCGTCCACCAGCACCCCCAAGTCTCTCTCCTCAGGGCTGCTCTCCAGCCAGTCACTTCCCTTGTTTCATGTAGAAGGTTTGTTTGAATCCTTTTCCTGATGCTATTCATGAAATGATTCATGCAGTTCAACCTGCTTCCTGTTTAACATGTTTTATTATCAGCTGTCAAGATAATGAAATACTTGATATAAATTTGGGCACTGAAAATGACAAAAATGTTGCTGATAAGAAGAATGGAAGAAACAAGAAAAAAAAAGGCAGGAAAAAAATCACAAGGCTAATTCAAACTGCTTCATCTGTAAATAATGAGAATTTAATGAGGCTCATATTCAAAAAGGTTTTCATTTCTCAGTGTATGAAACACTGGGGGTGGGGGGACACACAGCACCTTATAGCTGCCTTCCAGTACCTGAAGGGATCCTGCAGGAAGGCTGGAGAGTGTCTTCTCATTGCAGTGTCTAGCAATAGGACTAGGGGGAAAGGATTTTAATCAGAGGGAAAGTAGTTTTAGATTTTAGGAAGAAAGGTGTTGAGGGCCTGGAATGGGTTGCAGAGGGAGGTTGTGGATTCTCCCTCCTGAAGGTATTTAAGACTAGGTTGGATGAAGCCTTGATCAGCCAAGTCTAGTTGGGAGGTGTTTCCTGTCCATGGCAGGGCAGTTGGAGTAGATGATCTGGCCATTGGAATGTGCTGCCCAGGGAGATGGTGGAGTCACCATCACTGGAGGTGTTTAAGAAGAGACTGGATGAGGTGCTTGGTGCCATGGTTTAGTTGATTAGATGGTGTAGGGTGATAGGTTTGACTCGATGATCTTGAAGTTCTTTTCCAACCTGGTTAATTCTATTCTATTCTATTCTATTCTATTCTATTCTATTCTATTCTATTCTATTCTATTCTAGTCTAGTCTAGTCTAGTCTAGTCTAGTCTAGTCCTATTCTATTCCATTCCATTCCACTCCATTTCTATTCTATTTCTATTCTATTCTATTCTATTCTATTCTATTCTATTCTATTCTATTCTATTCTATTCTATTCTATTCTATTCTATTCTATTCTATTCCATTCCATTCCATTCCATTCCATTCCATTCCATTCCATCTCTGAGGTACCTTCCAACCTAAGCCATTCTGTGATTATATGATTCCCTTTTTCACATTCATCTTCTTTTATGTAACATCCTCAGGACAGTACTTGAAGAAAAAAGGTTATGTGAACCTAAGTACTCCTCATGAAACTCTTTTTCTTCTCTTCTAGAAAAATCAGTTCACCTGTGGACTTCAGCTTGGTGGTGCAGCACTGGAAGGAACATTTCTTCAAGCGTCTGATCTGTCAAAAAATACTTTTGTTGAAGCTCAGGAGACTCATGCATTATAAATGCTAAGCTAGCTCTCTTAATTGCAAACCTGAAAACTCTCTGAAATGTGATTTAGAACATGCCCTTAGAAAAAGGGTTTTAAAATGCCAAGATCTGGATCCAGCAGCCAAATTAAAACAAATAACAAAGTGCCATTATGGCATCAGTCCACACTGTTTGGACATCATTTGGACATCATTCTTTCACATTCTATTCTATTCTATTCTATTCTATTCTATTCATAGAATCATAGAATCAATAAGGTTGGAAAAGACCTCAAAGATCATCAAGTCCAACCTGTCACCCAAGACCTCATGACTACTAGACCATGGCACCAAGTGCCACGTCCAAATCCCTTTTGAACACCTATTCTATTGAATATCTATTCTATTGAATATCTATTCTATTCTATTCTATTCTATTCTATTCTATTCTATTCTATTCTATTCTATTCTATTCCATTCCATTCCATTCCATTCCATTCCATTCCATTCTGTGATTGATTAGTTAGGGTTGGGTGACTGGTTGGACTTGGTGATCTCGGAGGTCTGCTCTAACCTGGCTGATTCTGTGATTCTGTGATCAAAATGTCTCAACTAGTTAAAAAACTCAGGCTGATTATTTTAGGGATTCAAGCACACAATAAGCACCACCAGCGAAGGAGTTGCTCCATCTGCCCTAGACACTTACAGTTATTGAGATGAATTGTTCCCTGGAGGTACTGGACTCTCTCCATTTACTACAGAAAGCCTCAGTGGGTAGATTAAATAAAATGGGTCAGATCTTAGAAGGAGAAAATTAGGTAACTTGAGACCCATGCTGGAAATTGATTCAGCTGTGTGGAGTGTCTCCTAACAATTGATACTCACCTACAGTGCTGTGTACGTGTTTGCAGCTCTCAGTGTAGGAAGGACGTGGACATGATGGCCAGGGACCACAGGAGTGCCATGAAAATGCTCAGGTGGTTGGAGCACCTCTGTTACAAGGACACACTGAGGGAGCTGGGGTGTTCAGCCTGGGAAAGAGAAGGCTCCAGGGAGGCCTCCAGCCTGCCAGTACCTGAAGGGGCTCCAAGAAGGATGGAGAGAGACAGTTTGCAAAGGCCTGCAGGGACAGGACAAGGGGCAATGGCTTCAAACTAGAGAAGGGCAGATTTAGATTGGATATCAGGAAAAAGTTCTTCACTCTGAGGGTGGTGGAACACTGGAACAGGTTGCCCGGGGAGGTGGCTGAGGCTACTTCCCCGGAGATATTCAAAGTAAGCCTCAATGAAGCCCTGGGCAGCCGGATCTAGTTGGGGATGTCCCTGCTGACTGCAGGGAGGTTGGACTGGATGACCTTTGGTGGTCCCGTTCCAGCCAGGACCATTCTATGATTAAATAAGCATAAAGAGAACAATTACATAGACTTTTATTTGAGAAGCTGCAATCAGAGGTACCTGTTTGTGAAATATGAGAAGATATATTTCAGGAGTTATATGTATCACTTTCCACTTTGGATGTGTCTAACAGGAGGATAAAATTCCTTGCCACGAAACTTTGATATCACAGCAAAAATTTAGGGGATGGGAAAGATGGGTAACAAAACCTGAAAGGAATGAAAAAATGCAAGGAATTATAATGAGAAGGAAATTACATGATCTAAGATTAATAAGAAAGTAAAAGGGGAGGGAAAATGTTGTCTAATGCTGAAAAATTGTGCATAGGTCTGAACAGCTTTCTCACAGGCTCACAGGATGTCAGGGGTTGGAAGGGACCCAAAGAGATCATCAAGTCCAACTCCCCTGCCACAGCAGGACCATACAATCTAGCTCAGGTCACAGAGGAGCACATCCAGACCTGATGACCAGCTCAGTTACCTGTCTCTGATGAAGTAGATCTAGTGCCAACCAATCACAGACCGAATCCCCAGATGGGCTTCAGTGTCCAAGCAAGAGAGAAAGATTTATTGAAAGGATTAAGATAAATTAGGTGAGACAGAAACAAATACAGGCTTCAAATAATAAAAGCATTAAAGATCATGGAAACACTTTGGGTCTACAGTGGGGAGAAAATACAAAGACAGAAGGAACAAAAAATGCTTCTCAACTATTTTAAGAAACATCAAAATAATCTGGACATTACCATGAAGACATAAAGGTCATTTTAATCAATATTTTTGTTATGCCATCCAGAGTTGTTCACAGCTGATAAAAAAGTTCAGCATTTATGCTGACAGGTGTGGAATTATATCCTGAAAACAGCCCCAAATGTGGCAAACTCTGCTGGTATGAGTCAGCCAACAGGAACGATTTCTGCCAGGGTTGCAGGGCTGAGTGGACCTGTCAAAAGTGAGAAGGTTTTACAAGTGGGGAAGCCAGACTTACTGTTGTGCTGCTGCAAGGAACACATTTACACATCAGCAATGGAAACCTTCGAGAACAACAGAAGAGTAAAACCATACCACTGCTCAAGAGATCTTAAGGAGGAAGGAAGGAACATGAGCCAACAGTGTGCCCAGGTGGTCAAGAAGGCCAATGGCATTCTGTCCTGTGTCAGGAATAGTGTGGCCAGCAGGAGCAGGGAGGTCATTCTGCCCCTGTACACTGCACTGGCTAGGCCACACCTTGAGTCCTGTGTCCAGTTCTGGGCCCCTCAGTTTAGGAAAGATGTTGAGATGCTGGAAGGTGTCCAGAGAAGGGCAACAAAGCTGGGGAGGGGTTTGGAGAACAGCCCTGTGAGGAGAGGCTGAGGGAGCTGGGGTTGCTTAGCCTGGAGAAGAGGAGGCTCAGGGAGACCTTATTGCTCTCTACAACTACCTGAAAGGAGGTTGTAGCCAGGTGGGGGTTGGTCTCTTCTCCCAGGCAACCAGCACCAGGACAAGGGGACGCAGTCTCAAGCTGCACCAGGGGAAGTTTAGGCTCGAGATGAGGAGAAAGTTCTTCCCAGAGAGAGTGATTGCCCATTGGAATGTGCTGCCCAGGGAGGTGGTGGAGTCCACCATCCATGTTCAAGAGGGGATTGGACGTGGCACTTGGTGCCATGGTTTAGCCATGAGGTCTGCGGTGACGGGTTGGACTTGATAATCTTTGAGGTCTGTGGCAGGGTGAGAAAGTTCTCCCCACACACACAAAAGAATCCACAGCTAACTCAGCCGGAGAAGCAGCTGAAAGCTCTATTTACAAGCAGAAATGGAATGCAATGAATATGTACAAAAATATACGATATTTACAATATATACAGAAATATACAGCAATGTATGTAATACAGGAGATCCACGCCCGGAGTAGGGTGTGCCCCCAAGGCCTCTATCCCCCTTCTCCCTCCCTCCCTCCCCCTTTTTCCCCAAAAGGGTTAGAGAGAGAGAAAAGAAGGTAATTAAGGAGAAAATTCTGTTAAGCTCAAAGCGAATGCAAGAGTTAGTTTTCTTATCTGGTTATCAAGGTCATTCCTGCCCAGCAAGCTGTTGCTTCAGAGAGAGAAACAGGCCAGCCAACAGGACAGAGAAGAACAGACTGACTCCGAACAGACCGAACCCAAAACTAAAAGTCGCATTTTTACCTATCCACCAATGAAATCAGTTTAGCATATCTTTGTTTTTGTTATTACCCCAAAACATTCAGCCAGTGTTCAGAAAGTGTCCATTTCTTAAAGGCACAGCCTAAACCGGTCACAAGGTCTCTTCCAACCTTGGTGATTCTGTGACACTGACTCATTTCCCCAGCTATCAAAGCAAACACTTCCAAATACTGAGTAATTATCATGCACAACAAAAATTTGGAGCAATTTTGTTTCACAAGGCCCCTGCCCACCAACTATGTCGAGTTGCTGCTTTCTTTGTGCTCAGGAGAACTTCTGTAGGGTGAGATCTTCGTCCCTTTATGATATAAATTAGCTGCTGAAGCTACAGAGCACAGACACACAGCTAAACATCAATGTGTTTGATGTCAGATGTGATTATGTCCAGGATTCATTCTGCTGTCTTTAAACAATAGCTGAAGGAACTCATTGTGGCCTGGAGCTTTATGGAAAACAGAATGTCCTGCTACTGCGTAAGAAAGACCAGGAGTGCATTAAGAAGCCACCAGGGAATCTTAATCTATGGAGAAAGGCAACAAAAAAGACAGCTAAGCCAATGTCTCTTTTAAACTGATTTTTCTCTTTATAGCTTAGGGTAGTACAAGCCATTTAAATCCTGAATTTGGCTTCTGAAAGCATCTTTATTGGTATGTGGTGAGTACAAAATCACACCTGTTACACACAAAGGAATGAGAAGTATTGACTACTTACTGCTCTATGTGAGTGGACCTGGGCCTCTGCAGTGCTGACTGCTTTGGTGCTTTTGCACTGTGCATTGATTTTATTCAATCAGGAAGATATACTCTTATTTTTTTAGTATGAACTGATCATCCACAAAGATGAGCAGAGGGCTGCAGCACCTCTCCTATGGAGACACACTGAGAGAGTTAGGGTTGTTCAGTCTGGAGAAGAGAAGGCTCCCAGGAGACCTAATTGTGGCCTTCCAGTATCTGAAGGGGGCTACAAGAAAGCTGGGGAGGGACTTTTTAGGGTGTCAGGGAGTGATAGGACTGGGGGGAATGGAGCAAAACTAGAAGTGGATAGACTGAGATTAGAAGTTAGGAAGAAGTTGTTCCCCATGAGGGTGGTGAGACACTGGCACAGGTTGCTCAGGGAGGTGATGGAAGCCTCATCCCTGGAGGTTTTGAAGGCCAGGATGGTTGTGGCTGTAAGCAGCCTGCTCTAGTGTGAGATGTCCCTGCCCATGGCAGGGGGTTGGAACTGGCTGATCCTTGAGGTCCCTTCCAACCCTGACAATTCTCTGCTTTTATTCAGTTAGGAAGACATGCTGGCATCTTTTGCATTGTTTTATTTTGAAACCAGCAGGAAACAGTAGTAAGGTATAATGAGTGAACCAGAGATAACATCATTCCCCTATTTCTCTAATGAGCCATTTAATATACATTCATTTATGTTCTAAAGCAGCTGAGGTTATATATATATATAAAAACAAAAAAACTCAATCTGTTTTCCTACTCCTTCCAGGAGTTTGAAGACTATTGACCACAATCAGATCATAAATGTCAAAGCTGTCAACACTGATTAAATATTTTAGTATATATTGGACATTTCTGAGATGCACATCCGCACAAGTTCATCTGATTATTTTCCTTCCCTTTTGTGAGTGTGCACAACTGACCTGTCTTCCACTGAGTATAGTGACACAGCTGATCCCACCTTCCTTTACTCTTTTCTGTGTCCCTGTTTCCCTGGTTTTGTAGGTTTATATTGTTTCCTGAGTACCTATGAAGTTCAAGCCTTTCCTGAGAAGTTATTTCTTTACCCCAAACAAGTGCTAGCCCCTTTCCATAGTGTCTCTCTTTCAGTTTGAGATGCATAAAAGTTTGGTGTAAAAAATACAGAATGGAGAATTAACCAGGTTGGAAAAGACCTTCGAGATCACCAAGTCCGACCTATCACCTAACACCATCTAATCAACTAAACCATGGCACCAAGTGCCTCAGCCAGGTTCCTCTTCAACACGTCCAGCGATGGTGACTCCACCACCTCCCTGGGCAGCACATTCCAATTACTCTTTCTGGGAAGAACTTCTTCCTAACACCCAGCCTAAACTTCCCCTGGCACAGCTTGAGACTGTGTCCTCTTGTTCTGTTACTGGTTGCCTTGGAGAAGAGACCAACCTCCACCTGGCTGCAACCTCCCTTCAGGTAGTTGTAGAGAGCAAGAAGGTCTCCCTGAGCCTCCTCTTCTCCAGGCTAAGCAACCCCAGCTCCCTCAGCCTCTCCTCACAGGGCTGTGCTCCAGACCCCTCCCCAGCTTTGTTGCCCTTCTCTGGACACAGAGAGAAGAGTGGGAGGAGAGAAGACTGAAGCAATAAAAAGATGGAAGAGTGAGATGATCTTTAGGAAAGCTGGCAGATTTACTGTAGCTTTCAATTAATTGTCACTCATTTAAACCTAGATTTTATGCTGTGTTGAATTACTCATAGTTGTAATGCAACACCAGGCCTCCTAACTTCAGATTGATTGGTTCTGAGTGATCTAGAATGGTAATTGCTGTATGTCATCACCACCTGCAATAATTCCTAGAACTGGAGCTCTTAAAGTCAGAAATGACCTTTATCAGCAGTCAGTCTAATACCCTACATAATAAGGGCCATATAAAGCCAAAGAGCAAAAGCATCTATCTATCTTAATGGCTTGTACTCCCACCAAAATAATAGTTAATGGTCTCTTTTAAAATGAGCAGAAGACCTGATTGAGCTGGAATTCACTCTTTCAGTGGGTGCTTTTTCCTTGTCTGGTAGTTTCAGGCTATGCCTTTAAAATTTATCACAGATCTTGAGCAGAAAAGCAGTAAAATGTAAATAAATCACTCTTGGCTGTAAAAATGAAGATAAAGGAGATTCTAGACAATCCCATTGGAGATATATCTACCAGCCCTATAGAGAGGGACCTGGGAGTGCTGGTGGATAACAAGTTGTCCATGGGACAGCAATGTGCCCTGGTGGCCAAGGCGGCAAATGGGATCCTGGGCTGCATTAAGCGTGTGTCCAACAGATCCAGGGAGGCTATCCTCCCCTCTACTCTGCCCTGGGGAGAACTCCTCTTGAGTACTGCCTTCAGTTTTGGACTCCCCAGTTCAAGAGGGACAGGGATCTGCTGGAGAGGGTCCAGCAGAAGGCTACGAGGAGAGACTGAGGGACCTGGGGCTTTTTAGTCTGGAAAAGAGAAGACTGAGAGTGGTCAGGCCTTGGAATGTGCTGCCCAGGGAGGTGCATGAGTCCCCAAGCCTGGATGTGTTTCAGGTTGGTTTGGATGTGGTGCCTGGGGATATGGTTTAGGGGTGACCCTTGTAAAGTAGGATTCTGGCTTGGACTTGGTGATCCTGAGGGTCTTTTCCAACCTGAATGATTCTGTGATTCTGTGAATGTGACCAGGTAAGGGAATTAAAAGGACTGGGAAAAAAATTAAGTGTGAAAGAATGCTCATGTTGATCTTAGAAACCTTTCCTATCAAAAGCAGGACATCAGCTAAGGAACTAGTGGGACTATTTGATGGCAAAAGTGTGAAAGGGGCACTTGAGGATGGTAAAGGAGACAAGCAAGATGAACTGCTTTGTATTTGTTTCTACTGCTGAAGATGCTTGGAAAAGAGTCAGTGTCATTTGTGTCAGGTAAGTCAGATGGACTTGAAGAATTTGATGCAAGTACATAGCAAATTTTAGACTAAATAACTAAGTTAGATGTCAATAAGTCACCAGAAGCAGATGACATCTGCTGAAAGCCTTGTCAGTAAGTCAATAGGGGTTGCATGCATTTTGCTGAAAGGCTGGGAATCTGCAGCTGAGTGAGGAGAATGTTGAGGTAGGATATTGTGAGGTTCAAGAAATGCATGAAGAAGAGGTTCAGCAGATCACATAAAACCTGTGGATCATTCAGGGAGAGTATAAGGAAATGATAGAGGAAGGCACTTTTTTGGAAGCCAAGCAATTATATGTGAACTTCTGGAGCTTGCTCTGTAGGAGGCTGTGGAAACAGAGAGCATCTGCAGGTTCAGGAGGGGATGAGGCAGATTCAGGCATTCAGGTTAACAATGCAGACTGCTCTTGCAACGGAGATGTGTGCTCTACTGTTTTACACAGCAATCTGGATGCAAGCATTTCAGGAGGGCAAAGGCTGACAGAAAGTGATAAGGCTCATCTTTTGCTCTTGGAGAAGTCAGAATGGAACACTAATCTTACCATGCCCGCGGCAAAATTTTTCCACTGTGAGGGTGATGGAACACTGGAACAGGCTGACCAGGGGGGTTGTGGAGTCTCTGTATGTCTGGAGATAATCAAGACCTGCCTGGATGCATTCCTGTGTTATCTGCTCTAGCTGATCCTGCTCTGGCAGCTGGGTTGGACTGGATAGAATAGAATAGAATAGAATAGAATAGAATAGAATAGAATAGAATAGAATAGAATAGAATAGAATAGAATAGAATAGACCAGACCAGACCAGACCAGACCAGACCAGACCAGACCAGGAAGAGACCTTTGAGATCACTGTGTCCAGCCTATCATCCAACACCAACTAATCAACTAAACCGTGGCACCAAGCACCCCATCAAGTCTCCTCCTAAATACCTCCAATGATGGTGACTCCACCACCTCCCTGGGCAGCACGTTCCAATGGGCAATCACTCTCTCAGTGTAGAAGTTCTTCCTAACCTCCAGCCTAAACCTCCCCTGGTGCAGCTGTGTCCTCTTGTTCTGGTGCTGGCCACCTGGGAGAAGAGACCAGCCCCTGCCTGTCTACAACCTCCTTCAGGTAGCTGTAGAGAGCAATTAGGTCTTCCCTGAGCCACCTCTTCTCCAGGCTTGTCCAGGATGACCTTTCAAGGTCCCTTCCAACCCCTAATGTGCTGTGATTCTGTGAAGCAGGGCTTTTAAAACACATTGTCCTGTAAATGGAGGCTCCTGGAGGGAGCCTGCCTGGAGCACATAAAGATTTAAAACAATCCAACCCAATAGGCACAGCCCTAAAAACAAAGCAGAAAAGTATTGTGGTGTAATACCTTAGAACTCTTAGATCTTTAAATATGATATCTGATATTTTTGTTGTTGTTGTTTTGTAATTAAAAAAGCTACAGAGACTCTAATGGCCTATTAAAATCCAATTTAATAGACGATTTTTCTGAAGCAAATATATAACTTTTCCTCAGAGGCTGGGCACAAAGACAGCTGGTGCTTTTGTTAAAGCAACTCCTCTGCCACCCACATCAAAGCACAGTTGTTCTCAGCATCTAGTCTTTGTCAGGGAAGATGTGACAAACCCAGCCACCAAGATTTCCCTTGTGTAATAATCCACCAGGACCCAGAAGTGCTTTGCACTGTTACATGTGGCTCCCCTGTTTTCCCACCTTGCTGTGCTAACAGATGTTTTGCCCTTTGCAGCATTTAATCAGCTCGATGGGGAAGAAGCATGAAATAGACTAGGATTATAGAAACACAGAATTGTTAAGGTTGGAAGGGACCTCAAGGATCATCCAGTTCCAACCCCCCTGACATGGGCAGGGACACTTCACACTGCACCAAGGTGCTCACAGCCACATGCAGCCTGGCTGCAAAAACCTCCAGGGATGAGGCTTTCACCACCTTCCTGGGCAGCCTGTACCAGTGTCTCACCACCCTCATGGGGAAGAACTTCTTCACCACATCCAAGCTGAATCTACCCATTTCTAGTTTTGCTCCATTCCCCCCAGTCCTATCACTCCCTGACACTCTAAAACATCCCTCCCCAGCTTTCTTGTAGCCCCCTTCAGATACAGGAAATTCAAAATTAGGTCTCCTGGGAGCCTTCTCTTCTCCAGACTGAATAGCCCCAATTCTCTCAGTCTGTCCTCACAGCAGAGCAGCTCCAGCCCTCTGCTCATCCTTGTGGCTCTTTGTTGGACACCTTCCAGTCCCTCCGGATCCTTCCTGTACTAGGGGCTCCAGAACTGGAGGCAGTACTCCAGGTGGGGTCTCACCAGAGCAGACTAGGGGGGAGAATCACCTCCCTTGCCCTGCTGGCTCTGCTTCGCCTGATGCAGCCCAGGTTGTGACTGGCTTTCTGGGCTGCAAGTGCTCACGTCTGGCTCCTGTTGAGCTTCTCATCCACCGGCTCCTCCAGGTCCTTTTCTTCAGGGCTGCTCTCAAGCCATTCTCTGCCCAGCCTGTATCAGTGCTTGGGATTGCCCTGACCCAGATGCCTTTGTTCTTGTTTAACCTCATGGTGTTGTTATGGGCCCACCTCTCCAACCTGTCAAGGTCCCTCTGGATGGATCCTTCCCTCCAGCATGTCTGCTGCACCACACAGCTTGGTGTCATCAGCAAACCTGCTGAGGGTGCACTCAATGCCACTGTCCATGTCGCCAACAAAGCTGTTAAACAAGACTGGATTGACTCAAGTCTTTTGCGCTCAGTGGTTCCCTATGGACACTGGGGGTAGTGCTCAGATCTAAATTAAGAATTTGCTAAGAAAATATCAGTTTGACTTGGGCAGCTGTTTCTTCCTTTATTTTACACAGAAAAGGGAACTTTCAGACCCGTGGGGAATGCTGTGCGCTTTAAAGGTGACAGAGATTTGTCCACACGAGAGCTTAGGTTCCTTTATTCTATCACCTGTCCTGTACCATAACTCCTATGACTTTGAGACAGAATCTAGCTCTTAGCCCTTTGCTAAGATAAAATTGCTTCACCAATCCAATTGATCTGTATCTTTCTTTTTCCTCCAGCAGCCAGCACTAAAAACAATCTCTTGGGTTATCAGCTCCAGGCCCCTGCTATTACAGGCAACTACATCATTTAATCCCTTTTCCTTATCTAGTTTCCCCTTAGCTAATTCCTTGCCCCATTTATACTACTAGCAAGATCTTCCAGAATCTGGTTACTAGGCTTAAAACTATTAGTTATGGGAAATGATATGAATTTATTATTTACAATAGTAGATCATTGAAGGTGGATAAAGTCAGTGAACTGGGCTAGAGCAAAACCCTTATGGTTGTCCCCACAGTAAAGTATGGCACACACAGAGTATAGAGCCTGGTATAATAAAAGCCACCACCACAATAACAACTTCATTGAAATATTATGATTAAGATCAGCTTTACTATCTCATTTTGGAAATTCATTTGCTCTAGGCTTCTTCTAGGATAGATTAGGCAGGGCTTTTATTGTTTCATGTCCCATATACCACAGGCAGTGATGTGTGAACTGCTGGAGCTTCTTCTCAGGTATAGGAATAGCTTCAGTAAGAAGGCTCATTTCAAGGTTCATTAGGGATGTATTTTTGTTATTGTAAATTACTCAGCAGCCTCTTCTTTTTAAACATTAACTGAGCATTTGAATCAGCCAGGAGTGTGTAGCTTTTGCAGCCAGAAAATAAAATGGAAATCTTTATTATAATTACTGATGCAGAGAAAAGTTACTAGGGAGCCACCTTAGCCCTATCTTGTTCCCTTACCTCCAGGCTTCAGAGCTATTTGTTTTTAGTATTATCTAGTGTTGCTTTTGGGCTGGAGAGTGGATTAAAAAACCCACAACAGATAATGAGTACAACACAGTAGGGTGGAAAAACGTATTTTAGTCAAAAGATGATGGCACAAGCCTGTGAATTTCTGAGAGTAACTCTGTGGCTCACTCTGAAGTATCACAGTATCACAGTATCACCAAGGTTGGAAGAGACCTCAAAGATCATCAAGTCCAACCTGTCACCACAGACCTCATGACTAGACCATGGCACCAAGTGCCACGTCCAATCCCTTCTTGAACACCTCCAGGGATGGTGACTCCACCACCTCCCTGGGCAGCACATTCCAATGGTGAATGACTCTCTCAGTGAAAAACTTTCTCCTCACCTCCAGCCTAAACTTCCCCTGGTGCAGCTTGAGACTGTGTCCCCTTGTTCTGGTGGTGGTTGCTAGAGAGAAGAGACCAACCCCTTCCTGGCTACAACCACCTTTCAGGTAGTTGTAGAGAGCAATGAGGTCTCCCCTGAGCCCCCTCTTCTCCAGGCTAAACAACCCCAGCTCCCTCAGCCTCTCCTCATAAGGCTTGTAGGGACAGTCTGTGCTTCATCAGCTTGCCTCCTTCTTGGGGGTGTTCAAGGCCAGGTTGGATGAGGCCTTGAGCAGCCAAGTCTAATTGAGATGTGTCCCTGCCCATGGTGGGGAGGCTGGAGTTGGATGATCTCTGAGATCCCGTCCAAACTAAGCCATTCTGTGATTCTATGATCAGTCATTTTGCAGTGTTTTGGAGGAGGGGGAAAGGGAAGGGAAAGCAAGACTTCAGAAATCATAGAATCCACCAGGTTGGAAAAGACCTCAGAGATCATCAAGTCCAACCTATTACCTTATACCTAACACCTCCTGACAACTAAACCATGGCTCCAAGTGCTGTGCTTCTATTTTAGTTGTATCACAGAGGAGTTTAAAACAAGTGTTTTGCAAAACCACTCATCCTGCCTTTCAGAGCACAGGGATATCAAGACAATCTTGGTGTAATGCCAACTGACTTTAAATAGCAAGTCATTTATTTACAATTAAAAATGAGACCTTATTCTGAAATCCTCATATTGTCAGGATGAATCCCTTCTGGGCAGGAGCCATCGATTGGTCCGTATTAGCCATCATGAGACTACAAGCTTGAATGAATCCATGGATACAGAGGTAAAATATGTGTTCAAAAAGAATCTATGGTCACTTAGAATCACAGAATCATAGCATTGTTAGGGCTGGAAGGGACCTCAAGGATCATCTAGTTCCAAATCCCTTGCCATGGGCAGGGACACCTCACACTGGGGCAGGTTGCTTAATGGTGTAATAACTACAGAAGAAATTTGATGCACGATAGGAATAAAGAAAATAGAGAAAAGCAGAGAGAAGGACAAGAAAACAGTAAGTAACATGTGAAGTCCATCCTAACAGTGGGTTGTGGAGTCTCCTTCTCTGGAGACTTCCAAAACCCACCTGCATATATTCCTGTGTGATCTACTCTAGGTGATTCTGCTTTGGAAGGGGGGAGGTTGGACTGGATGGTCTTTCAAGGTCCCTTCCAGCTCCTAATCATAGAATTGTTAGGGTTGGAAGGGACCTCAAGGGTCATTAGTCCCAACCCCCCTGCCATGGGCAGGGACACCTCACACGAGAGCAGGCTGCTCAGAGCCACATACAGCCTGGCCTTAAAATCCTCCAGGGATGAGGCTTCTACCACTTCCCTGGGCAATCTGTGCCAGTGCCTAACCACCCTCATGGGGAAGAAATTCTTCCTAACATCTGATTCTGTGATTCTCATCCTAGTTTCTCTTCTGAAGTATCAATAAACAATGCTAAAGTTCATTTCTTGTCTGAGTTTTAGAAATGGCCATTGTGGTCGTTTCATTTCCACATCAGATTTAGCCCTACATTGCTTATGTGGTAATCAACTAACCCACAATCACTTGTTAGTCACCATTGCTGTACCACTGTGGCTTATTAGAGCAGTGTCACCAAACACTGGGTAGTATTAGGATGCTATTTAGCCACTAAGAAAAAGTTCTTGCTGCTTATTTAATTGACAGCTTAAAGCATAAATCTTATACAGCTGGCTGCTGCATGCAGAAAAAAAAACCCCAAACTTATATTTCATTTCACACTATTGCCTTTGAATTTATTGGCTCTCTTTGTTGTCCTTGGGGAGCCCTTTGAATGCAAGGAACCACAGTTATAATAGTTAGAAAGAAATCAGTGGTTACAGAGGAGGTGATCAAACAGTAAATAAAATAACCATTTGTGGCTGTTTTAACAGTACGCCCTTATGTCTGCTTCAAATTGTATCTCAGTAAAGCACAAGCTAAGACTTGAAACCACACAGTTTCAAAGAGAACAGGCAAAGAAACTTGGCTCTTTTGCCAGAATCCACCCTGAGGGTAATGGCAGGTTTCACAATATTGCTTGGCCAGGCCCTAATGCCTGGCAAAAATGATAGACCAAATTGTTCCGTTCTGCAGCAGAGCAGCAGTAATTTATACTCTGTGCTGCAGCAGCAAGAGGCTTTCTGTCTTTCCCTCTCCCATTTAACATTTATATTTACTTTATCACAGTATCACAGGATCACTAAGGTTGGAAGAGACCTCAAAGATCATCGAGTCCAACCTGTCACCACAGACCCCATGACTAGACCATGGCACCAAGTGCCACGTCCAGTCCCCTCTTGAACACCTCCAGGGACGGTGACTCCACCACCTCCCTGGGCAGCACATTCCAATGATGAATGACTCTCTCCAGGAAGAACTTCCTCCTCACCTCCAGCCTAAACTTCCCCTGGCACAGCTTGAGACTGTGTCCCCTTGTTCTGGTGGTGGTTGCTAGAGAGAAGAGACCAACCCCTTCCTGACTACAACCACCCTTCAGGTAGTTGTAGAGAGTAATGAGGTCGCCCCTGAGCCTCCTCTTCTCCAGGCTAAACAACCCCAGCTCCCTCAGCCTCTCCTCACAGGGCTGTGCTCCAAACCTCTCCCCAGCCTTGTTGCCCTTCTCTGGACACATTCAAGTGTCTCGATGTCCTTCCTAAACTGAGGGGCCCAGAACTGGACACAGGACTCAAGGTGTGGCCTAACCAAAGCAAAGTACAGGGGCACAATGACCTCCCTGCTCCTGCTGGCCACACTATTCCTAATGCACGCCAGGATGCCATTGGCCTTCTTGGCCACCTGGGCACACTGCTGGCTCATGTTCAGGCAGCTGTCAATCAGCACCCCCAGGTCCCTCTCTGTTTGGCAGCTCTCAAGCCACTCTGACCCCAGCCTGTAGCTCTGCATGGGGTTGCTGTGGCCAAAGTGCAGCACCCGGCACTTGGACTTGTTGAATGCCATCCTGTTGGCCTCTGCCCATCTGTCCAGTCGGTCGAGGTCCCTCTGCAGAGCCCTTCTGCCCTCTAACTGACTAACATCTGCTCCCAACTTGGTGTCATCTGCAAATTTGCTGATGACTGACTCAATCCCCTCATCTAGATCATCAATGAAGATGTTAAAGAGGATGGGGCCCAGCACTGATCCCGGGGGGACGCCTCCTCTCTTAGGTTCTTGTTACTTTACCAACCATATGAAAAATAAACAAACAAAACAACACACACACACAAAAACCCAAACACAAAACAAGCAACAAACTTTATGCAAAACTGGAGCTTAAACAAAGCACTGGAAAAGTTTTTTTCTGTATAGGGTATAATAGAATCATAGAATCACAGAATCAGCCAGGTTGGAACCTGAGTGGGTGGTCTGACACAAGATATTCAGGATGAAGTTCATGGAATCCTAGAATCAACCAGACTGGAAAAGGTCTCAGAGGTCATCAAAGTCCAACCTATTACCTATGTCCATGTTGAGAACATGTCCAGAGAAGGGCAACAAAGCTGGGGAGGTGTCTGGAGCATAGCCCTGTGAGGAGAGGCTGAGGGAGCTGGGGTTGCTTAGCCTGGAGAAGAGGAAGCTCAGGGGAGATCTTATTGCTCTCTACAACTACCTGAAGGGAGGTTGTAGCCTGGTGGGGGTTGGTCTCTTCTCCCAGGCAACCAGCACCAGAACAAGAGGACACATTCTCAAGCTGTGCGAGGAGAGGTTTAGGCTGGATGTTAGGAAGAAGTTCTTCCCAGAAAGAGTGATTTGCCATTGGAATGTGCTGCCCAGGAGGTGGTGGAGTCACCATCCCTGGAGGTGTTTAAGAGGAGACTGGATGAGGCACTTGGTGCCATGGTTTACTTGCTTAGATGGTGTTGGGTGATAGGTTGGACTTGATGATCTCTGAGGTCTTTCCCAACCTGGTGAATTCTGTATTCTATAAAACTGAGAATGGAGCAGCTGAATACCTCACAGAGCCAGCCTTACATAGTGCCCTTCATTTCTTGAGTCTACCTTTACTCCTTAATCGCTGCATTGTCACACATGCTCACTCTTCATTGTCAGAAGCAATATCATAATCTATGACTTTTTATGAGGGCATTGTCATGAAAAATGCTGTACATCCTCAAGACCAAAGGAGTGATTGTGTGTAAAGAGTACATTACCTAATCTGTAGCAAGGAGGAATTGAGGGTCATGTAGATGCTTGCCTCTTCAAGGCAGCAATAGAAGCAATTTATGCTCCTGAGCAGCATTTTCCTTCTTATCTCCATAGCACTTGCTGTTCCCCTTGCTCTCATGAGAATTCCCTCCCCCCTTATTACAGTTTATTATCTTCCTAGTGTATTGCTCGAAAGGGAACTAGTCCACATTTACACCCAAAGGAGTAAAACAGAATAGTGGTTTGAGTAGTTTCAAAGGGACCTCAAGGGTCATTAGTCCCAACCCCCTGCCATGGGCAGGGACACCTCACACGAGAGCAGGCTGCTCAGAGCCACATACAGCCTGGCCTTAAAATCCTCCAGGGATGAGGCTTCTACCACTTCCCTGGGCAATCTGTGCCAGTGCCTAACCACCCTCATGGGGAAGAAATTCTTCCTAACATCTGATTCTGTGATTCTCATCCTAGTTTCTCTTCTGAAGTATCAATAAACAATGCTAAAGTTCATTTCTTGTCTGAGTTTTAGAAATGGCCATTGTGGTCGTTTCATTTCCACATCAGATTTAGCCCTACATTGCTTATGTGGTAATCAACTAACCCACAATCACTTGTTAGTCACCATTGCTGTACCACTGTGGCTTATTAGAGCAGTGTCACCAAACACTGGGTAGTATTAGGATGCTATTTAGCCACTAAGAAAAAGTTCTTGCTGCTTATTTAATTGACAGCTTAAAGCATAAATCTTATACAGCTGGCTGCTGCATGCAGAAAAAAACCCCAAACTTATATTTCATTTCACACTATTGCCTTTGAATTTATTGGCTCTCTTTGTTGTCCTTGGGAGCCCTTTGAATGCAAGGAACCACAGTTATAATAGTTAGAAAGAAATCAGTGGTTACAGAGGAGGTGATCAAACAGTAAATAAAATAACCATTTGTGGCTGTTTTAACAGTACGCCCTTATGTCTGCTTCAAATTGTATCTCAGTAAAGCACAAGCTAAGACTTGAAACCACACAGTTTCAAAGAGAACAGGCAAAGAAACTTGGCTCTTTTGCCAGAATCCACCCTGAGGGTAATGGCAGGTTTCACAATATTGCTTGGCCAGGCCCTAATGCCTGGCAAAAATGATAGACCAAATTGTTCCGTTCTGCAGCAGAGCAGCAGTAATTTATACTCTGTGCTGCAGCAGCAAGAGGCTTTCTGTCTTTCCCTCTCCCATTTAACATTTATATTTACTTTATCACAGTATCACAGGATCACTAAGGTTGGAAGAGACCTCAAAGATCATCGAGTCCAACCTGTCACCACAGACCCCATGACTAGACCATGGCACCAAGTGCCACGTCCAGTCCCCTCTTGAACACCTCCAGGGACGGTGACTCCACCACCTCCCTGGGCAGCACATTCCAATGATGAATGACTCTCTCCAGGAAGAACTTCCTCCTCACCTCCAGCCTAAACTTCCCCTGGCACAGCTTGAGACTGTGTCCCCTTGTTCTGGTGGTGGTTGCTAGAGAGAAGAGACCAACCCCTTCCTGACTACAACCACCCTTCAGGTAGTTGTAGAGAGTAATGAGGTCGCCCCTGAGCCTCCTCTTCTCCAGGCTAAACAACCCCAGCTCCCTCAGCCTCTCCTCACAGGGCTGTGCTCCAAACCTCTCCCCAGCCTTGTTGCCCTTCTCTGGACACATTCAAGTGTCTCGATGTCCTTCCTAAACTGAGGGGCCCAGAACTGGACACAGGACTCAAGGTGTGGCCTAACCAAAGCAAAGTACAGGGGCACAATGACCTCCCTGCTCCTGCTGGCCACACTATTCCTAATGCACGCCAGGATGCCATTGGCCTTCTTGGCCACCTGGGCACACTGCTGGCTCATGTTCAGGCAGCTGTCAATCAGCACCCCCAGGTCCCTCTCTGTTTGGCAGCTCTCAAGCCACTCTGACCCCAGCCTGTAGCTCTGCATGGGGTTGCTGTGGCCAAAGTGCAGCACCCGGCACTTGGACTTGTTGAATGCCATCCTGTTGGCCTCTGCCCATCTGTCCAGTCGGTCGAGGTCCCTCTGCAGAGCCCTTCTGCCCTCTAACTGACTAACATCTGCTCCCAACTTGGTGTCATCTGCAAATTTGCTGATGACTGACTCAATCCCCTCATCTAGATCATCAATGAAGATGTTAAAGAGGATGGGGCCCAGCACTGATCCCGGGGGACGCCTCCTCTCTTAGGTTCTTGTTACTTTACCAACCATATGAAAAATAAACAAACAAAACAACACACACACACAAAAACCCAAACACAAAACAAGCAACAAACTTTATGCAAAACTGGAGCTTAAACAAAGCACTGGAAAAGTTTTTTTTTCTGTATAGGGTATAATAGAATCATAGAATCACAGAATCAGCCAGGTTGGAACCTGAGTGGGTGGTCTGACACAAGATATTCAGGATGAAGTTCATGGAATCCTAGAATCAACCAGACTGGAAAAGGTCTCAGAGGTCATCAAAGTCCAACCTATTACCTATGTCCATGTTGAGAACATGTCCAGAGAAGGGCAACAAAGCTGGGGAGGTGTCTGGAGCATAGCCCTGTGAGGAGAGGCTGAGGGAGCTGGGGTTGCTTAGCCTGGAGAAGAGGAAGCTCAGGGGAGATCTTATTGCTCTCTACAACTACCTGAAGGGAGGTTGTAGCCTGGTGGGGGTTGGTCTCTTCTCCCAGGCAACCAGCACCAGAACAAGAGGACACATTCTCAAGCTGTGCGAGGAGAGGTTTAGGCTGGATGTTAGGAAGAAGTTCTTCCCAGAAAGAGTGATTTGCCATTGGAATGTGCTGCCCAGGGAGGTGGTGGAGTCACCATCCCTGGAGGTGTTTAAGAGGAGACTGGATGAGGCACTTGGTGCCATGGTTTACTTGCTTAGATGGTGTTGGGTGATAGGTTGGACTTGATGATCTCTGAGGTCTTTCCCAACCTGGTGAATTCTGTATTCTATAAAACTGAGAATGGAGCAGCTGAATACCTCACACAGAGCCAGCCTTACATAGTGCCCTTCATTTCTTGAGTCTACCTTTACTCCTTAATCGCTGCATTGTCACACATGCTCACTCTTCATTGTCAGAAGCAATATCATAATCTATGACTTTTTATGAGGGCATTGTCATGAAAAATGCTGTACATCCTCAAGACCAAAGGAGTGATTGTGTGTAAAGAGTACATTACCTAATCTGTAGCAAGGAGGAATTGAGGGTCATGTAGATGCTTGCCTCTTCAAGGCAGCAATAGAAGCAATTTATGCTCCTGAGCAGCATTTTCCTTCTTATCTCCATAGCACTTGCTGTTCCCCTTGCTCTCATGAGAATTCCCTCCCCCCTTATTACAGTTTATTATCTTCCTAGTGTATTGCTCGAAAGGGAACTAGTCCACATTTTACACCCAAAGGAGTAAAACAGAATAGTGGTTTGAGTAGTTTCAGCAGACTAATTACTTTTTCAGCATCCACTTTATCTAGCTAATTGCCACTCATCACTTATGGATTTGAAAACATTGCAATTCCACCCATGCAGTATTGTGATCAGATTCAGATTTTCCTCGTCCTGCTGTGTTGGTGATTCCTTATCTGATTCCTGATAGATAGAAGGAAGCTTCCTTAGTGCCCTCCATTATTGACGTAACTATGTTTTCTTACCTGTCTATATTTGCCACCTTTCCTAAATCTCACACATTGCTTCTTCCTTGTGTCATTTTGTTATCATTCTGCATTAAATACACTCTTCGTTGGTGCAGGTACCAAAGAGTTATTTTCACATGCATGAGCTGCCACATGGGAATTGTAGAATCACCTCATTTAAAGATTCTGGGAACCACTCTGTTTCATTCTTATATTTCCTTGGTTTTTGGGGGGGGTTGTTTTCTTTGCTTGTTTGTTTTGTTTGCTTGTTTATTCTTTCATTGGCAGCACATCTGCAAACTGAAAACTGTCTCTGTCCCTTTGTCTTGGATCTTTCTGGCCACTAGGACGTGAAAGGCGCGTCGTTTACGAGGCAGTGAGAGTAAGAACACAAACCCATTTTGATAGATGATCCAGGTTAGTCTCCACACTTCCCTGTTGCTTTATTGATTTACTAAACCAAAGGGCTAATTCATGTTTATGTTCTGTGCCTTTGCTCTGCTCTCACCAGAAGTCTCCACCCTCCCCCCGCCAAGAACGAAACAAAATCATTTTGCATTTGCATCTCCCGGCCGCAGCGACAGGGAACTAACTGCCAGCAAATCAATTTTATTGCAAAGCTGGTTTTTATTTTAAACAAATACCACCAGATCTTGTTGACACAACGAAATGATTTCAGTGCTGTGCCATATATCTAGCATGCACCCCGGGGAGCAGGTAGAAGCCACGGCAGAAATCATGACGCACGTGCTTGTGCATCGCATTAAATGTTTCCCCCTTAATCCTACCACCGGCAGCTGTTAGGCACCGTGGCTTAGTGCATATGGCCTAAATAATGAGCCAGATTCAGGCAGTTCAAGTTTCTCTTCTGAATGCTGAATAAGACCCTTCTCTCCAAGGACACTAAGACTTATTGCTGTTGAAACAGTTTCCCTCATGCAGATGAATACGTTTGGTATTCAGGTTTTCTAAAGAAGAACAAAGAAGCAAAAATGGCACAGTGGTTTTTGTTACCAGGAAGACAGAAAATGAAGAGGGGTGGCACATGAAATGCAGGAGACCTTCACAGAATTTGGTGGGAAAAAAAAATAATAAAAATCCTTTCTTTCTGTTCAAACTGTCAGAAATGAGTCAAATCAATCCTTTGCAATGCCTCCAAAAGTTCATTCTAAGCCTAAAATTGGAGGTGGCTCTTCCTAATAGTTAACACAGTGTCCTGGAAAAAGTCGTTTGCTGATGGTACAAAGGAACAGAACTGTCTGCAGGTGGATGATACAGCTAATTGACCCTTGGTATTAAGAGCAGGAGTAATCTGGTTCGAGCTCCATTTTATTTATCTCCATTTTATTTATCTCCCATTCCATTGTTTAGCAGGCTGTGAGGTTAAGAGCAATGCTTTCGTGCTGCCTGACAACATGAAGACAGCTTCTCCACATTTGAGCACTCAGATCCCGCTAAAGAGGGCTACAGGAACACCAATTAAAACACTCCAGTCAGAGTAATCTGAAAATGTGATCTGTAGAAGAGAACAGAAGGGGAAAAAAATGAAGTGGATCACTGCCTGAAGCAATGTGCTGATTACCTCCTACTGTAACTCGTGCAGATGGACTTTGTTTCGTGTGTGAGAAGTGAAAGGGGTTCTTGATTGTGTTTGGGCTTTCATATTAAAGCAGATTAGTCTAAATGGGAAGAATAGTATAATTATTGCCTCTTCTCTTGACTTTTTTATTCAGCTGGGTGAAAATTAGTTTTGCCATTATAAGCAAAATGACTTGTGCTTGGAGGGCTGAATCTTTCCTCTGCTTTGTAGCCAAAGCAATTTGTTCCGCAGGGATTGAGGAAGAGTTGGAAATACTTCCACAGGCCGTTGATCATCTGTAAAGACAGAATACAATCTGTGCACTACTGAGGGAGCTGGGGTTGCTTAGCCTGGAGAAGAGGAGGCTCAGGGGAGACCTTATTGCTGTCTACACCTACCTGAAGGAAGGTTGCAGCCAGGTGGGGGTTGATCTCTTCTCCCAGGCAGCCAGCACCAGAACAAGGGGACACAGTCTCAAGATGCAGCAGGGGACATTTAGGCTGGATGTTAGGAAGAAATTCATCCCAGAAAGAGTAATTGGCCATTGGAATGTACTGCCCAGGGAGATGGTGGAGTCACCATCCCTGGAGGTGTTTAAAAAGAGACTGGATGAGGCACTTGGTGCCATGGTTTAGTTGATCAGATGGTGTTGGGTGATAGGTTGGACTCGATGATCTCAAAGGTCTTTTCCACCCTGGTTAATTCTGTATCTGTATTTGCAGCATGTCTTGCAACTGATGCAGATGGTACCTCAAGGTGTGGTTTGTAACTCAACACAAGAAGGACATGGACCTGATGGAGTGGGTCCAGAGGAGAGACATGAAGACGATCAGGGGGCTGGAACACCTCTGCTGTGAGGACAGCCTGAGGCAACTGGCATTGTTCAGCCTGCAGAAAAGAAGACTCTGTGGAGACCAAATAGTTGCCTTCCAGTACCTGAAAGGGGCTTACAGGAACGCTGTAGAGGGACTTTTTCCAAAGGCCTGCAGTGATAGGATGAGGGATAATGATTTTAAATGAGAGAGGAAGAGATGCAGCTTGGGTGTTAGGAACAAGTTCTTTACCATGAGGATGGTGGAAGCCTGGAACAGTTTGCACAGGCAGCTAGCTCAGGCCCCATCCTCGGAGATATTCAAGGTAAGGCTCAAAAGGGCTCTTTTCAACCTGATCTAGTGAAGGATGCAGGGTGGTTGGACTAGATGACCTTTGGAGGTCCTTTCCAACCCAAACATTCTATGATTCTATGTAAGAGATATCCTCTTATGCGTATATGCACAGCTGTCATGGAGCCTTTAGCCTTCCCCCTGCTCTTTCAACGTTCTGACAAGACTTACAGAGAGCAACTGTCAGTTCACAGATCCTGTTCATAAAATGTCCCACACAGAGAACTTCACTGCCTGTTTCTAAGGTTCCACTTTACAGAAATTAACACAATAAAATAGCATTTTGGATATTGTACTTACAGCACCTTCTTATCTCCTTTGTTCTGACTTCAGCATCAGCTCCCACAAAACCCAACACAATGTGAATATTGTACAGCTTAGACCAAACTCTCTGTGATGCTTTAAACTGTTAACACATTTAAATAGACTTCTTTAAAGCCAACTAGAATTCCTAACTTCAGTTCACATGGTGCTGTATGAGGCAAGATGAGGTACTGCTGGAACCACATCAGGAATGGGTTAACTTGTCTGGTATGCTTCTGATAATGATCTTCATCCCAAGCTCAGATTAATCTTTTGCCATTTTCTGGTTTTCTCACATAAATAGAGCAGTAGAATGCTAACACCATCCATTGTCTCTGAAAGATCACAGTGCTCTCCATTGCTTTGACCTTTTCGTTGTTCTGTGTTTCAATCTGATCTGGAAGTTGGTGATTAATAATGATCATCATAATTACAATGAGAGGCCTGAAATAGAAATTGGTAAATGAACCAGAAAATGTATTCAAGGTTTTGTGCTACTGTACTTCAAATTCTTTTCTTATCTCTTTTGTGCATTTGAGATTTTTCTCAATAACAAATAAACAAAAACCCTATTGTAAGAGACTAAATCTCGTCTCTCTTGATGTGAATCAACAAAGATAAACTCACCTTTTGCTCCTTGCCCAGACAATAGCTGATGTGTATTGGGAAGACTGGATAAGGACCCTCTGGAATGTGCATAGACAAGATCATCTCTACCCATCAGCTACCCTGGAAAGGGAGGATGGTGAAAAGGACAGTGGATTCACCACCTGGACACATACCTAAAAGTCCCCTGTGACTACAAAACTGTATAAAAGACCTGAGCAATGCCTGCTCTGGAGAAGAAAAATGGAGAAGAAAATACAAACAAGGAGAGGAAAGGACAGACACAGGAGAAAAGACATCACCATGGAGCCTGGAAGCAGCAGACCAGGAGGAAGCCTCTCTCCGTGTCCTAAGTTCCACCTGCTGCAACCCATGGAGTTGAAGTGGCTGCTCAGAGGAAGACTTGAACTTGGACTTTGAGATCTCTCCCTCTTCTCCTCCAGTGGAGGACAGCACAGCCAGCAAGGATGACATCTCCACCACATCAAAGTGGCAGAACTCTTTCTCCAACCATCTTGGGTGGTGTGGGGTGTGGTAATATCATTCATTTCCTCTTCTCTCTCCCCCTTCTCCCTCTCTGTGTATATTTTTCCCTCTCTCTCCCTTCTTCTGTTCCCTCCACTTTATTGTTTTAATAAATAGCTGTTGAAGGGTCTGGAGAACAGGTCTAGAGAACAGGTCTGGTGAGGAGTGGCTGAGGGTACTAGGGTTGTTTAGTCTGGAGAAAAGGAGGCTGAGGGGAAATCTTCTCACTCTCTACAACTACCTGAAAGGAGGTTGTAGTGAAGTGGGTGTTGGTCTCTTCTTGTTTACAAATGATAGGACAAGAGGCAATGGCCTCAAGCTGCATCAGGAGAGGTTTAGATTGGCTGGTAGAAGAAACTTCTTCACTGGAAGGGTTAGCAAGCACTGGAATGGGTGGTTGAATCATCATCCCTGGAGGTCTTTAAAAGATCCTGCTTTGGGTGGACTGTCAAACCCAATGGCATGGTTGGAAGGTGATGAAGAACACCCGTGAAATCAGGATCAGAAAGGCCTTATACTTTCTATTTGTAAATATTTAGAGCTATTGATGCATGCACAGCTCCAACAAAGCTATAAAACTTCCTCCCTATATTGCTTACAGTTTAATTATTTCTAACTGATACATGCTGTGAAACTCCATGAATAATTCATGCTTCCTAAAAAGTCAAGGCAGGCACAGATTAATGTGAAGCTGTCTGTTTCACTGCTGTTCAAAAACCAAGCATGTAATTCCCACTTCTATTTCCTATCCTTGTTTTCCCCCTTTGATTCCATGGGAAAAGGTTTCATTTACATTGACAAAAAAGACATCAGGATCAAAGCCTTATTATTTGTAGACCACAGTGACACATGAGAAGGGGAATACGAGTCTCCAGTTTGAATGTGAATGAAATTCCTTTTTCTTCATATATATATATATTATTATATCATATATTCTCATACATATATTATTATATATTATTTTTTAAGAGAAAATTTCACAGGACCATTGAGTGATTTGTTATGATTGCAACAAAACAGCCATGAATTTTTAACAAGAGTATCAGTGAAAGCTTCTGAGGATGTTATGGTGAAATTACCCATGTGTAGTAAAAAAAAGTGTTATTAACAAGGAGGAAAATCAACCTCCAGCAGAGGACAGCACAGCCAGCAGGGATGACATCAAGTGCACCCTCAGCAAGCTTGCTGATGACACCAAGCTGTGTGGTGCAGTGGACATGCTGGAGGGAAGGGATGCCATCCAGAGGGACCTGGACAGGCTGGAGAGGTGGGCACAAGCCAACCTCATGAGCTTCAACAAGACCAAGTGCAGGGTCCTACATCTGGGTCGAGGCAATCCCAGGCACAAATCCAGGCTGGGCAGGGACTGGCTGGAGAGCAGCCCTGAGGAGAGAGACTTGGGGGTGCTGGTGGACGAGAAGCTCAACAGGAGCTTTCAATGTGCACTTGCAGCCCGGAAAGCCAATCAGATCCTGGTCTGCATCAGGAGAAGTGTGACCAGCAGGTCAAGGGAGGTGCTTCTCCCCCTCTACTCAGCTCTGGTGAGACCCCACCTGGAGTACTGCCTCCAGTTCTGGAGCCCCTATTACAGGAGGGATGTGGACATGCTGGAACATGTCCAGAGAAGGGCCACGAGGATGATCAGAGGGCTGGAGCACCTCTCCTATGAGGACAGACTGAAGGAGTTGGGGCTGTTCAGTCTGGAGAAGAGAAGGCTCCAAGGTGACCTAATTGTGGCCTTCCAGGATCTGAAGGGGGCTACAAGAAGGCTGGGGAGGGACTTCTCAGGCTATCAGGTAGTGATAGGACAAGGGGGAATAGAATGAAGCTGGAGGTGGGGAGATTCAGGCTGGACTTGAGGAGGAAGTTCTTCCCCATGAGAGTGGTGAAGCCCTGGAATGGGTTGTCCAGGGAGGTGGTTGAGGGCCCGTCCCTGGAGGTGTTTAAGACCAGGCTGGACGAGGCTCTGGCCAGCGTGATCTAGTGTAGGGTGTCCCTGCCCATGGCAGGGGGGTTGGAACTAGATGATCCTTGTGGTCCCTTCCAACCCTGACTGATTCTATGATTCTATGATTCTATGACATCTCCTCCGTGCCAAAGCGGCAGCAGCCTTCCTCCACAGACCCAAACTGTCTTGGGGGTGTGTGTCCTCTTCTCCTCTCTCTCTATTTTTCCCTATCTCTCTCCCTTCTTCTGTTCCCTCCACTTTATTGTGTGAATAAATAGCTGTTGAAAGGTCTGGAGAACAGGTCTAGAGAACAGGTCTGGTGAGGAGTGGCTGAGGGAACTGGGGTTCTTTAGTCTGGAGAAAAGGAGGCTGAGGGGAAATCTACTCATTCTCTACAACTACCTGAAAGGAGGTTGTAGTGAGGTGGGAGTTGGTCTCCCTTGCCCTGCTGGCTATGCTTCTCATGCTGCAGCCCAGGCTCTGGTTGGCTTTCTGGGCTGCAAGTGCTCACTGCTGGCTCTTGTTGAGCTTCTCATCCCCCATCACCCCCAGGTCCTTTTCTTCAGGTGTATTGGTGTGGGAAAGACAAATAGACTCCTCTCTGCCTCTCCCTAAATATTCCTTTCATGTTTTGGTTCACATGTACAATATCCTCCAGAGAGAGGACACCCTTCCTTGCCCTCCCTTTGGCATATCAGGCTGAAGAGACTTAAATAAAACGAATACCACCTCCAGAGCATGAATTTCCCTTTATGGGAGCTGCCAAGGATGAAGCATCATAGGATGGGAGGATTAAAACAACCTCTAAATAACTCTTTGTAACAGCATTCTAGAGAGCCTTGGGGTTTCCAAAAATGTTCCAGAGGGTTATTATTGTCTCAGAGAATTTCCTCTAGTTAGACACAACCCCTTAGCAAATTCTTCCTGTAGTGATGACTATTTTTCAAACCTCAGGGTAGGAATGATTTTTTCCACCCCCTCATTGCCTCCCTCAGGGAATTTACTGCTCAGGAAAGTGCTGGCTCAACAGTCTCGAGGTTGAAGTTGTTATCCACAACACTAATGAATAATGCAACACAGCCTCTCAAACTTTTTCCCCTGAAATGAATGGGGTTATCTGGGTCACACTAGAACTGCTAAGCAAAATTATGGTTTGTATGGGTAAACTCCTTTCTGTAATGAATTCTAATAGGTAGCAGCCTAGAAGGAGACATATTCAGTTGTTGGGGCTTCTTGGGGTATTTTTTGGGTGGTTTGGCTTTGCCTTGCTTTGGTGTGGGGTTTTTTTTTTGGTTGGGGTTTTCCTTTGTTTCATTTGGTGTGGTTTTGGTTTTGGTGTTGTTTCTTTGGAGAAGCAAGAGGAGAAGAACCACAAGATATCAACATGTTGCTTGGAAAAAAAAAAAAAAAAAGTTAATTTTTTTTTTTTTTCATATATATTTAAACCAAATATTTTATCTTGTTGTATTTTATATAAACCAAATATTTTCTATTTTTTAGGTTTTCTACAAACCAAAGATTTTATCTTTGTATATTTTATATAAACCAAACATTTTATATTTTTGATATTTTCTATAAACCAAATATCTTGTACTTTTAATATTTTCTATAAACCAAATATTTTCTATTTTTTTTTAGTTTCTATAAACCAAATACTTTAATTTTCATATTTTTATAAACCAAATATTGTATATTTTTATATCTTATTTAAACCAAATATATTATATTTTTTTATTTTATATAAACCAAATATTTCCTATTTTTTAGATTTTCTATAAACCAAATATTTTATATCTTGATATTTTCTATAAACCAAATATTTTATATTTTTATAGACCAAGCATTTTATCTTTTTATATTTTATTTAAACCAAGTATATTATATTTTTTGTATTTTCTATAAACCAAATATTTTCTATTTTTTAGTTTTTCTATAAACCAAATATTTTATCTTTTTAGATTTTCTATAAACCAAATATTTTCCTTTTTAAAAATATTTTCTATAAACCAAATATTTTCTGTTTTTTAGATTTCCTATAAACCAAATATTTCATTTTTTAGATTTGATATGAACCAAATGTTTCATATTTTTATGTTTTATTTAAACCAAATATTTTAGATTTCAATATTTTCTATAAACAAAAAAAGGTATATTTTAATATTTTCTATAAACTAAATATTTTTATTGTTTAGATTTTCTATAAACCAAATATTGTATATTTTATATAAACCAAATGCTTTCTATTTTTATAAACCAAATATTTTATATTTGTATATTTTATTTAGACCAAATATTGTATATTTTGATATTTCCTATAAAGCAAATATTTTAGATTTTTATATTTTATTTAAACCAAATATTTTATATTTTTATATTTTCTATAAACCAAATATTTTCATTGTTATCTTTTATTTAAACCAAATATTTTATATTTTCTATAAACCAAATGTTTTTATTTTTATATTTTATTTAAACCAAATATTTTAATTTTTTTTTATATTTTATATCAACCAAATATTTTAGATTTTTAGAGTATATTTAATTGTATGTATATTATCATAGCATCAGTCAGGGTTGGAAGGGACCACAAGGATCATCTAGTTCCAACCCCCTGCCATGGGCAGGGACACCCCACACTAGATCAGGCTGGCCAGAGCCCCATCCAGCCTGGGCTTAAACACCTCCAGGGACGGGGCCTCAACCACCTCCCTGGACAACCCATTCCAGGGCTTCACCACTCTCATGGGGAAGAACTTCCTCCTCATGTCCAGCCTGAATCTCCCCACCTCCAGCTTCATTCTATTCCCCCTTGTCCTATCACTACCTGATAGCCTGAGAAGTCCCTCCCCAGCCTTCTTGTAGCCCCCTTCAGATCCTGGAAGGCCGCAATGAGGTCACCTGGGAGCCTTCTCTTCTCCAGCCTGAACAGCCCCAACTCCTTCCATCTGTCCTCACAGGAGAGGTGCTCCAGCCCTCTGACCATTCAGAATATAACCTGAAGTAATCTGTATTTTGAAATTGATGGTGATTACTCATTTGTACTCTTAGGTTCTTACTGAAACAGTTCACCACTCTCCACTTTCATATCCTAAGATCATGAGCCACATATCTGAGCAGCTGATGCCGTACTTTCTTTGCTCTGGTGTGTAAGAGACTAAATCTCGTCTCTCTTGATGTGAATCAACAAAGATAAAACCACCTTTGCTCCTCCACCAGACAATAGCTGATGTGTATGGGGCAGACACCACTGGATAAGGACCCTCTGGAATGTGCATAGACAAAATCATCTCTACCCATCAGCTACCCTGGAAAAGGAGGATGGTGAAAAGGACAGTGGATTCACCACCTGGACACATATCTAAAAGTCCCCTGTGACTACAAAACTGTATAAAAGACCTGAGCAATGCCTGCTCTGGAGAAGAAAAATGGAGAAGAAAATACAAACAAGGAGAAGAAAGGAAAGACACAGGAGAAAAGACATCACCATGGAGCCTGGAAGCAGCAGACCAGGAGGAAGCCTCTCTCCATGTCCTAAGTTCCACCTGCTGCAACCCATGGAGTTGAAGAGGCTGCTCAGAGAACGACTTAGACTTTGGGATCTCTCCCGTTCCTCCAGCGGAGGACAGCACAGCCAGCAAGGATGACATCTCCACCACACCAAAGTGGCAGAACCCTTCCTCCACAGACCCAAATCATCTTGTGGGGTGTGGTAATAGAATTTGGTTCCTCTTCTCTCTCCCCCTTCTCCATCTCCCTCTCTATTTTTTTCCTCTCTCTCCCCCTTCTTCTGTTCCCTTCATTTTATTGTGTTAATAAATAACCTCACTGTTGATATTTTGGCTTCTTTTGTGCCTCTAATTTCATAACATGGGAATGTTCAAAAGAACTGAGGCTCTTTCCCTTGGCAGAGAGGCTTTGCAGAGGGACCTCGACAGGCTGGACAGATGGGCAGAGTCCAATGGCAGGAGATTTAGCACATCCAAGTGCCGGGTTCTGCACATTGGCCACAACAACCCCATGCAGTGCTACAGGCTGGGGTCAGAGTGGCTGGAGAGTGGCCAGGCAGAGAGGGACCTGGGAGTACTGGTTGATTGTAGGCTGAATATGAGCCTGCAGTGTGCCCAGGCAGCCAAGAAGGCCAATGGCATCCTGGCTTGCATCAGGAACAGTGTGGCCAGCAGGAGCAGGGAGGTCATTCTGCCCCTGTACACTGCACTGGTTAGGCCACACCTTGAGTCCTGTGTCCAGTTCTGGGCCCCTCAGTTTAGGAAGGATGTTGACTTGCTGGAACGTGTCCAGAGAAGGGCAACAAAGCTGGTGAGGGGTTTGGAACACAAGCCCTATGAGGAGAGGCTGAGGGAGCTGGGGTTGCTTAGCCTGGAGAAGAGGAGACTGAGGGGTGACCTTATTGCTCTCTACAACTACCTGAAGGGAGGTTGTAGCCAGGCAGAGGTTGGCCTCTTCTCCCAGGCAGCCAGCACCAGAACAAGAGGACACAGTCTCAGGCTGCACCAGGGGAGGTTTAGGCTGGATGTTAGGAAGAAGTTCTACACGGAGAGAGTGATTGCCCATTGGAATGGGCTACCCGTGGAGGTGGTGGAGTCACCTTCACTGGAGGTGTTCAGGAGAAGACTTGATGGGGTGCTTGGCTGTATGGTCTAGTTGTTGGGTGGGTTGGATTGTTTGATGGGTTGGACGCGATGATCTTGAAGGTCTCTTCCAACCTGGTGTATTGTATTGTATTGTATTGTATTGTATGGTGCTATAAACTTTCTAGGCCAAAGCTGTTCAAACTAAAGTCTTCAGATTTTACTAAGCAAATCTCCTTCTGTCTTAAAAGGAATAAACAAGCAAGAAAACAAACAAACAAGTATATTTATACATAGCTTTTTGGACAGAAAAAGTAAGACAATGTGGCATCATATGCACCTTAAAAGGTCAGTCATCCCAAGAAACACATAGGCTTGCAAAAACACTTCTTATCTCTGTGGATATCTCACTATTTCAGTTGCCAAGACTGCAGAACTGTGATGCACACACCTGTAGGCTTAAATGTTCTTGTGGGTCCCTCTGGATTTGAGCAACTTCTAACAGAGCTTACTAGGGATACAGTTTTAATCACTAGCCAAATATTAATTAAAAAAAGAGTATTATCCTCTCATAAAAGCAGCAAGGGAAACATCAGTGTTTTGATTAATTTCAGGTACTCCCTGAAATTAATACAATACAATACAATACACCAGGTTGGAAGAGACCTTCAAGATCATCGCGTCCAACCCATCAAACAATCCAACCCACCCAACAACTAGACCATACAGCCAAGCACCCCATCAAGTCTTCTCCTGAACACCTCCAGTGAAGGTGACTCCACCACCTCCATGGGCAGCCCATTCCAATGGCCAATCACTCTCTCCGTGTAGAACTTCTTCCTAACATCCAGCCTAAACCTGCCCTGGCGCAGCCTGAGACTGTGTCCTCTTGTTCTGGTGCTGGCTGCCTGGGAGAAGAGGCCAACCTCTGCCTGGCTACAACCTCCCTTCAGGTAGTTGTAGAGAGCAATAAGGTCACCCCTCAGTCTCCTCTTCTCCAGGCTAAGCAACCCCAGCTTAGAAGCTGACTGGTTTCACAGAACCACAGAATGGCTTAGGTTGGAAGGAACCTTAGGCATCAGCTACTCCAGTCTCCCACCATGGGCAGGGGCTCCTCTCAACGAGACTTGGCTGCTCAAGGCCAACCCGACCTTGAACACTCCCAGGAAGATAGCATCCAGAATGTCCCTGGGCAGCCTATTCTAGAGTCTCACTACCCTCATATCGAAGAACTTCCTAAGGTCCAGCCTAAACCTACTCTCCCTCAGCTTCAAACTATTCCCTCTTGTCCTATCTCTAGACACACTTATGAAAAGTCCTTTCCCAGCCTTCCTGTAGGATTCCTTCAGATATGGGGAGGCAGCTCTGAGGTCCCCTAGGAGTCTTTTGTAAGCTGAGCAATGCCAGCTCCCTCAGCCTATCTTCGTAGCAGAGGTGTTACAAACCTTTCAAACCTGACTTATAATTGGACCTACATAAAATTACCTATACAAAGACTGTTTTTGGAGTGGTGCTTGTTGGCCATTGGAATGTGCTGCCCAGGGAGGTGGGGAAGTCACCGTCCCTGGAGGTGTTCAAGAGAGGATTGGATGTGGCACTTGAAGCCATGGTTTAGTTAGCCATGAGGTGTTGGGTGACAGGATGGACTTGATGATCTTGAGGTCTTTTCGATGATTCTATGTTACAAAGAGGTGTTGCTTTATTTCCATGTTCAAAGCTTCTCTGTTGAAGAAGGCCTTGAGCAACATGACCAAGATTTGAACTTCTTTGAGCATGAGATTAGATCAAAAAAGTGACAAAGATCCCTTCCAAACCAACTTTTGTTAGGATTCTCTGATGAACTTTAAAAGCACTTCAGTCCCTGGCTATTAAATGCTCAACCTGAGTTCCTGAAATGGAGCTAAAATGTTCTATTTGGTAAGACTATTTGCAGCACAGAATCACAGAATCAGTAAGGTTGGAAAAGACCTCAAAGATCATCAAGTCCAACCTGTCACCCAACACCTCACGACTACTAAACCATGGCTTCAAGTGCCATGTCCAATCCCTTTTTGAACACCTCCAGGGATGGTGACTCCACCACCTCCCGGGCAGCACATTCCAATGGCGAACAACTCTCTTGGTGAAGAACTTTCTCCTCACCTCAAGCCTAAACTTCCCCTGGTGCAGCTTGAGACTGTGTCCCCTTGTTCTGGTGCTGGTTGCTAGAGAGAAGAGACCAACCCCTTCCTGACTACAACCACCCTTCAGGTAGTTGTAGAGAGCAATGAGGTCTCCCCTGAGCCTCCTCTTCTCCAGGCTAAACAACCCCAGCCTGTAGCTCTGCATGGGGTTGCTGTGGCCAAAGTGCAGCACCCGGCACTTGGACTTGTTGAATGCCATCCGTTGGACTCTGCCCATCTGTCCAGTCAGTCGAGGTCCCTCTGCAGGGCCCTTCTACCCTCTAACTGACCAACATCTGCTCCCAACTTGGGCTTCCACCACCTCCCTGGGCAACCTGTGCCAGTCTCTCACCACTCTCATGGGGAAGAACTTCTTCCTAACATCCAATCTGAATCTAGGCGTCTTTTCCATTCCCCCTAGCCCTATTTGATAGAAGATGCAGGGAGTGAAGATATCAGCATATGAACAAGGAGGAAATGATTCCTGGTTAGGCAGTTACAAGGAATGCTGCTGACCTGTTTGATAATTTATCCTTGGCATCACCTCCTTTTTTAAAAGCACCTGCAAGGATCTGGAGGCTTGGCACTGAGTTTCTTCAGGATTGTGTTCTAAATAACTTCCTTCTTGTCCATTTTGGAGGTGCAGGTTTTAAATTAGTCTGATAAATTTTCTTGGTTGTTTTCAATTTCATCCAGTTTTCATGGAAGCTCACTTCATTAACTTCATTTCCCTTTGGACAAGCTTAAGCAATTTATCACCAGCCAACCCACTCACATACCTTTTAATTCCATATGCAGCTGGGCATGTCATGAACTCCACAGAGCACAGCCTCTCTCAGCTGCTCAGGAGCATCATAAACTAATCATGACTGCCACCTACACATACACTTCGAATATTTAATCCACTCATATTCATACATTATGGACTTCCCAAAACTTATTTAAAGGAAATCCAAGAAAGAATGCAGGACATGTCAGGAGCATCCCACATATTCCTGTGTATGATGGAAAACTGAAGGATGCACACACTGGTTGTACTTGAGAAAATGGTGTCTCAGTTTCCAAACAGCCTGAGACCTCCCCAGGCTGAGCCAGATCTCACAAAGCTTCTGCTTCCTGTGAGGACAGTTAGATGAGGTATGAGGGAAAGGCAGGTGGCTAGAAACAGTGATCACGTCTAATTTAGAATACAGAATACAGAATTAAGCAGGCTGGAAAATATCATCAAGTCCAACCTATCATCCAACACCATCTAATTAACTAAACCATGGCACCCAGTGCCTCATCCAGGCTCTTCTTAGACACTTCCAGTGATGGTGGCTCTACCTTAGAAGGAAAGCTTTCTTCTAAGGTTTAAATAGTTTAAAATATTAAGAGAACTGGAAGGTAGATTTACAGGACTCAAAAAACATGCTTAAAGTAGGTTAAACCTCTACAAGTAGGAAGGGTGCTCTGTGCTTGGACAGCATTACTGGGGGGCAGAAGGGGAGGATGAATCAAGTGACTACAGACCAATTGGAATGTGCTGCCCAGGGAGGTGGTGGAGTCACCATCACTGGAGGTGTTTAAGAAGAGACTGGATGGGGTGCTTGGTGCCATGGTTTAGTTGATGAGATGGTGCTGGGTCATAGGTTGGACTGGATGATCTCAAAGGTCTTTTCCAACCTGGTGTGGTCTATTCTATTCTATTCTATTCTATTCTATTCTATTCCATTCTTTCTATTCATTCTTTCTATTCTATTCTATTCTATTCTATTCTTTCTATTCTATTCTATTCTTTCTATTCTATTCTATTCTATTCTATTCTATTCTATTCTATTCTATTCTATTCTATTCTATTCTATTCTTTCTATTCTATTCTTTCTATTCTATTCTTTCTATTCTATTCTATTCTATTCTATTCTATTCTATTCTATTCTAATATTTCTATTATATTCTTTCTATTCTATTCTATTCTATTCTATTCTATTCTATTCTATTCTATTCTATTCTATTCTTTCTATTCTATTATTTTTCTATTATATTCTATTCTAATATTTCTATTCTATTCTTTCTATTCTATTCTATTCTATTCTATTCTATTCTATTTTATTCTATCCTAAACCATCCTATCCTATCCTATCCTATCCTATCCTATCCTATCCTATCCTATCCTATCCTATCCTATCCTATCCTATCCTATCCTATCCTATCCTATCCTATGCTAATTACTTGCCCTCATTAACATGTGAAAATGGAGTATATTTTACAAGGCAATAGCTAGATGCTGGCATAAAGTTAGAAAAATGTAGAAAACAGCATGAATTTACCAATAATATGACCTCAACCTGATATGTATTGTTCAGACTCATTTTCTAGACAAATGAGACAGGATCCAGCCCCTTTGAGGAATTCAGTAAAGCCTCCGTGGATGCTTGACAAAGGATCAAGAAGGATGTTGGCTAAAAACGGATCTCTGCTGTGTTTTGTAGTGGTAAATAATGGCATGAATACTGGCCTGGAAGAAGGGTAATTACCATGCTCTTTGAGTTGGTTTTGGATGGCTTTGATTGCAAACACGAACATTATTTGCTCAAATGTCAAATTAATTGACAAAAAAATGCATCCTTTGCTCAGCCAATGAAAACAGAACACAGAATGTAGAATTAACCAGGCTGGAAAAGACCTTCAAGATCATCCAGTCCAACACCATCTAATCAACTAGGGACCAAGCAGCAGTTTTTCTACCCTGTAAAGATAGCAATGTAGAAGTCTAGCCAGATGATTTGTCCTTCTGTATTGAACACATCATGGTGAAAGTTAGGAATGGATTCTCCTAGATTGGTCAGTTTGGAGATTTAGCTTTGAAGATTCAGCTTGTCAGGGTGCTGGACCATAGCATTTAAACTACACTATCACCTAGAAAGATGATATTTGGAGTCCCTTCCAAGCTGACATTCAATGATTCCATAAATATTTCAGCAAAAAGGTTTAAACCCCTGAAACATTAGTTATCCTGAAAGATATCAGCCCTGTGTGCAGGGAGGTGCCAGTAATATGCTCAAGACCTCTTTCTAGAGGTGCAGAGCAAAAGGGAAAGAGTCATAAAATAATTTCACCTTGAAGTCCAGGCCAAATCAACTAGTTTTGGTTGGTTGGTTGGTTTCAAATTCTTTGCAGGTATATAACTATGGAGAGCTGTTGGACAAAAATGACATCTTAGAGTAGAATTAACCAGGTTGGAAAAGACCTTTGAGATCATTGTGTCCAACCTATCACCCAACACCATCTAATCAACTAAACCATGGCACCTCATCCAGGCTGTTTTTAAACACTTCCTGTGATGGTGACTCCACCACCTCCCTAGGCAGCACATTCCAATGGCCAATCTCTCTTTCTGTGAAGAATTTCTTCCTAACATCCAGCCTAAACCTGCCCTGGCACAGCTTGAGACTGTGTCCTCTTGTTCTGGTGCTGGTTGCCTGGGAGAAGAGACCAACCCCCACCTGGCTACAACCTCCCTTCAGGTAGTTGTAGAGAGCAAGAAGGTGTCTCCTGACCCTCCTCTTCTCCAGGCTAAACAACTCCAGCTCCCTCAGCCTCTCCTCATTGGGCTGTGCTCCTCCCTAGCTTTGTTGCCCTTCTCAGGGCATGTTCAAGCATCTCAAAATCTTTCTTAAATTGACGTAATGTAAACAAGGTAATATAGATGATGCCTACAAATTAATGTTGTGTTCTCCTAAGCAGGGGAGAAAAAGAGTAGATTAGTGGTGGCCACAGTAGTATCTGGCAGAACAAGCAGGGGTAAGTTAGTTAGAAATTAGAGGCAGCAGTTGCAAAACCTACAAGTTTAAAATACACCTTCAATTCAAGGACATTTCTGAAACCCATGGAAAAATCTGTGTGCTGTTTACCATCACAGAAGGGAGTGCTGAAGGGTCCCAGCTGCAAAGGAAGATTTACTCAAGGTGTGTCTGAGGACACAATATTCAATGGTTAGAATAATTTGCAGTAGCCTGATACTCAAGTGAATGAAGAAAGGGCATCACTTAAGAGATCATTGGAGTATCTGAGCAATTCTCTCACAAATCCAGCTTAAGGATCCAGCACATGGTAAGTATTCAGGAATAAGTAAGTTCTGGGGTGCATTAAGAGGAGTATGTCCAGCAGACAGATCCAGGGAGGTTCTCCTCCGCCTTCTACTCTGCCCTGGAGGGAGCTCACCTGGAATATTGAGTCCAGTTCTGGGCTCCCCAGATCAAGAGGAACAGGGATCTGCTGGAGAGAGTCCAACAGAGGGCTACAAGGATGATTGAAGGACTGGAGCACTGCCTTATGAGGGACCTGAGGCTTTTTATTCTGGAGAGGAGAAGACTGAGAGAGGATTATAATAAATGCTTATAAATATCTGAGGGATGAGTGTCAGGAGGGAGGGGACAGGCTCTGCTCACTTGCTCCCTGGGATAGGACAAGGAGCAATGGATATAAACTACAGCACAGGAGGTTCCACCTCAACATTAGGAGGAACTTCTTCACTGTGAGGGTCACAGAGCACTGGAACAGGCTGCCCAGAGAGCTTGTTGTGGAGTCTCCTTCTCTGGAGACTTTCCAGATGTGTTCCTGTGTGACCTGTGCTGGATTCTATGCTCCTGCTCTGGCAGAGGACTTGGTCTTGATGATCTTCAGAGGTCCTTTCCAACCCCTGACATCCTGTGATCCTGTGAACTGCCATCTGAGTCATATTAAAGGGCTGGCTAACCAAGTGAATTAAAAACCAGTTCACACAACCTACATGCTCTTGATGTAGATTCCATTGAGGAAGCTTAATAGTAAAAGAGTAAATAAGAAAAAGAAAAAAAAAGGTCTCTTTAAGGTGGAATTTTTCCTCCATGAATAAATTGTGAAAGGTGGTAGAAGCCTCATCCCTGGAGGTTTATAAGGCCAGGCTGGATGTGGCTGTGAGCAGCCTGCTGTACTGTGAGGTGTCCCTGCCCATGGCAGGGGGTTGGAACTGGCTGATCCTTGAGGTCCCTTCCAACCCTGACAATTCTGTGATTCTAAATCCCTCACAACACTTTAGGGGGCCAGCATCACCAGAGTTCCTGAGCAGCAACAACCAATTGGAATGAGATTCTGGATTTAATGAAATCAAAACTGATGAAGGTTAAGGTTGGTTTTGGAGGTCAGAGTTACTTCTTTTTCTTCACAGGATATTCAGGGTCTGGTTAACATTTGCTAGCTGGTATCATGGTGTTAGGTAAGTGCAATGGAAATGTCTACTCTTAGAATGATTTGTCAGCAGGCTGGGTGCAATATCAGCACAGCATGAAGGCTTCTCACAAATCATTTTTGTACTGAAATAAGCTTTATAACAGATGAGTGCCCTGGAGACAGCTGAGAATCACAGAAAATAACTTTCCCCCCTTTCTTTACGTTTCTTGGGGGGGGGGTTGACATTTGAATGGATAAAATACCCTCAACCATATTTGATGCATTAATGCACTGACATATTGTACTCAGTTCAGGAAGGATGTTGACTTGATGGAGTGTGTCCAGAGTAGGGCAACAAAGTTGGGGAGGGGTTTGGAACACAAGGCTTATGAGGAGAGGCTGAGGGAGCTGGGGTTCCTTAGTCTGGAGAAGAGGAGACTCAGGGGTGACCTTATTGCTGTCTACACCTACCTGAAGGGAGGTTGTAGACAGGCAGATGTTGATCTCTTCTCCCAGGCAGCCAGCACCAGAACAAGAGGACACAGTCTCAGGCTGCACCAAGGGAGGTTTAGGCTGGATGTTAGGAAGAAGTTCTACACAGAGAGAGTGATTGCCCATTGGAATGGGCTGCCCGAGGAGGTGGTGGAGTCACCATCACTGAGGGTGTTCAGGAGGAGACTTGATGGGGTGCTTGGTTGCATGGTTTAGTTGATTAGGTGGTGTTGGATGATGGGTTGGACACGATGATCTCAAAGGTCTCTTCCCACCTGGTCTGGTGTTGTCTTGTCTTTTCTTTTCTTTTCTTTTCTTTTCTTTTCTTTTCTTTTCTTTTCTTTTCTTTTCTTTTCTTTTCTTTTCTTTTCTTTTCTTTTCTTTTCTTTTCTTTTCTTTTCTTTTCTTTTCTTTTCTTTTCTTTTCTTTTCTTTTCTTTTCTTTTCTTTTCTTTTCTTTTCTTTTCTTTTTCTCTTTTCTTTTCTTTTCTTTTCTTTTCTTTTCTTTTCTTTTCTTTTCTTTTCTTTTCTTTTCTTAAGCTGCACCGACACCCTTTTGGGTTCTTGGGCTGGTTGGGATCAGTGTCTGATGTGGCAAGTTGTTGAAGGTTTGCGAGGTGAGGAATCGCCCAGAGGGCAATGAAAAAGTAGAATGGTGGCCTGTATCACAGTGTAGTCTGAGGCCTGAACTTGAAAAGAAAAGTCAGCTCAAACTCTGAGAAGGCAAGTATTAAAAGTTTGCAACACCGATGCAACATTTTTAGGCTTGAGGTGAGGAGAAATTCTTCACAGAAAGAATTGTTGGCCATTGGAATGAGCTGCCCAGGGAGGTGGTGGAGTCACCATCCTTGGAGGTGTTCAAGAGGGGATTGGACGTGGCACTTGAAGCCATGGTTAAGTTAGCCATGAGGTGTTGGGTGACAGGTGGGACTTGATGATCTCTGAGGTCTTCTCCAACCTTATTGATTCTACAATTCTATGATCCTACATGTTTTAAAGACTATTTAGAGGAAGTAAGATAAGCAACATAGAACAAAAAGTTTATTACAATGAGAAATGCTCCCCCTGAACGCCCCCAAAAAAATAAAGTCAGTTCACAAGGATGATCAGAGGGCTGCAACACCTCTCCTATGACGACAGACTGAGAGAGCTGGGACTATTTAGTATGGAGAAGAGAAGGCTCCAAGGAGACCTAATTGTGGCCTGTATCTGTAAAAAATACATATATTAATATTACACAGCCAGCAGGGCCAGGGAGGTGATTCTCACCCTCTACTCCACTCTCTTGAGACTCCACCTGGAGTACTGCATCCAGTTCTGGAGCCCCTAGTACAGGAAGGATCTGGAGGTGCTGGAATGTGTCCACAGAAGGGATGTGAGGATGAGCAGAGGACTGGAGTTCCTCTGGTATGAGGACAGACTGAGTGAGTTGGGGCTGTTCAGACTGCAGAAGCTCTGAGGAGACCTAATTGTGGCCTTCCAGTATCTGAAGGGGGGTACATGAAAGCCGGGGAGGGACTTTTTAGTATGTCAGGGAGTGATAGGACTGGGGGAATGGAACAAAAGGTCTCCCCTGAGCTTCCTCTTCTCAGGTTAAGCAACCCCAGCTCCCTCAACCTCTCCTCACAGGGCTGTGCTCCAAACCCCTCACCAGCGTTGTTGCCCTTCTCTGGACATGTTCCAGCAAGTCAACATCCTTCCTAAACTGAGGAGCCCAGAACTGGACACAGGACTCAAGGTGTGGCCTAACCAGTGCTGACTACAGGGCAGAATGACCTCCCTGCTCCTGCTGGCCGCACTGTTCCTGATGCAGGCCAGGATGCCATTGGCCTTCTTGAACAGCTGGGCACACTGCTGGCTCGTGTTCAGACTACTATCAACCAGTAGCCCCAGCTCCCTCTCTGCCTGGCTGCTCTCCAGCCACTCTGACCCCAGCCTGTAGCATTGCATCGGGTTGTTGTGGCCAATGTATAGAACCTGGCACTTAAATGTGTTAAATCTCATGCCCTTGGACTCTGTCCATCTGTCCAACTGATCAAGGTCCCTCTGCAAAATACTGAAGGGTAAAACTATCTGTTGAGCTGGTTTGGATGGAACTTGAACACACTTTGGCAGACAGAAAGTTATAAGTAGTCCTGATTTCTGGCAGTGCAAAGTTGGAGTAAATACAGAGAAAATGTAACCAAGACTCCAGCCTCCAGAATATTTCTTACATTCAGCTGCATCCCATAATATCAGAAAATGAGAAAATATACCTGATCCTTGTTAATATACTTCTGACAGGTAGGACAGTATCACCTTCCTGACTAATACTGCTTCAAACAACCTGCCAGGAAGGCCATTAGTAACACTGATTACACTGAGTGCAAAGGAAAAAAAAAGCCCTTGTATGTCTCTTCCAAAGCCATTTTTCTCTCACATGCATTCAAGCCTCCTCTGATCTTTTGTGCAATAGCTGAGAAAATAACCTAGAGGTGGTATTATCTTTCCTATTATGATTTCTACAGTATTATTCTGCCCCTTTTTTTTTGCCCCCTTTTTTTTTTTCCCCCCTTCCTTCTGCTGTGGAAAAACAAATTTTTTTGATCCATCTTGGAACTTCTTCCTTTTTACATTTCTTTTTCCTTGCTTACTATGTTAGACCAAGAGATTATTATCAATTGGTTTCCTTTTTATTGATTTTTTAAAGTGTTTATGTTATTCTTACTTGGTTTCATATATATTAGGTTCATGTCTTCCTTCCTCAAGGAAATTTGAGTACTCATTTCACAGAATCACAGAATCACCAAGGTTGGAAGAGACCTCAAAGGTCATCAAGTCCAACCTGACACCCAACACCTCATGGCTACTAAACCATGGCATCAAGTGCCACATCCAATCCCCTCTTGAACACCTCCAGGGATGGTGACTCCACCACCTCCCTGGGCAGCACATTCCAATGGCTAACAACTCTCTCTGGGAAGGACTTTCTTCTCACCTCGAGCCTGGACTTCCCCTGGCTTTCACAGACAGACTTACCTGGAGACGATTCATGTCTTAAACCACTATTTCCCAAATCCCATTAGCCCTCCTTCTCTGGAGACTTTCAAAACCTACTGTGATACTACTGTGATACTGGGACCCATAAGTGCTTCCAGAACATGACATCCCAGGCTGAGAAGACATGTCAGCAAAATCAGTAGGTTCAGCCATGCTTTTATGCAATGGTTCTATAGTGCAGTTGATATAGCTGATTAGTGGTGGTGAATGGTGCCACATCCAGCTGGCAGCCAGGCACCAGTGGTGTGCCCCAAGGATCAGTGCTGGGCCCCATGATCTTCAACATCTTTATTGATGATCTGGATGAAGGCATTGAGTCCATCATCAGTAAATTTGCAGATGACACCAAGCTGGGGCCAGGAGTTGATCTGCTGGAGGGCAGAGAGGTTTTGCAGAGGGACCTCGACAGGCTGGACAGATGGGCAGAGTCCAAGGGCAGGAGATTGAACACATCCAAGTGCCGGGTTCTGCACATTGGCCACAACAACCCCAGGCAGTGCTAGAGGCTGGGGTCAGAATGGTTGGAGAGCAGCCAGGCAGAGAGGGACCTGGGGGTACTGGTTGATTTTAGGCTGAACATGAGCCTGCAGTGTGCCCAGGCAGCCAAGAGGGCCAATGGCATCCTGGTCTGCATCAGGAACAGTGTGGCCAGCAGGAGCAGGGAGGTCATTCTCCCCCTGTACACTGCACTGGTTAGGCCACACCTTGAGTCCTGTGTCCAGTTCTGGGCCCCTCAGTTTAGGAAGGACGTTGACTTGCTGGAACGTGTCCAGAGAAGGGCAACAAAGCTGGTGAGGGGTTTGGAACACAAGCCCTATGAGGAGAGGCTGAGGGAGCTGGGGTTGCTTAGCCTGGAGAAGAGGAGGCTCAGGGGAGACCTTCTTGCTGTCTACAACTACCTGAAGGGAAGTTGCAGCCAGGCAGAGGTTGGTCTCTTCTCCCAGGCAGCCACCACCAGAACAAGGGGACACAGTCTCAAGCTGTGCCAGGGCAGGTTTAGGCTGGATGTTAGGAAAAAGTTCTATACAGAGAGAGTGATTGCCCATTGGAATCGGCTACCCGTGGAGGTGGTGGAGTCACCTTCATTGGAGGTGTTCAGGAGGAGTCCTGATGGGGTGCTTGGCTGTATGGTTTAGTTGTTTAGGTGGGTTGGATTGGTTGATGAGTTGGACGCGATGATCTTGAAGGTCTCTTCCAACCTGGTGTATTGTATTGTATTGTATTGTATTGTATCTTCACTAGAGAGTGCCCAAGTCTGCCTCATCTGTTGGAATGAGGGTACTGTGTAAAAGGTCACTCTCCCTTTAGCAAGATGTTCTCTTACTTTGATTTCATTCCTCTTTTCCTCTCCCCTTCCTTGGAAACTCAGCTAAATCCTTAGCTCAGTATTGAGAAACACAGCAGCTGGTTATGTTAGATGAACTGAGCCTCAGCTTGCTCTCCACAGAAAGTTTCTTGACATCATTTTTTCTTTACTCTCAAAGTTTCTTTTCTTTTTCTTTTTTTTTTTTTTTTCCTTGCAGGAGAAGTGTGCCAAGTTCAATTAAACCTTTATAAGAAGAAAACTGCTGAGAGCATAGCCAAGATTAATTAATACAAATGAGATGTAGCAGAAGTTATCCTCTCAACACCATACAGGGAGAAGTCATTGATCAGCCTTCGCAGCCAATTTCCCCTGTCTTGGAGGAAAGGCTGGCAGAATGTGACTATTGCTTAGATGACCCACTTGTCTAAATCCTTGCTTATCCCTGCCATGCATAGATTTCCATGGAAACACGAGGCAAAAATTTAGTTCACTGCGAGGCTGATGGAATACTGGATCAGGCTGCCCAGGGAAGTTGGGGAGTCTCCCTCTCTGGAGATGTTCTTACCCTACCTGGATGCATTCCTGTGTGATCTGCTATAGGTGACCCTGCTCTGGCAGGGGGCTGGACTGGATGAGCTTTTGAGGTCTCTTCCAGCCCCTGATGTTCTGAGATTCATGCTGAAAGATGGATGCTATCAATGTTTAAAGAGTTCCCTTGGGATTTAGTGATTTTAGCACTTATTTGTACACACATTTTTATCATAAAATCATAGAATTGTTGGGGTTGGAAGGGACCTCCAGCATCATCCAGTTCCAACCCCCTGCCATGGGGACAGACACCTCACACTGTAGCAGGTTACTCACAGCCACATCCAGCCTGGTCTTAAAAAACCTCAAGGGATGAGGCTTCTACCTCCTCCCTGGGCAACTTGTTCCAGTGTCTCATCACCCATAGGGAAGAATTTCTTCCTAACAACCAATCTGAATATACTGATTTCTAGGGTTTTTTCCATTCCTCCCAGTCTTATCACTCCCTGACACCCTAAAAAGTCCCTCCCCAGCTTTCTTGTAGCCCCCTTCAGATACTGGAAGGCCACAATAAGGTCTCCTCAGGGTCAGGCTGGATGTTGCTGTGAGCAACCTGATACAGTGTGCGGTGTCCCTGCCCATGGCAGGGGGTTGGAACTGGATGATCCTGGAGGTCCCTTCCAACCCTGACAATTCTATGATTCTATGATTCTCATCATGCTGGATGCAGCTGGGACATGTCAGCAAAACCAAGAGCAAAGAGCAGCATTTCAAAGAACCTGCATGCTTTCATTGCATGTGAACACCTACTTGTTTATAAAGATTATATTCCAGCAAGATAAGGGAAAAAATAGAATTGGTTAAGCTGACATTTTAGCGCTTAAGGAGTAGAAATTTGCAACACATAAGGTCTCTAAGTATAACACAACTTTGTCAGCAACAGTAGATAAAATTTAAAGGGTAAGAGTACCCTAGAAAGAGCAGAGAAGCAGGTCAGAGAAACAAGAAGTGGTGACACAGAAGCACGATCTCCACCGTGTATTTCTGGCATTTTGTAGCAGAGACAAAACTCTGTAACCTCTCCCTTGGGCAGGGCTTTGGATCGGGAAAATAACTGACATTCAGCAGCTCCTACTTACCACCAAGACCCAGGCACCTCACTGCTCTGCATGATTACACTGTCTAAGGCAAAAATGCAGCTTCAATTGCAGTAAGTGGTTGTTAATGTAAGCAGCCATGGAATCAAAGAATTGTTAGGGTTGGAAGGCACCTCAAGGATTATCCAGTTCCAACCCCCTGCCATGGGCAGGGACACCTCACACTACTGGCCATTGGAATGTGCTGCCCAGGGAGGTGGTGGAATCACCATCACTGGAGGTGTTTAGGAAGACACTTGATGGGCTGCTTGGCGCCATGGTTTAGTTAATTAGATGGTGTTAGGTGGTAGGTTGGACTTGATGATCTCAAAGGTATTCTATCCTTTCCTATCCTATCCTTTCCTATCCTATCCTATCCTATCCTATCCTATCCTATCCTATCCTATCCTATCCTATCCTATCCTATCCTATCCTATCCTATCCTATCCTATCCCAGTTGCTCAGAGTCACATCCAGCCTGCCCTTAAAAACCTCCAGGGATGAGGCTTCCAACCTGTGCCAGTGTCTCACCACTCTCATGGCAAAGAATTTCTTCCTAACATCCAATCTGAACCCACCCATTTCTAGTTTTGCTCCATTCCTCCTACTCCTATCACTCCCTGACACCCTAGAAAGTCCCTCCCCAGCTTTCTTGTAGCCCCCTTCACATACTGGAAGGCCACAATAAGGTCTCCTTGGAGCCTTCTCTTGTCTAGACTAAATAGCCCCAACTCCCTCAGTCTGTCCTCACTGCAGAGCAGCTCCAGCCCTCTGCTCATCCTCGTGGCCCTTCTCTGGACATGCTCCATCCTTTCTCCTCTCTGTCTTAGCATGCTTCCCTAAGTGGGTGTCAGTGGTTGCCAGGGATTTGGTAGAGATGCTATGGAAAGCTGTTTTAAGATCAGCATCACGTTTTCCTAACCCCTTGCACGTCTGCAGATTTATACTAATAGCATTTAATATGATATTAACAAAGAGAGCATTAACAAAGGACGTGGCAGAACTAAAAGGGCAGGCAAAGGACAGGTTCAGATTCCTCCTGATACTTATTTTAAGAAGAAAAGCAGCCTTAACACTGACAAGCTGAGCCCACAAATCAAAAATCACAGGACACATCTAGCAAAGAAGGCTCCAGGACTGGAAACTTGCACCAGCCATTTTCAGTGCCTGTGAAATGGTCCTTTAATTATGTTCTCCCCAGGAATTAGCACTTCTCAAGCTGAGGGTTTGTTTTTTTTTTTAAGTTATTTTATTTGGTGGCTTCTTTTTTTACCCCACATTAACCTCTAAAGCAGACAGCCTTGAAAGTCAGGGTTTTATCCTGAAAAGAATCAAGCATGGCCTCATGATCACCTGATATCTGGCTCTTGATTAGCTACACATTGGTTTTAATTATCCACCTGCTTTCAATTAAGTACCAGGAAATCCATCCTATTAACAGTACAAGCTAATCACCCTTGCACATAAACAGAAGTCCTCCTGGTTTGTTTTTTTTTGCTCAGGGTGCATCTGAAGGATAAAAATAGTTTAAATAGTTGTGGGTTTTTTAAAGCTTATAGCCTTCTTGCCACCAGTAGTAACAAAACACCTGTTTTAAAACCTATACATAGATCAGTATTATTATAAAAGTGGTGAGAATCTAGAATAGGCTGCCCAGGGAGGTTGTGGATGTCTCCTGCTTGGGGGTGTTCAAGGCCAGGTGGGATGAGGCCTTGAGCAGCCAAGTCTAGCTGAGAGGCATCCCTGCCCGTGGCAGGGAGGTTGGAGTACATGATCTTATTTCACATTTCACAGTATCACCAAGGTTGGAAGAGACCTCGAAGATCATCTAGTCCAACCTGTCACCACAGACCCCATGACTAGACCATGGCACCAAGTCCAATCCCCTCTTGAGGAGGGAGCGCATTGCTGCCCAGAGAGAGAACTCTCCTGCCCACTGCAGGCTTGAACTCACGACCTTCCCAGTAAGAGTCTTACGTGCTACCAACTTAGCCACATGGTCATCTCTAAGGTCCCTTCCAGACTAAGCCATTCTATGATTATGCACTCACAAATATATCACTTCTTATTTTGAGGGGACATTAAAAGAAACCGAGCAGGGAATCACTTTTGAATCCATTTTCACAAAACAATATGCAGCTGATATGACATCATATCTTTCAAAAGCAAAATCCTGCCCCTGCCCCTCCCTAAGATAAGGAGGGCTTTGTTCCATGCACTGCTTTGAAAACATGCAATGCCCATGACATCAGCTGCATGAGAAGCCCTAATATTCTCCAGATGTGTAAAAGGATGATGCACATCTAGCCTGGCCTTGATAATCTCCAGGGATGAGGCTTCCACCACCTCCCTGGGCAACCTGTGCCAGTGTCTCACCACCCTCATGGGGAAGAACTTCTTCCTAACACCCAATCTGAATCTACCCATTGCTAGTTTTGTTCTATCTCCCCTAGTCCTATCACTGCCTGACACCCTAAAAAGTTCCTCCCCAGCTGTCTTGTAGCCCCCTTCAGATACTGGAAGGCCACAAAAAGTTCTCCTTAATGAAGAGGAAATAGAGAAAATCTAAAGCAGCATAATACAAATGAGTGTCTCATTAAGAAAAATAAACTGTATGTAAAGAATATCTGTGGTGGATTAGATCATAGAATCATAGAATTATTAGGGTTGGAAGGGACTTCAAAGATCATATTCTTCCAACCCCCTCCCATGGGCAGGGAGACCTCACACTAGAGCAGGTTGCTCAGAGCCACATCCAGCCTGGCCTTAAAAACCTCCTGGGATGAGGCTTCTAGCACCACCCTGGACAACCTGTGCCAGTGTCTCACCATCCCCAGTGGTGAAGAACAGAAACACTGAAGTTTGGGGTTTTAATTTTTAAAGCTGTATGCATTTTGTATTTCTAAGAAGCTGCACAGCTCTTTTAAACAGAAACCAAAAATGGAATAATGATAAAAATAAATAAATAGATAGATTCATAATCCAGCACTAACCAATGAAAGAATGTGCAGCACAAGAACACTGAACTGTGGAATCACAGAATCACCAAGTTGGAAGAGACCCCAAAGATCATCAAGTCTAACCTGACACCACAGACCTCATGACTAAACCATGACACCAAATGCCACGTCCCATCCCCTCTTGAACACCTCCAGGGATGGTGGGCTGGAGAAGAGAAGGCTCAGATGTGACCTAATTGTGGCCTTCCAGTATCTGAAGGGGGCCTACAAGAAGGCTGGGGAGGGATTTCTCAGGCTATCAGGTAGTGATAGGACTAGGGGGAATGGAATGAAGCTGGAGGTGGGGAGATTCAGGCTAGATGTGATGAAGAAGTTCTTCACCATGAGAGTGCTGAAGGCCTGGAATGGGTTATCCAGGGAGGTGGTTGGGGCCCCATCCCTGGAGGTGTTTAAGCCCAGGCTGGACGAGGCTCTGGCCGGCCTGGTCTAGTGTGGGGTGTCCCTGCCCATGGCAGGGGGGTTGGAACTAGATGATCCTTGTGGTCCCTTCCAACCCTGACTGATACTATGATACTATGGTGACTCCACCACCTCCCTGGGCAGCCAATTCCAATGGCGAAAGACTCTCTCAGGGAAGAACTTTCTCCTCACCTCGAGCCTAAACTTCCCCTGGTGCAGCTTGAGGCTGTGTCCTCTTGTTTTGGTGCTGGTTGCCTGGGAGCAGAGTCCAACCCCCACCTGGCTACAACCTGGCTTCAGGTAGTCATAGACAGCAAGAATGTCTCCCCTGAGCCTCCTCTTCTACAACCACCCTTCTATTTTTTTCCCCTACAATGCTGGTCAGAAAGGTAATTGCTGGCAGATCATATGTAAAGCAGTCAGTAAAACTCCTCTGAAACCTGTTTGGAATTTGATCTCCTCTGGAAAATAACTTCAGAGGAGAAAACAAAATATAAAAGGAAAGCAAAGCTGGGTGCTATTCATTTTCTCCATTCTAAGGATGTTTACAGGACAGAGGAGAAGATGACGTAGAGTGGGGAGGTATTATACCTGATGGTTCTTATAGACCGGATATAAGAAAGGCTGCCATAAGATCTAATTATCAGGAATTGCCTTTTTCTGCCCCAAAGCAATCATTTTGATGACAGCCTTCTATGCACTGTAAAACAAAATGGGAAGCCTGTGCTACAGAAACTGCCTCAGCGCCTCCCTTTCTCTTCCCCTGCTATCAGTCTCCCCCATCTCATTTATTTTCCACACATTAATGGTAGCAGTCACCTTGAGCTGGTGATGCAGAGTAATTTTCACAGAAACCTTGATCAGAAACCATAAATCAGCCTGATGTGCTTTTATGGTCTAATAACATTCTGCCTGCTCCTACAGGCCCTTATGTAAAACTGCATTGCGGAGGATCCCCTGGATTGTTGTGCTTTGGTTTCTTTCTTTCCTTCCCCCGCCCCATGCTTCCCTGTATCCCTGTAAGACATAAAAATACCTGCAAGGGCCCAAGATTAAGATGCTTTGCTAACACCTGTAGAGGTGGAAACGTTCAATATCGTTGTGCAAACACGGGAAGCATTCAGACCTCCAAGTGAGATGTGCTCTGCGGGTTTGCGAGCCTGGCTGTCGCTCCCTGCATCAGGTCAGGGGGACGTAGCGTTCGGGCGCTGCTCGCCCAGACGCAGTGCATCAACAGGCAGAGCACACCGAAGCCGAAGCGCTTTGTCTAGATTAGAAAGCGCTAACCTGTACAGCTGCCTCAGCAAACCCGCCCACAGCACAGGAGCCTCCTGCTCAAGGTGAATCTCGGCTGTAAGATTCCATCCTCAGTTGTAGATACATTAAAGTCTTCGGGGGTTTAATATTTAAGAACTTAGGAAAAGAGGGGGTGATTGGTTAAGGCTGCGCTCTTCCTCTCATGCAAACCAGAACTATTACTTACTTTAGGCAGTGTTTTCCTGTTTGATGTTCTCAGATTGCATAAGGTTTTTATTGTGTACCCCACAGGTTGGTTTTGGGTTGCTTTTTGTTTGTTTGGGGTTTTTTGGTTGTTTGTTGGCCCTTCCCTTCCCTTCCCTTCCCTTCCCTTCCCTTCCCTTCCCTTCCCTTCCCTTCCCTTCCCTTCCCTTCCCTTCCCTTCCCTTCCCTTCCCTTCCCTTCCCTTCCCTTCCCTTCCCTTCCCTTCCCTTCCCTTCCCTTCCCTTCCCTTCCCTTCCCTTCCTTCCCTTCCCTTCCCTTCCTTCCCTTCCCTTCCCTTCCCTTCCCTTCCCTTCCCTTCCCTTCCCTTCCCTTCCCTTCCCTTCCCTTCCCTTCCCTTCCCTTCCCTTCCCTTCCCTTCCCTTCCCTCCCCCTCCCCTCCCCCTCCCTCCCCCCTCCTCCCCTAACCTCCCCCTAACCTCCCCTAACCTCCCCTCCCCTAACCTCCCCTTCCTTCACCTGGTTTGAGGATGTGCAATCAGCTTTGAATCGAATTTGGGGTTTCAACACGTATGTATTTTCTTTTCCAGATTAATTTTGTTTGGTTTGCTATTGTGTTTCCACCTGTAGTGGAGAATAATCCTTCTCCCTGACCTTGCAAAGATGATATGGAAGCTCCTATGCACACTCGCACCCCCAGCAGTGATTCTGATCACTTCTCTGTCACACAGCTTTGTTTGCATGCTGTACATGAACGCTCAGACAAGTGTATTTGATGTACATGAAAGCTCAGAGTTCATACCACACATGCATACATTTATTCACCATTTTTGGTTCTTCATTATGTATTTTTGGACAGAATTATCTTTTCTTCCATTGCTGTCAATATTGTCATTGTTTCTTTTACGAACCATTTCCTACAGATTTTATTCAGCCTCTCCCAGTCAGGAAGCCGATACCTCCAATCAGCACATGACCAAGTGCCCGTGATTCACAACATCTCTCATGTTAGGGCTTGAAGAGAAATTCTGACCATTCAGTACAAAATGCCAGCTTATAAAAGGTGGATTCATCATTTCAGTACCTGGGATGTTAGTAGCTGAAGAGAAAACAGTGTGGGATGGGTATCTTACCATCTTTCTCTGATACCTTTCACAGTATGAACATAAGTAAGATTGGTTGTCTGTTTGCAAACTGATTAGTGAAGAGGGTATACAGGGCAGCAAGGAAAGAGCAATGGAGGGAAATGAAGTAAAAGAGATATTCCTTTCAGATTTGCTGATTCATAGCTGTGAATAATGCAGTGGCAGCACCAACCAGACATAAACAATTCATCCTCAGCATTCAGTCCCAGAGAGTGTTCTTTTCCAATCCCAAACAGCTACATTTTCCTGAAGCAATACTTCTCTAATGTTAAGATTAAAGAAGGAATCACCAAATTAAAATGAGCTGTCAGTTAAAACTAGAGTAAGAATGGTTACACAACAGGATACTTTCCTATTGTAAGCTTTGCCTACTTCAAAGAAAATTGGTGCTTAGAAACGGAGTGAGTGCTGCCCCTCGTATCTTGAAGACTCGTCCTCCTTAGTCTGGTAGAATCATAGAATCATAGAATCAGCCAGGTTGGAAAAGACCTCAGGGATCACCAAGTCCAACCTGTTACCTAATACCTAACAGCTCGTGACAACTAAACCATAGCTCCAAGTGCCACATCCAATCCATTTTTGAACACCTCCAGGGACGGTGACTCCACCACCTCCCTGGGCAGCACATTCCAATGGCCAATCTCTCTTTCCAGGAAGAACTTTCTCCTCACCTCCAGCCTAAACCTCCCCTGGCACAGCTTGAGACGGTGTCCTCTTGTTCTGTTGGTAGTTGCCCAGGAGAAGAGACCAACCCCCACCTGTCTACAACCTCCCTTCAGGCAGTTGTAGAGAGCAATAAGGTCTCCCCTGAGCCTCCTCTTCTCCAGGGTAAGCAACCCCAGCTCCCTCAGCCTCTCCTCATAAGGATTGGTACCTCAGTATGAAAAAAAGGAGTTCTCAAAACCAAGGGATGTTCCTACTCTGTATTAATTCTTTCATTTCTTTTTTTTTTTCTAATGACTTTATGAAAGTGATTCTGTTGGTTTTGGCTTGTTGTTTTTGGTGTTGGTTTTCCCCCCTATGATAATACCTATATTCACACAAGTTCAATCCTGTTTTACAAGTGACCTCTCATTCTGCTCAATTTTTGCTGTTGTCTAAATTCACTGGGGTCTGAGGAGGCCTTCTTGGCAGACAAAAATAGAACCAAATGATAATTTGTTTGTCATACTTTGAATCACAGAATCATAGATCATTGGGTCCAACCTATCTGCCCAAGCAGGATCACTCAGGGGAGTCCACACAGGAATGCAACCAATCAGTAGGGAAGAAAGATATTCACTTAACTTCAACTTACTTATCACAAATTTTCCTTTCATTCACAGCAGATCTAAGCTACCCACAGTGAGGATTTCACAGAATCACAGAATGTTAGGGGTTGGACAGGACCTCTAGAGATCATTGAGTCCAAGCCCCCTGCCAGAGCAGGTTCACCTAGGGCAGGTCACACAGGAACACATCCTGGCAAGTTTTGAATGTCTCCAAAGAAGGAGACTCCACAACCTCTCTGGTCAGCCTGTCCCAGTAGCTTGTGACAGTCCTTATGAGAGTGTGATAGGTGATTTTTTGTTTGTTTTGCCATCACTATAACAGAAAATATTTTGTGCCCTGGCAAATACTGTAAATGGAGAGCATTTGTGGGGGAGAGGATGGGTGTGCATGTGTGTGTGGGCATATATTCGACAAATGCCCTTCTATTGCACATATTACAGAAAGAAACAATGAAAAATGCCAAATATTTTGTGTAATAGTCCTTACTGAGTCTGTATTAGTTTGCTTCCCATACTGTGTCCAGTTTTGGAGCCCCTAGTACAGGAAGGATCTGGAGGTGCTGGAAGGTGTCCACAGAAGGGCCATGAGGATGTGCAGAGGGCTGGAGCTGCTCTCCTATGAGGACAGACTGAGGGAGTTGGGGCTGATCAGTCTGGAGAAGAGAAGGCTCCAATGAGTCCTTATTGTGGCATTCCAGTACCTAAAAGGGGCTACAAGAAAGCTGGGGAGGGACTTTTGAGGGTGTCAGGGAGTGATAGGACTAGGGGGAATGGATCAAAACTAGAAATGGGTAGATTGAGATTGGCTGTTAGGAAGAAGTTCTTGCCCATGAGGGTGGTGAGACACTGGCACAGGTTGCCCAGGGAGGTGGTAGAAGCCTCATCCCTGGAGGTTTTGAAGGCCAGGCTGGATGTGGCTGTGAGCAACCTGCTGTAGTGTGAGGTGTCCCTGCCCATGGCAGTGGGGTTGGAACTGGCTGATCCTTGAGGTCCCTTCCAACCTTAACAATGCTATGCTTCTACGATTCCTTGTACTCATTGCTGTATCAGTCACCACAGCTTTTGCTTCTGTCTTAATATTTAACCTCCTTTAATTTACAATCTCCAACGTTATGCAGCGGTGGAAATTCTCTGCTTAGTGCTTCACAGATAAGTTAACCTGCCAGGATTCCACATGTGGAGAGAGATTTGAGCAAAAATGCTTGCCAGAGTTTTGTCTAATAAGTAGCTTGGACTAAACCACCTCTTTTTGGTTTTGGTTTGGTTTGGGGTTTCGTTGTGTTTTGTTTGATGTGGTTTGGGGGTTTTGTTTGATTTTGTGTGGTTTGGGGGGTTTGTTTTATTTGGTTTGGTTTGGGTTTTGTTTATTTACAGCATAAATACTGTCTTTGCAGAATGTAGTGGTTTATCGTGGTTTATGCCTGAAAATCACTGTTCATTACAGCTCTTCTATAATCCATAGTTATTTACAGTTCCACATTCATTCTGATGATTACACAGCCAGCAAACCACTGCTGAGAATGAAGACCTGTAGTTCCCCATGCCCAGAGATTACTGAAAGGATGTTTATTTTCTTACTGAAAACTTCCTCATCTGAATCAAAATTTCTTCTCCGTTTGTTTCAACAAATTTCTACCTGAGAGTTTGGTCCATTTTTTCCCCCTTGCAGCTCAGTGCAATTAGTTGTCAAGAATACCTTCCCCATCTCTCCCACAGATAAGTCCCACACAAATAATCTTCATTGTTTTGCTAGCAGCGGAACAAGAATCCTACGGAGGTGAGGTCCTTAAACCTATGTGAATGGCCAGAACAGATTTATTGAAGTCCTGTGGATGGCACCAGAAGCACGTGTGTTGAAAGGGGCCATTCAGACTGCAAACAAGTTGTATAATGCACATTTTAGGGATTTTGTGACAGTAACGTGCATAAAAGCCATTCTAACAAAAAACCCTGTCAGTCTAAGGAGCAGCAGCATGGCTGTCTCATTGCTGAGGTAGCACAGATGTCTTATTGATGGTGGGGCATGAAAAGTGTTTGAAATTCGTTTTCTGATGTCAGTTAATTTGTCCTCCTGGTCTGGGGAAAATCTGTCTACGTGCATCTTGCTTAAATATGGGTCTTCAGTCCTAATTTCTCCAGCATAAAACCCAGGCTGCTTATTTATCTTCATATCTAGCAAAAAAAAAAACAACCAAACAACCAAACCCAAACCCCATAACAACAGAATGTAGGCAATTCCAGAAACCAGCCTCAGGAACTGATGTGCTGCTTCTAGGCAGCATTTATTTGTAGAGATCTGCTAATTTGGCAGGTATTCACTGCCAGAGTCATCCTCTTTCTAGCCCTCCTTGCAAACCCCTGGTCACCACGATGGCTAAAATCCCAAGGAGTATTCCCTTGCTAGGGTGGGAGGGGTGGAGGGAGGGCTGGTGGCTTGAGGAAGAAATGAGAAAGCTCTGAATGTCGCATTGCAGGGCACAGGCTTCAGTGCATGCTATAACTTAAAATGACAAGTTATCATTTTGAGAGCCCTGCTCAATCTAGGGAGGGATTAAGAGCTGTGGTTCAGCTCATGAGAATTTTCCTCATAGTTTGATTTCCAAACACTCTAGACTCCAGAAGCAAGCTGTCATTTCAGAGCACCAGCCTGGAAATCGTGAAGAACAAAAGAGAGGTAGTAGCTATAAAATAATAATCAAGGGAAGCAGTTTTCCACACCACTATGTGAATAAAAAGGAAGGAAGGAAGAAAAAGAGGTACTGGAAAGGCTCTACAAAGAATTCCTGGGAGATCAAAACTGGAACCAGAGGAAAATTAGGCTGCAAGTTCAAAAGGTTGCAATGCCACCTGCGTGGCTATTTCTTCCTGAAGAACTGAAATGAATCTGAATTCTGACGTCTTTTCAAGTCCTCCCATCACTAGTGCAGATGCGGTTCTATTGTGGGTGGTTTGCACTTTGGTTTCAGCTAATTGTATTTGAAAGTGTTCACAACAACTAGGACACATTTGAGTATTCTGCCTACCTACAATTGCTTGAACGGAATGCAAATGCCTTGGGGGCCTCCCTGTGAATGGAGAGGCTCACAGAATTCTCTACCAAACAACCTCCCTTGTTTCTTTGAAGTGTCATCATTTATTGGTAACATTTTGGTCTCTTACTTATTGGGCAGGTCATGCTCTAATTAATCCAGGCACTTTGGAGGTGGAGAATAGGCACAATTCAGAAAGCTCAAGAGAACCTTGTTTAGTCGTTTTATGGTAAAAAAACCCACAGAAAATGTATTCTTTAGCTGGAAAATATTGTGTTCAATAATAAGGAACCCAAAATAATTGTAGGAGTAGTACTGCTGCCTTTAATGCCTTGCTGCTTGTGTTTCAAACACAACTTTATTGGTAACAAGGATAATTACCTTTCTTGCTTCTCTTTTTGGAACTGAATTAAAGACTTGTGGTAAAGTTTTGGTTTATTTTTCTTTCTTTCTTTCTTTCTTTCTTTCTTTCTTTCTTTCTTTCTTTCTTTCTTTCTTTCTTTCTTTCTTTCTTTCTTTCTTTCTTTCTTTCTTTCTTTCTTTCTTTCTTTCTTTCTTTCTTTCCTTCCTTCCTTCCTTCCTTCCTTCCTTCCTTCCTTCCTTCCTTCCTTCCTTCCTTCCTTCCTTCCTTCCTTCCTTCCTTCCTTCCTTCCTTCCTTCCTTCCTTCCTTTCCTTCCTTCCTTCTTTCCTTCTTCCTTTCCTCCCTTTCCTCCCTTTCCTCCTTTCCTCCTTCCTTTCCTTCCTTTCTTCCTTTCTTCCTTTCTTCCTTTCTTCCTTTCCTTCTTTCCTTCTTTCCTTCTTTCCTTCTTTCCTTCCTTCCTTCCTTTCCTTCCTTTCCTTCCTTTCCTTCCTTTCTTCCTTTCTTCCTTTCTTCCTTTCTTCCTTTCTTCCTTTCTTCCTTTCTTTCCTTCCTTCCTTCCTTCCTTCCTTTCCTTCCTTTCCTTCCTTCCTTCCTTCCTTCCTTCCTTCCTTCCTTCCTTCCTTCCTTCCTTCCTTCCTTCCTTCCTTCCTTCCTTCCTTCCTTCCTTCCTTCCTTCCTTCCTTCCTTCCTTCCTTCCTTCCTTCCTTCCTTCCTTCCTTCCTTCCTTCCTTCTTCCTTCCTTTCCTTCCTTCCTTCCTTCCTTCCTTCCTTCCTTCCTTCCTTCCTTCCTTCCTTCCTTCCTTCCTTCCTTCCCTTCCTCCTTCCTTCCTTCCTTCCTTCCTTCCTTCTTTCCTTCCTTTTCCTTCTTTCCTTCTTTCCTTCCTTCCTTCCTTTTCCTTCCTTCCTTCCTTCCTTCCTTCCTTCCTTCCTTCCTTCCTTCCTTCCTTCCTTCCTTCCTTCCTTCCTTCCTTCCTTCCTTCCTTCCTTCCTTCCTTCCTTCCTTCCTTCCTTCCTTCCTTCCTTCCTTCCTTTCCTTCCTTCCTTCCCTTCCTTCCTTCCTTCTTCCTTCCTTCCTTCCTTCCTTCCTTCCTTCCTTCCTTCCTTCCTTCCTTCCTTCCTTCCTTCCTTCCTTCCTTCCTTCCTTCCTTCCTTCCTTCCTTCCTTCCTTCCTTCCTTCCTTCTTCCTTCCTTTCTTCCTTTCTTCCTTTCTTCCTTTCTTCCTTTCTTTTCCTTCTTTCCTTCTTTCCTTCTTCCTTCCTTCTTTCCTTCCTTCCTTTCCTTCCTTCCTTCCTTCCTTTCCTTCCTTTCTTCCTTTCTTCTTCTTCCTTTCTTCCTTTCTTCCTTTCTTTCCTTTCTTCCTTTCTTCCTTCCTTCCTTTCCTTCCTTTCCTTCCTTTCCTTCCTTCCTTCCTTCCTTCCTTCCTTCCTTCCTTCCTTCCTTCCTTCCTTCCTTCCTTCCTTCCTTCCTTCCTTCCTTCCTTCCTTCCTTCCTTCCTTCCTTCCTTCCTTCCTTCCTTCCTTCTTCCTTCCTTCCTTCCTTTCTTCCTTTCTTCCTTTCTTCCTTTCTTCCTTTTCCTTTCTTTCTTTCTTTCTTTCTTTCTTTCCTTCTTTCTTTCTTTCTTTCTTTCTTTCCTTCTTTCCTTCTTTCCTTCTTTCCTTCTTTCCTTCCTTTCCTTCCTTCCTTCCTTTCCTTCCTTTCCTTCCTTTTTCTTTCTTCCTTTCTTCCTTTCTTCCTTTCCTTCCTTCTTCCTTTCTTCCTTTCTTCTTCCTTCCTTCCTTTCCTTCCTTTCCTTCCTTTCCTTCCTTCCTTCCTTCCTTCCTTCCTTCCTTCCTTCCTTCCTTCCTTCCTTCCTTCCTTCCTTCCTTCCTTCCTTCCTTCCTTCCTTCCTTCCTTCCTTCCTTCCCTTCCTTCCTTCCTTCCTTTCCTTCCTTCCTTCCTTCCTTCCTTCCTTCCTTCCTTCCTTTCTTCCTTCCTTTCTTTCTTTCTTTCTTTCTTTCTTTCTTTCTTTCTTTCTTTCTTTCTTTCTTCCTTTCTTTCTTTCTTTCTTTCTTTCTTTCTTTCTTTCTTTCTTTCCTTCCTTTCTTCTTTTTCTTTCTTTCCTTTCCTTCCTTCCTTCCTTCCTTCCTTCCTTCCTTCCTTCCTTCCTTCCTTCCTTCCTTCCTTCCTTCCTTCCTTCCTTCCTTCCTTCCTTCCTTCCTTCCTTTCTTCCTTTCTTCCTTTCTTCCTTTCTTCCTTTCTTCTTCCTCTTTCTTTCTTTCTTTCTTTCTTTCTTTCTTTCTTTCTTTCTTTCTTTCTTTCTTTCTTTCTTTCTTTCTTTCTTTCTTTCTTTCTTTCTTTCTTTCTTTCTTTCTTTCTTTCTTTCCTTTCTTTCCTTTCTTTCCTTTCTTCCTTTCTTTCTCTCCTTTTTTCTCTCTTTCTTTCTCTCTTTCTTTTTTTTCTCTCTTTCCCTCTTTCTTTCTTTCTTTGCTTATTCATTGCATCTAACCTCTCTTTATGATGTCTTTATGAAACTGGAGGAGGAAAACGTAAGGCAAGCATTGATATTTTCATATCAGATGAAGGGACATAGAACTCCAAACCCTTAAGTGGCAGGTAGGTCAGATTTCACTCATGTTGGCAACCAGCACCAGAACAAGAGCACACAGTCCCAAGCTGTGCCAGGGGAAGTTTAGGCTTGAGGTGAGGGGAAAGTTCTTCCCAGAAAGAGTAATTTGCCATTGGAATGTGCCACCCAGGGAGGTGGTGGAGTCGCCATCCCTGGAGGTGTTCAAGAGGGGACTGGATGTGGCACTTGGTGCCATGGTTTAGTCATGAGGTCTGTGGTGACAGGTAGGACTTGATAATCTTTGAGGTCTCTTCCAACCTTGGTGATTCTGTGATTCTGTGAAATTATCATATCAGATTAAGAGATATGGAACACCAAACCCTTAAGTGGCAGGGAGATCAGATTTCACTCATGTTGGTATAGAAGGGCTTTCATTTTGTTTATTCTGATGTCCTCCTTCTTTGAAGCAAGATCCACAACCTTTCTGCATGAGCTAAAAGGGGAAACAATCTAGGAAAAGCTTTTACTTAAGAAACAATTGTGAAATGATATTTCTTTAAGAGTCTGGTCAATTGAAGAAAGAGATTTCAAAGAGATTTTAGGTGATTCTTAGATGCACTGCAATGTGTCTAGAGAAGGGCAGTGAGGCTGGGGAGAGGTTTGGAGCACAGCCCTGTGAGGAGAGGTTGAGGGAGCTGGGGTTGCTTAGCCTGGAGAAGAGGAAGCTCAGGGGAGACCTTATTGCTGTCTACAGCTACCTGAAGGGAGGTTGTAGCCAGGTGGGGGTTGGTCTCTTCTCCCAGGCAACCAGCCCCAGAACAAGAGGACACAGTCTCAAGCTGCACCAGGGGAAGTTTAGGCTTGAGGTGAAGAGAAAGTTCTTCCCAGAAAGAGTAATTTGCAATTGGAATTTGCTGCCCAGGGAGGTGGTGGAGTCACCATCAGTGGAGGTGTTTAGGAAGAGACTGGATGGGGCACTTGGTGCCATGGTTTAGTTGCTTAGATAGTGTTGGGTGATAGGTTAGACTGGATGATCTCAAAGGTTTTTTTCAACCTGTTTAAGTCTATTCTATTCTATTCTATTCTATTCTATTCTATTCTATTCTATTCTATTCTATTCTATTCTATTCTATTCTATTCTACCCTACCCTACCCTACCCTACTACTACTCTATGGTATTACTCCTTTCTGTAATGCCTATAGTGGTCTTCTGACTTCATGCAGGATATTTTTTTCCCACTTGCCAGTATACAATTAACAGGCAATTAACTTTATTCAGCATCAGATAGTTCAGTAAAATCTAGGTTTGAAAAAATTGCTAAAGCAGGGGTAATCATAAAAAAGGAATATGCAACAAAATAAATGAAAAACAAAAAGGTGCAATATAAATTAGCCTTTTAATTATTTTTGGGGTTTAATTACCATATATATTTACATATTGGTGCAGTAATTTTAACTGAGGGAATAGAATTTGTTTTATTCATATAGACAGCATATAAAAAATATGACTCAGTCTTTCTTCTAAACTTTTCTCTGGCTGGGGAATTACTACAGTGTATGCCAGGCAAGCTGTTTGCTTTGTTTATGAGGCACTGGTTTGCTCCTGTGGTAGAAAATACAACATCCATAAATAAGCTATAAGTATATGCATGCAGTTCTATATTTGCTTATATGATTAATGATTCTGTATCTGGAGAGTAGTGGTAGTGAAGTTGATCAGGTCCTGATTCTCAGAAGCTATCACTCTGCCTGCTTTGGTCATTTGCTGAGTGTTATGAAGAGTAAATCTAAGAGACAAATCAGAAGATGAGGAAGTGCCAAAGTTCACACTGAGCTCTGCTTGGGTTTCTGAAATAATCATTACACCAGCTCTTAATTTTGCTCCTTGGTAACCATTTCATTTTCACAGTAAGTACCTGACAAAACTATTTTTATTTAAAAACAAGACAGTCATCACCTTCAGGTCCTAAATCATTAAGTTCTCAGTGACAGGACAATGATTCTGCAATAACATAAATGCAATTTGCATCCCACTGAAAACACTCACATACAGGCTCTGATTTCCCTAAATGCCAGGTTAATGAGGTATATTCAGTTCAGATTTGAAAACAAGTTAGCATTAGACTTCAGCTTGCTGCTTGTATTCCAGGAGATGATAAAACAAAAGGGTCTGCATTCAGCTATGGCTCTGGCTGCCTTGCCTTACTGGATCTTGAGTACAAAGTTACTGTAGCACAAAATATCCACATGCACACACCGTAGCGAGGTCTTTTCCAACTTTAGTAATTCTAATTCTATCTACATGAGTCCTGTAGCATCATAGAATCAACCAGGTTGGAAAAGACCTGAGAGATCATCAAGTCCAACCAATTACCTAACACCTAACACCTCCTGACAACTAAGCCATGGCTCCAAGTGGCACACCCAAGCCTTTTTTGAACACCTCCAGTGATGGTGACTCCACCACCTCCCTGGGCAGCACATTCCAAAGGCCAATCTCTCTTTCCATGAAGAACTTCTTCCTAACATCCAGCCTAAACCTCCCCTGGTGCAGCCTGAGACTGTGTCCTCTTGTTCTGGTGCTGCTTGCCTGGGAGAAGAGACCAACCCCCACCTGGCTACGACCTCCCTTCAGGGAGTTGTAGAGAGCAACAAGGTCACCCCTGAGTCTCCTCTTCTCCAGGCTAAACAGTCCCAGCTCCCTCAGCCTCTCCTCACAGGGCTGTGCTCCAGACCCCTCCCCAGCCTTGCCCTTCTCTGGACATGTTCAAGTGTCTCAATGCCCTTCTTAAATTGAGGGGCCCAGAACTGGACACAGGACTCAAGGTGTGGCCTAACCAGTGCTGAGTGCAGGGGCAGCATGACTTCCCTGCTCCTGCTGGCCACACTATTCCTGATGCAGGTCAGGATGCCATTGGGCTTCTTGGCCATCTGGGCACACTGCGGGCTCATGTCCAGCTGGCTGTCAACCAGAAACTCCACCCACTGATGTCTGCAGTTGGTTTCAGTGTATGCAGCATCTCACAGTTAATATTCAGCATATTTCAGGCAGGCACATGATAGGAAGTGGAGGATCCAGGGGCATAATGTCAGGAAGAGGAAAATGACCACTCATGTGAAAAAATCAGAAAAATGACTTACTTAAAAGCCAAGAAAACTACATTTTGGAGCCATCAACCAGCTGCTGGAACACCTGCAATCAAGTTCACACTGGACATCTTCTCACAGTTCTAAGTGTACATGACTGCCACACACACACAGAGTCTGATGCCCTCTAGAATGGAAAACATTCCTTTAGAATTCCTGAGGTGGGAATGCTGCCCAAGAGGACCACACCAGTCATTCCTCACACAGTTACCACTGGTACAGATGAAACAGTCAGGAATTGCACTGATGAAAGCAAATGCTTGCTTGCCCGGAAGTCTTCTTAACATGACTGTCAGGGAATCTAGACCAAGGTGGTGAGGTTTGTGCCTGTAGCTATGGCAACAGGGGAAAAAAGAATCTGCTGTGCTTCATGTAGAAAATGAACCTGAAACAGAACTGTGTGAGGGAAAGCAAGAGGGGTCTACAGGCCATAATTAGAATAGAATAGAATAGAATAGAATAGAATAGGATAGGATAGGATAGGATAGGATAGAATAGAATAGAATAGAATAGAATAGAATAGAATAGAATAGAATAGAATAGAATAGACCAGACCAGACCAGACCAGACCAGGTTGGAAAGACCTTTGAGATTGTCGAGTCCAACCTATCACCCAACACCATCTAATCAACTAAACCATGGCACCAAGCACCCCATCCAGCCTCTTCTTAAACACCTCCAGTGATGGTGACTCCACCACCTCCCTGGGCAGCACATTCCAATGGCCAATCTCTCTTTCTGGGAAGAATTTCTTCCTAATATCCAGCCTAAACCTCCCCTGGTGCAGCTTGAGACTGTGTCCTCTTGTTCTGTTGGTGGTTGCCTGGGAGAAGAGACTGACCCCCACCTGGCTACAGCCTTCCCTTCAGGTAGTTGTAGACAGCAGTAAGGTCTCCTCTGAGCCTCCTCTTCTCCAGGCTAAGCAACCCCAGCTCCCTCAGCCGAAATGCACATCAGTCATATTTTGACACAGCTCTTTGCTTTGCAAGCAAGTCCACTGAGGACACAGAACCCATTAGGATGTTAAAGCATTTTGAATGATCTGTTAAAGCATTTTGAATGTATTTTGAATGTCTACTACAGGCCACCTGACCAAGGGGAGCCCACTCATGAAGCCTCCCTATTCCAGCTACAGGAGACTTCCCACTTGCAGGCTTTGATGGGGAGTTACAACTACTCTGACATCAGATGGAAAAAAGCCAGCATGGCAAGATGTAGGCACTGAAGGACTGCTAAGACTGAAGGATGGGATGCCATCCAGAGGGGACATAGACAGGCTGGAGAGGTAGGCTGAGGAGAATCTCATGCAGATCAATAAGGTAAAGTTTAAGGTCCTGCATCTAGGTTGAGACAGTTCCTGATTATCAGTTCAGGCTGGGGGATGATGAAATTGAGAGCAGCCCTGCAGAAAAGGACTTGGGGGTTCTGGTGGATGAGAAGCTGGACATGAGCCAATAATACACACTTGCAGCCCAGAAGGCAAATCACTTCCTGGGCTGCATCAAAAGAATTGTAGCCAGCAGGTCGAGAGAGGTGAATTCTGCCACTTCAGTGGGACCTCACCCGGAGTACTGCATCCAGCTCTAAATCTCTTGGCACACGGGACATGGACCTGATGAAGTGGGTCCAGAGGAGGGCCACAAAGATGATGAGAAGCCTGGAGCACTTCTATAAGGATAGGATGAGTGAGTTGGGACCATTTAGCCTGGAGAAAAGAATGCTCTGGGGAGACCCTGTAACTGAGTTGCAGTATCTGAAGGGGATGGACAGTAAAGTCGGGTCAGGACTGTTTAGACTGTAGCAACAAGGTGAGGGGCAGTGGTTTTAAACTCATCTAGTTGGAGGTGTCCCTGCTCATTGCATGGGGGAGTGAGTTGGACAAGATGATGTTTGAGAACCTCTTCCAGCCCACTGCAACCTGTGAATCCCCTCCACAGTAAGCAGGAACTCCTTCAACTAGATCAGCTTGCCCAGGGCCCTATCAAGTCTCACTTTTAATACCTCCAGGGATGGGGCCCCAACCACCTCCCTGTGGACAAACATGTTCCAATGATCCCCACCCTCATAGTAAAGAACTTGTTCCTATTTGCTTCTTATTGACCTTCCAAAGCTATATAGAATCTCATCATGAAAACCATTTCAATTAATTTTATTTAACACTTCATTGCCATTGGGAATAGAAAGAAAGATTTCCAAAGTTATCCCTTCCCTTAACAGTTGGCCTTTGGTCTGTATGAGTCACTTCATTGCTAACGAAGAGTCCTGCATCTGGGGAGGAATAATGAACTGCAGCAGTACAGGTTGGGAGGTGATCTGCTGGAGAGCAGCAGACTTGGGAGTGCTGGTGGGTAACAAGTCATCCATGGGACAGCAATGTGCCCTGGGGGCCAAGAAGGCCAATCGGATCCTGGACTGTATTAAGAAGAGTGTGTCCAGCAGATCCAGGGAGGTTTTCCTCTCCCTCTACTCTGCTCTGGTGAGACCTCATCTTGAGTACTGCATTAGATGTAAGCTTAGACTATTCAGTTCTGGGCTCCCCAGTTCAAGAGAGACGGGGATCTGCTCGAGAGGGTCCAGTGGACGGGTACAAGGATGCTTAGGGGACTGGAACACTGCCTGGGGAGGAGAGGATGAGGGACCTGGGGCTTTTTAGTCTGGAAAAGTGAAGACTGAGAGGGGATTTGATAAATGTTTCTAAATATCTGAGGGCTGGGGGTCAGGAGGGAGGGGACAGGCTCTGCTCACTTGCTCCCTGCGACAGGACAAGGAGCAATGGATGTAAGCTGCAGCACAGGAGGTTACACCTCAACATGAGGGGGAACTTCTTTACTGTGAGGGTCACAGAGCACTGGGACAGGCTGCCCAGAGAGGTTGTGGAGTCTCCTTCTCTGGAGACATTCAAGGCCTGTCTGGATGCATTCCTGTGTGACCTGAGCTAGATTGTATGGTCCTGCTCTGGCAGGGGGCTTGGTCTTGGCGAACTCTTTGGGTCCCTTCCAACCCGTCACCCTGTGATCCTGCAGTTGTGTATACCACAAATTCTGTTTGGATTTGCTCGACATGAGTGAGTATTGATTTAATTATGCATGGAAATATCAATGCTTTCTAAGGCAATTTACCATACTTGTGTAAGATTCACTATATGGCTTTAAAAATAAATTAATCAAGACTCCCTTTGGGTTTTGATCTGAACTAATGAAGCTGCTCATGAGTTTGGAGCAACTCAGCTGCGTGGCACTTTCATGTTTCTGCTTCTCTGCTAACTTATTTCACATGTTAATTGCAAATGTCCCAAAAGCTATTTCAGAATAAACAGCAATGCAGAAATGATGTCCTCTTAAATCTTCAAGGCTTGGAATACAGAACATCCAAGTACCAAGGCTATTCCTGAATGATTGCTTGTATGGAAAAGAAAGAAGGTCAAAACATGTGCCCAGGTGGCTAAGGAGGCCAATGGCCTCCAGGGAAGGTTTAGGCTTGAGGTGAGGAGAAAGCTCTTCCATGAACTCTTCACAGAGTAATTGGCCATTGGAATGTGCTGCCCAGGGAGGTGGTGGAGTCACCATCACTGGAGGTGTTCAAAAAAGGATTGGATGTGGCACCTGGAGCCATGATTTAGTTGTCATGAGGTGTTAGGTATTAGGTAATAGGTTGAACTTGATGATGTCTGAGGTCTTTTCCAACCTTGTTGATGCTATGATTCTATGATTCTCATCACACCAGAAGTATTATACCCAGAAATGAATACATAGATCCTAGAACCTAAACCAACAAAGTCAGGCAAGCCAATATTTAATCACTTTCTGGACTGTACAGGAAGGATGTATTGGCAGGGATCTTTTGGGTCAGACTCTAGCTTTGTAAGGCCAGTCTTGATTTGATTCAGATCCCTGCCATTTTGCATCAAGAGCCAGAATCTATACCTGGCAGTGTAGACTCACTTGCTGAAGCTGGCCTCTGCAGCTGAATTATCCATTCCTTTTATTTCCTTCTTATAAAACTCTAGATCATGCTTTTTCTCCATGGCAGTTCTGCCAAGGAGTACTACTGGGAGAGACTGCAACAATAGTAATGACAATCTAGGCAGAACATTCCTTTTAATAGTAGTCATTTTCTCTGCCTATAGGATTACATATTTGTTCCAGACATCTTAAACTTTTTAATTTGCTGCACCAGTGGATCAAAATTGAAGTCATGCACACTTTTTCCTCCCCTCCAAGACCTATGAGATCTACACACCTTAGTAAGAATGTAGGTTGCCCACAAAATCCGACTTTGCTTACCTGCCCAGTCTTGTTCAGCTGGGTTTAACAGAATAATTTCCAACTCATTACTCATCACATTTGAGGTTGTTTCTTGGTTTTGGGGTGGTTTTGTGTGATTACTGGTTACCAGCAGAACCTGTGTCTACACAATTTCTAAGCGTAATTTCTGACACCTTGTCGACTTTCAGCTTACATCCAGGCCTAAACTAGAGCAGCTGCTGACACCTCTCCAGCAGAGAAGGGGGAATTGATAAAAGGTGAGAAGACCCATGGGCTGAAATGAAAATGGATTTAATTAAACCGCCAAACTAATACCAATGCAAAGTATACAAAGCTATATTCAGCCCAGCAAAGGTACAATGATCACAATAAACGTGGAGACAGTCCTCAAGAGGTATAGAAGGAAGAGAAGCAGAGTCAGGAAGAGCCAAAGAAAACAACAAAGCTGTTGAGGGGTTTGGAGCACAAGCCCTGTGAGGAGAGGCTGAGGGAGCTGGGGTTGCTTAGCCTGGAGAAGAGGAGGCTCAGGGGTGACCTTATTGCTGTCTACAACTACCTGAAAGGAGGTCAAAGCCAGGTGGGGGCTGATCTCTTCTCCCAGGCAACCAGCACCAGAACAAGAGGACACAGTCTCAAGCTGTGCCAGGGGAGGTTTAGGCTGAATGTTAGGAAGAAGTTCTTCATGGAAAGAGAGATTGGCCATTGGAATGTGCTGCCCAGGGAGGTGGTGGAGTCACCATCCCTGGAGGTGTTTAAGAAGAGACTGGATGGGGTGCTTGGTGCCATGGTTTAGTTGCTTAGATGGTGTTGGATGATAGGCTGGACTCGATGATCTCTGAGGTCTTTTCCAACCTGGTCTGGTCTGGTCTGGTCTGGTCTATTCTATTCTATTCTATTCTATTCTATTCTATTCTATTCTATTCTACTCTACTCTACTCTACTCTACTCTACTCTACTCTACTCTACTCTACTCTATTCTATTCTATGCAAGAGCAGAAGTTTAAGTGGGAAACCCTCCATCCTCAGCAAACTTCCCCTTTTGCACTGAGCATGGCATTTACCGTCTGGGAAATACTCCAGCTGTGTTGTTCCTAGAGCATACCAAGGTGATTAAAGTTCCCCATGAGTACCAGGGTCTATGAATGTGAGACCCTTTCTAGTTCTCTGAAGAAGCCTTCATCCACTTTTTTCTGATCAAGTAGTCTGCTGCAGACACCCACAATACATCCATACAGGTCTTCCCTCTGATCCCAGTTCATAAACTTTCAGGTGGTTTGTAACCCATCCCAACCCAAAACTCCATTTATTCTGTCTGCTCTCACATAAAATGCAGTTCTACCTCTTCTCCACCTCAGCCTGTCCTTCCTAAAGAGCCTGTAATTCAGGAAGGCAGCAAAGCTGGTGAAAGGCCTGGAGAATAAAACTTATGAGGAATGACTGAGGGAGCTGGGGATGGTTAGTTTGGAAAAGAGGAGGCTGAGGGGAGACCTCATTGCTCTCTACAGCTCCCTGCAAGGAAGTTGTAGAGAGGTTGTTGCTGGTGTCTTCTCACAGGTGATTAGTGATAGAACAAGAGGGAATGGCCACAAGCTGCCACTGGGTGGGCTTAGACTCGACATTTGGAAACATTTTCCCAGGGAAAGAGTGGTCAGGGATTGGAATGTGCTGCCCAGGGAGGTGTTTGAGTCCCTAAGCCTGGCTGTGTTTCAAGGTGGTTTGGATTTGGTGCTTGGGGCTATGGTTTAGGGGTGACCCTTGAAGAGTGGGGTTGTGGGTTGGGCTTGATGATCCTGAGGGTCTTTTCCAACCTGAATGTTTCTGCGATTCTGTGCATTCACTGCACCATTCCAGCCACATCAGAGATGCTGTGATTATGATGAGCTTCCAGCTCTGCACTGTATGCACAGCTTTAATTCCTCCCATTTCCTCCTGGTGCGGCACGCACTTTCAGGAGGGCACTGGGTTGTGCTTCCCCATAATGCTGCCCTGTAGATATGTCCTTATTTTGGGGCATGTTGCAGTTTGGGCTGGGTGCCCCCTGCTTCCTGTGTCCAGAGGTCCAGCCCAGTGGGTGGACACAGGAAATTGGGTATTTCTACCATAATTCTCTGCACCACTATAAGATCTAGTGCGAGGTCTAAGCACCTCCTCTTTCTTCCTCGCCGTCGCCCGGTAATGGGGGAGTTGTCGTCTCCCGGCCATGGGCCTGGCTAGGCCCAAGGCCACGGGGGATGGGCAGTCTCAGATCTGGCCAGCTGAGACTAGCCTGGCAGTGGGGAGGGGGGGAAGAAGGAGCCCTGGGGGTCTTGGATGTACCCCCAGGTGGGGATGGGATTATCTTGGGACTGTTTGGGATTTCTTTTGTCACTCTGCTTTTGGCTTTCTGTAAAGATTCACCGCTTTTCCTTTAAACTTTCCATCACTTTTGCAATCCGTTTTGTTTTGAGTTGTTTTATTCTGCCCGTGATGGGGAGGGTTTGGAGGGGGGCTGCCTAACCCATCACATTATTGGTAGCAGAGGATGGTTAAAGAAATCCCAAACAGTCCCAAGATAATCCCATCCCCACCTGGGGGTACATCCAAGACCCCCAGGGCTCCTTCTTCCCCCCCCCCCACTGCCAGGCTAGTCTCAGCTGGCCAGATCTGAGACTGCCCATCCCCCCGTGGCCTTGGGCCTAGCCAGGCCCATGGCCGGGAGACGACAACTCCCCCATTACCGGGCGACGGCGAGGAAGAAAGAGGAGGTGCTTAGACCTCGCACTGGATCTTATAGTGGTGCAGAGAATTATGGTAGAAATACCCAATTTCCTGTGTCCACCCACTGGGCTGGACCTCTGGACACAGGAAGCAGGGGGCACCCAGCCCAAACTGCAACATGGCACCTGCCTGAGGTGAGCTCTGTTCAGGCCTTTCAATACAAAACAATACAATACAATACAATACAATATAATACAATACGATACGATACGATACAATACAATACACCAGGTTGAAAGAGACCTTCAAGATCATCACGTCCAACCCATCAACCAATCCAACCCACCTAAACAACTAAACCATGGCACCAAGCACCCCATCAAGTCTCCTCCTGAACACCTCCAATGAAGGTGACTCCACCACCTCCACAGGCAGACCATTCCAATGGGCAATCACTCTCTCTGTATAGATCTTCTTCCTAACATCCAGCCCAAACCTCCCCTGGCACAGCCTGAGACTGTGTCCTCTTGTTCTGGTGCTGGCTGCCTGGGAGAAGAGACCAACCCCTGCCTGGCTACAACCTCCCTTCAGGAAGTTGTAGAGAGCAATAAGGTCACCCCTCAGTCTCCTCTTCTCCAGGCTAAGCAACCCCAGCTCCCTCAGCCTTTCCTCATAGGGCTTGTGTTCCAAACGCCTCACCAACTTTGTTGCCCTTCTCTGGACACGCTCCAGCAAGTCAACATCCTTCCTAAACTGAGGGGCCCAGAACTGGACACAGGACTCAAGGTGTGGCCTAACCAGTGCAGTGTACAGGGGCAGAATGACCTCCCTGCTCCCGCTGGCCACACTGTTCCTGATGCAGGCCAGGATGCCATTGGCCTTCTTGGCTGCCTGGGCACACTGCAGGCTCATATTCAGCCTCCCATCAACCAGCACCCCCAGGTCCCTCTCTGCCTGGCCGCTCTCCAGCCACTCTGACCCCAGCCTGTAGCACTGCATGGGGTTGCTGTGGCCAATGTGCAGAACCCGGCACTTGGATGTGTTAAATCTCATCCCATTTGATTCTGCCCATCTGTCCAGCCTGTCGAGGTCCCTCTGCAAAGCCTCTCTGCCCTCCAGCAGATCAACTCCTGCCCCCAGCTTGGTGTCATCTGCAAATTTACTGATGATGGACTCGATGCCCTCATCCAGATCATCAATAAAGATGTTGAAGAGCATGGGGCCCAGTACTGATCCTTGGGGCACACCACTGGTGCCTGGCCACCAGCTGGATGTGGTGCCATTCACCACCACTCTCTGGGCTCGGCCCTCCAGCCAGTTCCTAACCCAACACACTGTGATCCTGTTCAAGCCATGGGCCACCAGCTTGGCCAGGAGTTTGCTATGGGGGACTGTGTCAAAGGCCTTGCTGAGGTCCAGGTAGACCACATCCACAGGCCTCCCCGCATCCACCAGGCAGTCACCTGATCATAGAAGGAGATCAGGTTGGTCAGGCAGGACCTGCCCTTCCTAAATCCATGCTGGCTGGGTCTGATCCCTTGGCCATCCTGTAAGTGCTGTGTGATTGCACTCAAGATGACCTGTTCCATAATCTTGCCTGGCACTGAGGTCAGGCTGACAGGCTGACAGCTCCAACTGGCCCTTCTTGTGGATGGGCACCACGCTGGCATCTTCCAGTCTTCTGGGACCTCCCCAGTGAGCCAGGACTGCTGAAAAATTATGGAGAGTGGCTTGGACAGCTCATCTGTCAGCAATCTCAGCACCCTAGGATGGATCCCATCCGGTCCCATGGCCTTGTGGGGGTATAAGCGGCTCAGAAGATCTCTGACTACCTCCTGGAGCAGCGGAAAACTATGCAGCTCCCTGGCTCCTTCTGCCAGCTGTGCAGGCCAGCTGTCTGGAAGATGTTCTGCCATGCTAGTATAAATTGAATAAATCCTTCTTTGCAATCCTTCTTTGCAATCTCTTCGCTCAGTCCAAATGTTCTACTTCGATGTGTAACCGAGTAACGCTGTGAGTAATCACAAATCCACTCCCAGCGTTCCCCTTACTGCTCTCTGAATATACTTTAAAATGTATTTGCTCTCATTGCAAGTTTACATATCAATCAAAAAGCTTTTAATTCCCTTGCCATTTGCTTCTGAGAGCACAGAGAATTCCCTTCTCAACGGAAACACGGTGGAAATTCAACAAAATGCAGAGGACTTCAGGCATGGAACTGCTTCTTTGAGAGGAGACCTAGATAAAACTAGGGCAGTGCTAATCCACCTGTGCTGTTGCCATGCTAGGAACCAACTCACTGAAAATGCAGAAGGTCTCTGAGGATATCAGGGGTTTTACATTTTTATTTCCTTATTAAATGCTACAAAAATATGTTAAATAAATCCAAAGACAGGACTAATTTTTCTTTAGTTCTATAGGATTGAGACTGACTACCTGATCACAGGCTCACAGGGTGTCAGGGGTTGGAAGGGACCCAAAGAAATCATCGAGTCACACACCCCTACCAGAGCAGGACCACACAATCTAGCTCAGGTCACACAGGAACACATCCAAATGGGCCTTGAAAGTCTCCAGAGAAGGAGACTCCACAACAACTCTGGGCAGCCTGTTCCAGTGCTCTGTGACCCTCACAGTGAAGAAGTTCGCCCTCATGTTGAGGTGGAAGTTCCTGTGCTGCAGCTTACATCCATTGCTCCTTGTCCTATTGCAGGGAGCAAGTGAGCAGAGCCTGTCCCCTCCCTCCTGACCCCCAGCCCTCAGATATTTAGAAACATTTATTAAATCCCTTCTAAGTCTTCTCTTTCCCAGGCTAAAAAGCCCCAGCTCCCTCAGCCTCTCCTCCCCAGGCAGTGATCCAGTCCCCTAAGCATCATTTTAGCCCTCTGCTGGACCCTCTCCAGCAGATCCCTGTCCCTCTTGAACTGGGGAGCCCAGAACTGAATGCAGTACTCAAGATGAGGTCTCGCCAGGGCAGAGTACAGTGGGGGAGAACCTCCCTGGATCTGCTGGACACACTCTTCTTAATGCAGCCCAGGATCCCATTGACCTTCTTGGCCCCCAGGGCACGTTGCTGTCCCATGGATAACTTGTTACTCACCAGGACTCCCATGGTTGTCTTTCTTCAAATGCTTGGTATCTATGCACAGAATGAGCTCAGGTCTTGTGTATTCTGCAACCCAAGGACAGGAAATTGTGAAGTCTACAGCATCTCCCCTGAAGATTGAACTAGTTTTCTTTCTTCAATATTCTGCTTCAGTGCTTCTGCAGTCTTGTAACTGCAAGAAGTACTATGTATTTGTAAGAAAAAGGAAGGAAATGAAAAAGAATTTGATGCTTGCAAGTGATAAAGTGATTCTCACCTGTTGGGTTTTCTGGCTGCACTGAAAAGAAAGGTATTTCATCATTGGTGTCAACAGAGAGTTTCAGTCAGAGAAGCTTTTGTTGTGTTACCAATGGATTGATTAGTCCCTTGCTGTTCTGCTTCTCTTATGGGACTTTATGTACATATTTATTCTCTGGTGGAGCAGCAGGCTTCAGTTAAGGCAGATAAAAAGATACAGCAGGAAAAAAATCTAAGCTGACACCAGCACACCAAAAAAAGCCCAACCTCAAATCGCCACTACCTTTGCATCCTCTGCAACAGCCACACAAAACCAGGCAGTGACTGCAAGCTAGCCCAGAAAAGATTGTTCTCTGTCCTACCTCACAGGAGGTCACAGCAATTTTTTCTGGTTCTTTGCACTGTATGCTTTGTGGCTTTGCAATATTTTGCTTTCAATCAAGGGTGAATTTGTTCCTTTGCTTGGGAAACACATTTATACTGCTTTCAATTTCTCCTTAAAAGGCTCACTTCAGGTTATTCCATCATGGAATGAAGAGGAGGGGGGGTGGGGGAAAACCAAACCCAAACCCTAAGGAATAGATTTGAGTTCAGTATGCCCCAAAATAGAATTATGAACTTGTATGTTCATGGAATTCTCCAGCCACTAAATTGCTAACTACTCCTTTCTGGTATCCTTTCATGTTCCCTAATAGATACTAACTGGCTTCTGGAATAAACTCAGCAGGAAAAATAAGAAACAAAGCCTGTGGTAAGCATCATTTTCTGCTTTCTTTTTGTTTCTGGTTTAAATCACTTCTTTTTCTCTGACTGGTGGATACCTCCACCCAAAGCCAGAATTTTCAGATGCAAAATAAAGCTCTATTGACTTCTTGATTTGAGCATAGGACAGTTGTTTGGAATAGGAAGTAAAAGTGAAAACAAAGCAAGGCCATTTTGAGCAAGGTCTAGATGTCAGGGAGCATGATCGATGCATTAGTATGCTGAAATCCTCTGACTTAAGCTACAAACTTTTTCAGGCACGAGGCTGATGCTCAGACTGATGCTCACCAGCACACGTTTAGTGAATTAAGAAGGATTCTTCACATCTTTCTGTAAAATACAGAATACAGAATGAACCAGGTTGGAAAAGACCTCAGAGATCATCAAGTCCAAACTACCACCCAACACCATCTAATCAACTACACCATGGCACCAAGTGCCTCAGCCAGGCTCTTCTTAAACACCTCCAGTGGTGGTGACTCCACCACCTCCCTGGGCAGCACATTCCAATGGCCAATGTCTCTTTCTGGGAAGAATTTCTTCCTAACATCCAGCCTAAACCTCCCCTGGCACAGCTTGAGACTGTGTCCTCTTCTTCTGGTGCTGGTTGCCTGGGAGAAGAGACCAACCCCCACCTGGCTACAACCTCCTTTCAGGTAGTTGTAGACATCAAGGAGGTCTCCCCTGAGCCTCCTCTTTCTCCAGGCTAAGCAACCCCAGCTCCCTCAGCCTCTCCTCACAGGGCTGTGTTCCAAACCTCTCCCCAGCCTCATTGCCCTTCTCTGGACACCTTCCAGCAACTCAACATCTTTCTTAAACTGAGGGCCCCAGACCTGGACACAGGACTCAAGGTGTGGCCTAATCAGTGCTGAGTACGGGGGCAGAATGACTTCCCTGCTCCTGCTGGCCACACTATTCCTGATGCAGGCCAGGATGCCATTGGCCTTCTTGGCCACCTGGGCACACTGCTGGCTCATGTTCAGCCTACTATCAACCACTACCCCCAGGTGCCTTTCTGCCTGGATGCTCTCCAACCGCTCCAACCCTGTCCCTAGCCTGTAGCACTGCATGGGGTTGTTTTGACCAGTGTGCAGAACCTGGCACTTAGATGTGTTAAATCTCATGCCCTTGGACTCTGTCCATCTGTCCAGCCTGTCAAGGTCCCTCTGCAGAGCTCACCTACCCTCTAACAGATCAACTCCTCCCCCAACTTGGTTTCTTCTGCCAATTTACTGATGATGGCCAGACACAAGTAAGCAGATTCTGTTTTGCAATGCAATGGGAAGCAAGAATTTTTCTCTGTAGTAAATGGGTGGCACAAAGCTATATTCTAAAATTCTCCTCTAGAACCTTTCTGGAAGTGTTCAGAGCTTGATGAGTTTTACTAATCAGCTCTCAGCACTACAGACCTGTTGTACAGCATGTCTGTGAACTGTGTGCAGTGTGAACTGTGTACTGGGAGAACTGTGGACAGTTTTGGACTCCTCAGTTCAAGCCAGAGATAGAAGTGCTGGAAGGTCCTGCTGAGGGCTACAAAGTTGATAAGAGGAGGGGAGCATCTCAGAAGCAGAGGCTGAGGGGCCTGGGGGTGCTGAACCCAGAGAGGAGAATATTGAGAGTACTGCATTCAGTTTCGGGCTCTCCAGATCAAGAGGGCAGGGATCTGCTGGAGAGGGTCCAGTGGTGCGCTACGAGGATGCTTAGGGGACTGGAGCACTGCCTGGTGAGGAGAGGCTGAGGGACCTGGGGCTTTTAGTCTGGAAAAGAGAAGACTGAGAGGGGATTTAACAAATGTTTATAAATAGCTGAGGGCTGGGGGTCAGGAGGGAGGGGACAGGCTCTGCTCACTTGCTCCCTGTGACAGGACAAGGAGCAATGGATGTAAGCTGCAGCACAGGAGGTTCCACCTCAACACGAGGGGGAACTTCTTCACTGTGAGGCTCACAGAGCATTGGAACAGGCTGCCCAGAGAGGTTGTGGAGTCTCCTTCTCTGGAGACTTTCAAGGCCCATCTGGATGCATTCCTCTGTGACCTGAGCTAGATTGTACGGTCCTGCTCTGGCAGGGGTTTGGACTTGATCTCTTTGGGTCCCAACCCCTGACAACCTGTGAGCCTGTGATCCTGTGATCTTATCAATGCTCTTAAGTATCTGAAAGCAGGAATGGGAAAAGGATGGAGCCAGTCTCTTTTCAGTGATACCCAGAGGCAGGATAAGGGAGAAATGACACAAACTGGAACACATAAGGACGACTTTTTACTCTGAGAGTGACAGAGCATTGTATCACAGTATCACAGTATCACCAAGGTTGGAAGAGACCTCAAAGATCATCAAGTCCAACCTGTCACCACAGCCCTCATGACTGCCCATCAGGCTGCCTGCAGAGGTTGTGGTCTCCATGTCTGGATATCTTCAAAATCCACCTGGACACAATAGTTTGCAACCTGCCTTAGGAAGACCCAAAAGCTTTAGCACAGGCACTGGACTAAATTATCTCCAAAAGTCCCTTCCAACCCATACCATACTGTGATTCTATGATTCTTTGATCACAGAGCAAGCTCAGCAGAGCCTGGCCAGAAGCAAAGCACCCTTGTGTGTTGTATGAAATGGTATTCCACTTCTATCCTCAACAGTTAGTTTCACTGCTGAGTTGAATGAAATACAAAAGATCTGGGCAGACTGGGACCAATGCAGAGATGTGGGCTGCATGTGGAATAGGCTGTATTTTGTGTGCAAGTGATGGTTAAAGGAGCAATCTCCTGTCCTGTTTTTATTTGTATTTATTTTAGCGCTGCCCTTTGTACTGGCTACCAGCAGCACCACTTGTTCTGAAAACAGGAAGGAAAATAGGACTGAAGGAAAGGAAGGAACAAACAAAGCAAGAAGCCATCAAATTGAGTGCAGTAGCTGTCAAGGAGAAATAGGAATGTGCACTTTTGCTGTGTTTTTATGCTGGCATGTCATGATTTTCAGGTTCACTGCAAGCTTTAACTCTGTTGATTTAAAGAGATTGTAGCTATCATCTTGTCTCTTGACCAGCAGTATTGGAGCAGAAACTCTACGAACAGGACCTGGTGAAAAATCAGGTTAGCTATTTTTGGTCCTTGTGACCAGTTCTCCACTTTGCCACTGGGGTGGTCAAACAAGATGCTAGCAGGAGCCCTGTGCAAATTTATCAAGAGGCACAGGTATACTGACTCTGCAGCCTAGCCTGGTGACATAGTGATGCGTGCTCTTGGAGATGTGTCCTAACATCCATAGGTGTGGGTCTACGCTACCTGAAAATACAATAGAGTATTCCTTCTAGACTTGACATTCTCTCCAGATGAGCACTCCCATGATGTCCAATGACACTATCAGACTCAGCCAGATGGGATCATCCATCAATTTGGCCGTGAGAATACCTTTGAGGGGGAATGTAAACATCCTGAGTCAGTGAGAGCTAAGCATACTAGAACTGGATTCCTGTGCTTTGGCTTTCCAATTCTACCAAGAAAGAACGTGTTTGGGCTAGAGAAGAGAAGGCTCTGAGGAGACCTTACTGTGGCCTTCCAGTAACTGAAGGGGGCCTACAAGAAAGCCTGGGAGGGACTTTTTAGGGTGACAGGGAGTGATAGGACTAGGGGGATGGAACAAAACTAGAAATGGGTAGATTCAGTTTGGATGTTAGGAAGAAGTTCTTCCCCATGAGGGTGGTGAGACACTGGCACAGGTTGCCCAGGGACGTGGTGGAAGCCTCATCCCTGGAGGTTTTTATGTCCAGGCTGGATGTGGCTTTCAGCAACCTGCTCTAGTGTGAGACATCCCTGCCCATGGCAGGGATGCTGGAACCAGATGCTCCTTGAGGTCCCTTCCAGCCCTAACAATTCTGTGATTCTATGGCATTAAATCTTGTAGAACAGAGTTTAGCTGGAAAACCTAAAATCAGTCCTTCATCAAAGTGCTTTTATATCATTAATGTGTGAGAGATTACTCCAGTTAGATGCATTTTTTAATTGGATGTCTCCAAAAGATATGTTCATACATAACTCTGAGGGTTAAATGTTTGTTTTATAGTCAACATTTTTCTGTCCTTTAATATTTTTTTCCCAAATTACTGGCATATATTTGAACATGAAAAGCTATTTCCCTTTCCCTTTTCAGTTTTACTGTTGAATTTCCTGACAGTGGCTATTAGTCAAAGTCATGTGTTAGCTTTATTGTGTAGAAATAACAGGATAAAGAAATCAGAAGCTGTTCTTTTCTGGAGAGCTCTTAATCTTTTACTTCAAAGGCAGGAAACTCTCATAGAACAAAAATCATAAGTCAATCAGATCTTTAATATATCATTCCATTATTATTGCCTTTATCTTGCACCTTATAGGTTTTTTTGAGTGATCATCTTGTCAGATAGGCTACACTGGGCACAGTCTGGGTAGAGCACATGGCATACTGGGATACTTTTTGGTGCTATTCATGTGCTTTCAGAACATCTACATTTCTAACTGAATACCTGTGGCATTTGGCAAGTCTCCGTTTCTCAATAAATAAGCTTCCCTTTATAGCAATAAATAAGCTTCCCTTTAGATTATCTTTGGAGGTTCCTTCTGGCCTGGACCATTCTATGATTAGATTCTATGATTCTGTGGTTCTGTGATTCTATGATTCTATGGTTCTGTGATAGAGTGATTCTATGATTCTGTGATTCTATGGTTCTGTGATTCTATGGTGCTGTGATTCTGTGATTCTATGGTCCTCTGATTCTATGGTTCTTGCATTCTATGATTCTGTGATTTTGTGATTCTATGATCCTGTGATTCTATGGTTCTCTGATTCTGTGATTCTGTGATGCTATGGTTCTCTGATTCTGTGATTCTATCATTCTCTGATTCTGTGATTCTATGGTTCTCTGATTCTGTGATTCTATGGTTCTCTGATTCTGTGATTCTATGGTTCCCTGATTCTGTGATTCTACAATTCTGTGATTTTGTGATTCTCTGGTTCTGTGATTCTATGGTGCTGTGATTCTATGGTGCTGTGATTCTATGGTGCTGTGATTCTGTGGTGCTGTGATTCTATGGTTCTGTGATTCTGTGATTCTATGGTTCTGTGATTCTGTGATTCTATGGTTCTGTGATTCTATGGTTCTGTGATTCTGTGATTCTATCATTCTCTGATTCTGTGATTCTATGGTTCTGTGAGTCTATGATTCTGTGATTCTGTGATTCTATGATTCTATTCTTGATGATGAATTGAGATGTCTTGAAGAGGAGGCTTATAATTATGACAAGTTTCTAAATGGTCCCTCAAAACAATTTCACAGAATGACAGAATTGTCAGGGTTGGAAGGGACCTCTAAGACCATCCAGTTCCAACCTTCCTGCCATGGGCAGGGACACCTCACACTAGATCAGGTTGCTCAGAACCCCATCCAACCTTGCCTTAAAACCTTCCAGGGATGAAGCTTCCACCACCTCCCACTTTCAGTTCAGTTTCTCAGGGGGTTATCTAAGTCATACTTATTTTAGTCCTCTCTGTTCAGGTTTGTAGGTACATCAGTGGAAATTAGTCAATCTGTGTGTGGGTGCTCTGTGTGGGAAATCCTTTTCTGTTTTAAAGAATCAGGATTGGATCTTTCAAAGCATTAAGGTTAAGCAGTAAAATCTATCATGCTTTAAAGAGTCAAGACACTTAAAGATAACTATCAGCCAGGGTTAAATTTTACTGCAAAAACCCCTGACAAAACAGACAGATAGAACTCAGGGTAAGACTATTTAACACATTCATATTCTGAGGGGAATTTCGCATGACAGTGTTGTGTGAAGTTGCACTGCCTGTAAGACCTGAAATATCATTTATAAAGAAAGAGTGATGCTAAGAACAGAGATGAAGCCACAGGATCACAGTACATTAGAGGTTGGAAGGGACCTCAAGAGATCATCCAGTCCAACCCCCTGCCAAAGCAGGATCTCCCAGAGTAGTCTGCACAGGAATGCATCCAGATGGGTTTGGAAAGTCTCCACAGGAGGAGACTCCACAACCTCCCTGGGCAGCCTGTTCCAGGGCTCTGTCACCCTCACTGTAAAGAAGTTTCCCCTCAAGTTGATGTGAAACCTTCTATGCTCAAGCTTAAACCTGTAATTTCTTGTCTTATTATTGTTCATCACTGAAAAGAGCTTGGTCCCCTCCACTTGACACCCACCTTTCTTTTGCTCTCTACAGTGACTTGAATGGAGGCTGGTGTTGGTCTCTTCATGCAAGTAACCAGCAATAGAATGAGAGGAAATAGGTTTAAGTTGTGCCAGGGGAGATTTAGATTGGAAATTAGGAAAAACTTCTTTATTGAGGGAGCGGTTAGGCCACACCTTGAGTCCTGTGTCCAGTTCTGGGCCCCTCAGTGTAGGAAAGATATGAAGATGCTGGAAGGTGTCCAGAGAAGGGCAACAAAGCTGAGAAGGGGTTCAGAGCACAGGCCTGTGAGGAGAGGCTGAGGGAGCTGGGGTTGCTTAGTCTCAGGGGAGACCTTCTTGCTCTCTGAACCTGAATGGAGGTTGTAGCCAGGTGGGGCTTGGTCTCTTCTCCCGGGCAACCAGCACCAGAACAAGTCTCAAGCTGTGCCAGGGGAGGTTTAGGCTGGGTGTCAGGAAGAAGTCCTTCATAGAAAGAGAGATTGGCTATTGGAATGTGCTGCCCAGGGAGGTGGTGGAGTCACCGTCCCTGGAAGTGATTAAGAAGCGACTGGATGAGGCACTTGGTGCCATGGTTTAGTTGCTTAGATGGTGTTGGGTGATAGGTTGGACTTGATGATCTTGAAGGTCTTTTCCAACCTGGTTAATTCTAACTCTAACTCTAACTCTAACTCTAACTCTAACTCTAACTCTAACTCTCTAACTCTCACTCTAACTCTCTAACTCTCACTCTAACTCTCTAACTCTAACTCTAACTCTAACTCTAACTCTAACTCTCACTCTAACTCTCTAACTCTCACTCTAACTCTCTAACTCTCACTCTAACTCTCTAACTCTAACTCTAACTCTTACTCTAACTCTCTAACTCTAACTCTAACTAACTCTAACTCTAACTAACTCTAACTCTAATAATCCTACCCTACAAAGTTTTGTTTGATCAGTCATTCCATGAAGCATTGGGTGTGATTACTCTGATGAGGAGAGACTAGAATTGATTCTTTGCCTGATCAGCTGCTTCATCAGTCATAAGAAACAGCACTTATTAGATCACAAGTATAGAAAGAATGAACTTCTGTGGAAGCCTTGTCCTGGTTTATTTCATATTCTTGTCCCAAGGGAAAGGTAACTGTGGGTAGTGTGCAAAAATCAGCAATACACATTGCTTCTCTCAAATATTTGCCAGGTATATTGTTGTTTGCAGCACTTTAGAGTGAGCTGAAGTTATAAACACTTGCTCAGCTCTTCTGCTAGCAAAAATGTTTTGAACTGTTTCATTTTAATCATAATCTGAAGCGTCTGGAGGTGTATTTTTACACACATGCACTAATACAAAGGCTGACTGCTCCCTTTGCTGACCAGGAAAATGAGCAAAATACAGAGAATGGAAAGAGAGATCTGGGGGGGGAGGAAAGGAAACAAACAAACAAACAAAAACCCAACAATAAATCCCCAAACAAATAACAATACCACCCACAACAACAACAACAAAACCCAACCCGCCCACAAACCAACAAAACCATCAGACAAAAAACAACACCACAGAAAATAAGAGCAATGGTAAGAAATACGTGACTGATGCCTTAACTTTATTTCTCTCTCTCTCTGGCTGCATACTAATGAGCAGTTGCAGAGAAACAGTGCCTGGGTTTTAAAATCCTCAGCAAAGCTCCCCAAGGAGCACAAAACTGTAAATCCATGCCAGACCTCTGGCCACAAAGATGTTGTGCTTCAAATGCCCAAGGCAACATCCAACACCTATGAAAATTGCTCATTTATAGGAAGTGCATTGAAATTGGCTTTGTCCAGGCTGAGCACAGGGAAATGGCAGCTGAAGGAGTATAATTATGTTAAAATCATTCAAGAAGGGTGACAGTCTTTCATGAAGCCTAATCAGTACCTTGGCTTTATCTTTGTGCACAGAATGGTCAGGAGCAATCTCCTGAACTGCTAGTCCCCAATTATCATCATCTTTGACTTGTTGTCTAAGCACAAGCAGGGTTTCAGGGTCAGTGCTCATGCAGTATGGGTTCTTGTGACTCACCACCCTTGAGGACACTGAAAGACAAATTTTGTTGTCTTTTCACCTGCTTTTATACAATTCTGCATTTTAGTAGTTAAACAATGAAAAATAAACCCACAAACAATCTTTCCAGGTGATGATCTGATCTAACCTCCTTCTCTACAATTCTACTGTACTCAGCACTGGTTAGGCCACACCTTCAGTACTGTGGCCAGTTCTGGGCTCCTCAATTTAAGAAGGACATTGAGATGCTTGAACATGCACAGAGAAGGGCAATGAGGCTGGGGAGGGGTTAGGAGCACAGCCCTGTGAGGAGAGGATGAGGGAGGTGGGGTTGCTTAGCCTGGAGAAGAGGAGGCTCAGGGGAGATCTTACTGCTCTCTACAAGTATCTGAAGGGAGATTGTAGCCAGGTGTTGGTTGGTCTCTTCTCTCAGGCAACCAGCACCAGAACAAGAGGATACAGTCTCAAGCTGTGCCAGGGGAAGTTTAGGCTGGAGGTGAGGAGAAAGTTCTTCCCAGAAAGAGTAATTGGCCACTGGGATGTGCTGCCCAGGGAGGTGCTGGAGTCACTGTGCCTGGAGGTGTTCACAAAAGGATTGGATGTGGCACTTGAAGCCATGGTTTAGCTCTTCATGAGGTGTTGGTTGGTAGTTGGACTTGATGATCTCTCAGGACCTTTCCAACCTTATTGATTCTATGATTCTATGATTTTTAGATTGCTAGGCTATTCCATGCCACCATCTTGGCATCCTTGGGGACAATGAAATACAAATTTTATTGTCTTTTCACCTGCTTTTATACAATTCTGTATTTTAATAGTTAAACAATGAAAAAAACCCAACCCAGTCTTTCCTCATGATGATCTGATCCAACCTCCTTCTCCACAGTTTTTGTATCGCTAAGTTATTCCATGACACAATCTGATTTCAATTGTGATCTGCAGTGTTAAGCCAAAAGAGATTCTTAGGCTTCCAGCTGTCTTAGAGGCATGTGGTTAGTTTCTTAATTGTACATTTTGGGCAAATCAGATTTAGAAGACAGAGTATCAGTGGCATGAAATTACAGGCCTGAGATATATTTTAGGCTTTGCATATGTGTGCCACACAGTGGACATTCAATTTTATTGCTCCAATTGAGCTTTTCAGTATCTGTGAGGTTTTTTTCCTAGCATATTTTGGTATTGCTTCTTCTTCAGGTAGGTGAAGTTGTCACAGAAACATTCAGGTTGGAAAAGACCCTCAGGATCACCAAATCCAACCCAGAACCCTACTCTACAAGGGTCACCCCTAAAACATTGCCCCAAGCCCACATCCAAACCACCTTGAAGCACATCCGGGCTTGGGGACTCAGCCACCTCCCTGGGCAGCACATTCCAATCCCTGACCACTCTTGTCCTGAAAAAATGTTTCCTAATGTCCAGTCTAAACCTACCCAGTCACAGCTTGAGGCCATTCCCTCTTGTTCTATCACTAATCACCTCGGAGAAGAGACCAGCACCAGCCTCTCCACAATGTCCTCTCAGGTAGTTGGAGAGAGCGATGAGGTCTCCTCTCAACCTTCTCTTTTCTATTAGTTAAAGAGCCACAGTTCCTCCAGTTGCTCTTCATCAGATTTCTTCTCCAGGCCCTTCCCATCTTCCTTGCCCTCCTCTGCCCTGCCTCCAGCACCTCCACATCTCTCTTCTATTGAGGTGCCCAAAACTGGACACAATACTCCAGGTGTGACCTCACCAGAGCTGAGTACCAGGGGACAATGATCTCCCTGTTCCTGCTGGACACAGCATTTCTGATCCAAGCCAGGATACCAAAGGCTGTGTTGGCCACCCGGGCACACTGCTGCATGTATTCAGTTGCTTTCCTTTTCATAGGGCACTATTTCATTATGGTAATATTATCCCTTTTCAATCAAGCAGATGTTCTGTTCAGCATATGTTCAGATCACAGTATCACAAAGGTTGGAAGAGACCTCGAAGATCATCGAGTCCAACCATATGTTCAGATGTTCAGCAGATTACTGTTTTGATCAATATAAATACTATTTCCATTCTTTGTACTCTGGTATCCTTCCTATCTACCGGTGTTAGGTTGGGTGTTGCCATAGTTTTGGTTACCTACTTGTACATACTAAAAATACACAGGAATCATTTCAGTTTCCTTCTTATCTTTAGTTTCCTTCTTATTTTTCTCCTTGGTTCCTTGGCTTTACAGTTTCTCTTCTCTGCTGCACCAGCCTCATACCCCAAAGAGGTATAAAGCTAACTGCTTTCAATTGCCTGCAGTTTAAACAACACCTGTCCTGTACACATCTGCTGATCTCACTGTCTCAATCCCCTTGTTCTCTTCTCTGAAGGATCAAGTGAATGCAACTGAAAACTATTTGAACCAACGTTTTGCTGAGGTGTTCAGCTGTGCTTCATCTCCTGCACTGGGGAACACTCAAGTGTCATTTATTGTGGCTTGAAGACAGATTAATAGATTTTTATTTTAACTTCTTAGAATCCTTTTCCCATCTAATTTCTGTAGCTCCTACCTTTGCCTCTGTGATGCAGCACAATCTTATGCTATCTATCTCCTCTGCAATAATGGAGGACCTTATTGCTGTCTACAGCTACCTGAAGGGAGGTTGCAGCCAGGTGGGGGTTGGTCTCTTCTCCCAGGAAACCAGCACCAGAACAAGAGGTCACAGTCTCAAGCTGTGCCAGGGGAGGTTTAGGCTGGATGGTAGGAAGAAATTCTTCACAGAAAGAGAGATTGGCCATTGGAATGTGCTGCCCAGGGAGGTGGTGGAGTCACCATCACTGGATGTGTTTAAGAAGAGACTGGATGGGGTGCTTGGTGCCATGGTTTAGTTGATTAGATGGTGTTGGCTGATAGGTTGTACTTGACGATCTCAAAGGTCTTTTCCAACCTGGTCTCGTCTCGTCTCGTCTCGTCTCGTCTCGTCTCGTCTCGTCTCTTCTCTTCTCTTCTCTTCTCTTCTCTTCTCTTCTCTTCTCTTCTCTTCTCTTCTCTTCTCTTCTCTTCTCTTCTCTTCTCTTCTCTTCTCTTCTCTTCTCTTCTCTTCTCTTCTCTTCTCTTCTCTTCTCTTCTCTTCTCTTCTCTTCTCTTCTCTTCTCTTCTCTTCTCTTCTCTTCCCTTCCCTTCCTTTCCCTTCCCAAACCTTCCCAAACCTTCCCAAACCTTCCCTAACCTTCCCTTCCCAAACCTTCCCTTCCCAAACCTTCCCTTCCCAAACCTTCCCTTCCCAAACCTTCCCAAACCTTCCCAAACCTTCCCTTCCCAAACCTTCCCAAACCTTCCCTTCCCTTCCCTTCCCTTCCCTTCCCTTCCCTTCCCTTCCCTTCCCTTCCCTTCCCTTCCCTTCCCTTCCCTTCCCTTCCCTTCCCTTCCCTTCCCTTCCCTTCCCTTCCCCTTCCCTTCCCTTCCCTTCCCTTCCCTTCCCTTCCCTTCCCTTCCCTTCCCTTCCCTTCCCTTCCCTTCCCTTCCCTTCCCTTCCCTTCTCTTCCCAAACCTTCCCTTCCCTTCCAATAGGTTTATTCTCCCCAGCAAAAAACATTAAATCACACAGACTCCTCTTGCTGTTTGTATGACTCTTGAGTTTTTCTTCCACCTTCAGAACTCTTCTCATATGTCTAAATAAGTTAAGATCATCAAGATTAATGCATTTAAAAAAAAAAAAAAAAACCAAACCCCCCAAAAAAACCTCAAACACCCCAAACTAATATTATTCTAATAAATTGCAATTAATCAACTATGAGCTCTACTTAAGTGTCAAAAAAAAAGAGAAGATTGTAAATGCTTACTACATTCCACTGAGGTAAACCATACAACAGTTTTCAAGACTGCAATAAAGCAAAATATTTTGCAGCTGGAAAAATGAAAGTGGAGGTTTATTTTTATTTATTTTTTCCCTTGCCACTCTTAATCAGGAAAATAAAAAATGTCTCTGGAATCATAGAAGTGTCAGGGTTGGAAGGGACCTCATCAAGTTCCAACCCCCGCTGCCATGGGCAGGGACACCTCACACAAGAGCAGGTTGCCAAGAGCCACATCCAGCCTGGCCTTCAAAACCTCCAGGGATGAGGCTTCCACCACCTCCCTGGGCAACCTGTGCCAGTCTCTCACCACCCTCATGGAGAAGAACTTCTTCCTAACATCCATTCTGAATCTACCCATTGCTAGTTTTGTTCCATTCCCCCCAGTCCTATCACTACCTGACAGTCTAAAATGTCCCTCCCCAGCTTTCTTGTAGCCCCCTTCAGATACTGGAATGTCACTTAGGTGACTGTGATCATGGTCAGGTGATGGTCTAGGTGAGCAGGAATCATGGTAAAGTCATGGTCTAAGCCAGAGGGAACAGGGATGTAATCATCCCCCTGTGGTCAACATAGGTGAGGCCACAACATGAGTGTTGTGTTCAGTTCTGGGCCCCTCACTACAAGAGGGACATTGAGATGCTGGAGCATGTCCAGAATAGGCCAATGAGGCTGGAGATTGGCCTGGAGCACCTGGGTTACAAGGAGTGCCTGAAGGATCTAGGGTTGTTCAGTCTAGAGAAGAGGAGGCTTAGGGGAGACCTCATCACTCGACAACTATGTGAAGGGAGATTGGAGCAAGGAGGGGACAGCCTCTTATAGAATCATGGAATCAACCAGGTTGGAAAAGACCTTAGAGATCATCAAGTCCAACCTATTACCTAATACCTAACACCTCCTGACAACTAAATCATGGCTTCAAGTGCCACATCCAATCCTTTTTTGAACACCTCCTAGGAAGGTGACTCCACCACCTCCCTGGGCAGCACATTCCAATGGCCAAGTACTCTTTCTGGAAAGAGCTTTCTCCTCACCTCCAGCCTAAACTTCCTCTGGCACAGCTTGAGACTGTGTCCTCTTGTTCTAGTGCTGGTTGCCTGGGAGAAGAGACTAACTCCCACCTGGTTCCAACCTCCTTTCTGTTCTCCTTGGTGCAAGAGACTGGACCAGAGGAAATGGTTCCAAGCTGCACCAGGGGAGGTTCAGGCTGAATATTAGGAAATATTTCTTCACTGAAAGGGTTCTCAACCATTGGAATGGTCTGCCCAGGGCAGTGGTGGAGTCACCATCCCTGGCTGTGTTCAAGCAGCCTGTGGACATGGTGCTTAGGGATGCAGTTTAGTGTTGACCCTTCAGTGCTGGGTTGAGGGTTGGACTGAATGATCTTTAAGGTCTCTTCTAATCAGATACAGTCTGAGGTTTTGTGATTCAATGCCAAGTCTAAATATAGAAAGCTTTTATGTTTCATGACTGGACAGCTCACATTTTTAATTTGGGTGCAGGTAGAAAAATGCTGAGGAGGCAGCAGCACAGCACTGCTGACAGAGAGAGTTTATATTTATTTGAGCATGTGTTCAATCTGTTGAAGCTAAGAGAATTGTTTCAGAAGGTGCAATTTGTTCTATGTTTAAAAAAAGAAGTTGTTACTCCTAGCATTGCTCTTCCTTTCTGAATCCCACTTCATTGTGGAATACATTCTCAAGCAAATCCTGATCTGCATAGCAAATGACCCTGCTCCTCTGTGGAATATGTAGCTGTGTGTGGAAGGAGGAGAATTCTCGCTACTCAGGTCTCATGTCTCTAACAACAGGAGATTATTTGGCTTGTTAGTCAACTGAAGGCTCTGTTACATGCTGAAAGACACATTTAATACTTGCTGTTTTTCCCTTGTGTGGTATTACAGTTTGTTCTCTGTGCACAGAAATAGAATACCTATTAATGTACATAATCCACTGAATCTGGGCTGGCAGGTACCTGGGTGCAGGGGAAAGTTAAAAAGTGGATGCAGATTAGATCTTGGCTTGACCTGGTCTGTCTGTGAGTGTTCTGTGAAGAGAATACTGGGGTTTGACCCTCACTTTTCAGGGTCCCTGCCCCTTTACTCAGCACTGGTTAGGCCACACCTTGAGTACCATGCCCAGCTCTGGGCTCCTCAGTTCAAGAAAGATGTTGAGTTGCTGGAATGTGTCCAGAGAAGGGCAACAAAGGTGAGGAGGGGTTCAGAGCACAGCCTTGTGAGAAGAGGGTGAGGGAGCTGGGATTGCTTAGCCTGGAGAAAAGGAGGTTCAGGGCAGACCTTATTGCTCCCTACAACTACCTGAAGGGAGGTTGTAGCCAGGTGGTCTCTTCTCCCAAGCAATCAGCACCAGAATGAGAGGACACAGTCTCAAGCTGTGCCAGGGGAGGTTTAGGCTGGATGTTAGGAAGAAATTCTTCCCAGAAAGAGAGATTGGCTATTGGAATGTGCTGCCCAGGGAGGTGGTGGAGTCACCATCCCTGGAGGTGTTTCAGAAGTGCCTGGCTGAGGCACGTGGGGCCATGGTTTAGTTGTTTAGATGATTTTGGGTGATAGGTTGGACTTGATGATCTCAAAGGTCATTTCCAGCCTGGTTAATTCTGCATTTTGCTTATGTATAAAAAACCCTCTAATTCTGATCCACTCACAGCAGCCTGATGCTTTATATCTGTGGGCACAATTAGGGTGACAAGACAATGTAGAGAGAAGTGGAGAAAAAAAAACCCAGCTGTGAAATTCATTTATCAGAGTATTGAGATTTGCCAGTGTCTGGGGCCAAAGGAGATAAAATAACCAGGGAAAAGGAGCTATGGAGGATAGACTTGGTTTAATTTCTGACTCTGTTTTGATTCCTGTACTTTATTGATTTCTTTGATCTAAAAACTTTCTGAATGTGATGGTTTCAAGATACTGAATGCTCTTGAGGCAGGGATAATAAGGGACAGGTTTGAGGCTATTTATCATCCTGACTTTTTTTTTTGGTCTCAGCTGTCCTCAAATCCTTAGTGTACAAAGTGGGTGAGAAATACCAAGACAGGGGGAAATTAATAAGCTGGTCAAATCTAACAGGCTCCACAGGTCCTCAGCAGCAAGGAAAGGAAGAGAAATATGGATAGCAGCTTCTTTCTTTCTATTGTTCTGTTCTTTCAAGGGACACTGAGAATTCATCTTGAGGCTGACAGCAAATACTCTTGCATAACAAGACAGATAACAGTGCATTTGTTCCATTTTATTTCACACGATTTCTAAATCTGTTTTTTTTTTCATAAATAAGGGGGTGGAGGGGACAGATAGGAAGGAAAGTACCTTACTATTTCTCTATAGACTTCAGTTAATAAAGATAGAATGCTAACTCCATATATATCAGTATGAAGGAGCTGATTCTTCACACAAATGATCTGACTGTGATATTTGTGGAATATCTAGGGGATTACCAAACTTTAATTAAACTCAAGGAACTGCTGTAAAACATTCCCTGCTAAAGCACCTTTGCTTTTATAAAAGTGCTTAAATTGTAAGGAATACAGAACACAGAATACAGAACTAACCAGGTTGGAAAAGACCTTGGAGATTGTCAAGTCCAACCTATCACCCAGCACCATCTAATCAACTAAACCATGGCACCAAGTGCCTCATCCAGGCTCTTCTTAAACATCTCCAGTGATGGTGACTCTACCACCTTCTTGGGCAGCACATTCCAAAGGCCAATCTCTCTTTCCATGAAGAACTTCTTCCTAACATCCAGCCTAATTGAATTGAATTGACCAGGTTGGAAAATACCTTTAATATCATCAAGTCCAAGGTATCACCCAACACCATCTAATCAACTAAACCATGACACCAAGCACCCCATCCAGTCTCTTCCTAAACACCTCCAGGGATGGTGACTCCACCACCTCCCTGGGCAGCACATTCCAATGGCCAGTCTCTCTTTCTGGGAAGAATTTCTTCCTAACATCCAGCCTAAACCTCCCCTGGTGCAGCTTGAGACTGTGTCCTCTCATTTTGGTGCTGGTTGCCTGGGAGAAGAGACCAACCCCCACCTGGCTTCAACGTCCCTTCAGGTAGTTGTAGGAAGCAATAACCCCTCAGGTCTCCCTTGAGCCTCCTTCTCTCCAGGCTAAGCAACCCCAGCTCTCTCAGCCCCTCCTCACAGGGCTGTGCTCCAAACCCCTTCCCAGCTTTGTTGCCCTTCTCTGGACACATTCCAACAACTCAACATCTTTCCTAAACTGAGGGGCCCAGAACTGGACACAGGACTCAAGGTGTGGCCTAACCAGTGTTGAGTACAAGGCAGAATGACTTCCCTGCTCCTGCTGGCCACACTATTTCTGATGGAGGCCAGGATGCCATTGGCCTTCTTGGCCACCTGGGCACACTGCTAGAAGTCTTTAAAAAGTGTTAAAAGTTTGTTGTACCTCCCAAACTCTGTGCTGGACAATCCATTAACCTCCTTGCAGAATAACTACTTAAGAGAGTGCTGCTACCACTCTACCCCTTCTACATGTATATAAAATATTTGCTTTTTAAAATGTAAATGCTATTCATTTTACTGCTGGCACAGGGATTTGCTGTGATGTATGAGTGCCCTTTCACTGGTACTATAAATGGTGTATTAATCATCTTCATGATATACATCTTCTTGAGTGGATGCACATAGGGACGACTGTGCCAAGTGACTCCTAGAGGCTATGGAACTGTTAGGCTTTACCAAGCCTAATGTATGGCTGAGGAAATTGGTTTAGAAGAAAGGTTTGTAAGCACTTCAGCATATTGCTTAGGGCAGTAACTATCCCTTAACACCTCACAGCTTTGAAAAGTCTGAGGAGGGCACAAGAGTAGACATCATCAAGACTGGGGTGCTTCATCTCTCTTTTTCTCTGTTAAAACTTAATGCATTTATTAGACAGCTCTATGAGACATGATGAGATGCATCCCAGAGCTCTAAAGGAACAGGATGATGTCACTGTCAAACCATGCTCCATGGCATTAGAAAAGGTAGATATAAGAAACCAGGGTGAGCTTGCAGCCCAGAAAGCCGATGGCATCCTAGGCTGTATGAAAAGGAGCATGGCCAGCAGGTTGAGAGAGGTGATTCTACCACTTTATTCTGCTCTGGTGAGACATCACCTGGAGTACTGTATCCAGCTCTGGAGCCCTCAACACAGGTAGGATATGGACCTGATGGAGAAGGTGCAGAGGAGGATCACAAAAATGACCAGGGGTTGGAACACATCTGCTATGAGGACAAGCTGAGGGAGCTGGCAGTGTTCAGCCTGGACTGCAGGCAGACCTCATAGCAGCCTGCAAGTACCTGAAGGGGGCTACAAGAAGGCTGCAGAGAGACTGTTTGCAAAGGACTGCAGTGACAGGACAAGGGGCAACAGTTTGAAATGAGAGAAGAGCAGGTTTAGATTGAATGTAGAGGATATTTTTTGGGAGGAGGGGCTCAATATTTGGTTAGGCCACTCCTTGAGTACTGTATCCAGTTCTGGGCCCCTCAATTTAAGAAGCGCATTGAGACACTTGAACATGTCCAGAGAAGGGCAAGAAGGCTGGGGAGAGGTGTGGAGCACAGCCCTGTGAGGAGAGGCTGAGGGAGCTGGGGTTGTTTAGTCTGGAGAAGAGGAGGCTCAGGGGAGACCTTATTGCTCTCTACAACTACCTGAAGGGAGGTTGTAGCCAGGTGGGGTTTGGTCTCTTCTCCCAGGCAACCAGCACCAGAACAAGAGGACACAGTCTCAAGCTGTGCCAGGGGAGGTTTAGGCTGGATGTTAGGAAGAAGTTATTCATAGAAAGAGAGATTGCCCATTGGAATGTGCTGCCCAGGGAGGTGGTGGAGTAACCATCACTGGAGATGTTTAGGAAGAGCCTGGATGGGGAGCTTGGTGCCATGGTTTAGTTGATTAGATGGTGTTGGGTGATAGGTTGGACTTAATGATCTCAAAGTCTCTCCCAACCTGGTCTATTCTATTCTATTCTATTCTATTCTATTCTATTCTATTCTATTCTATTCTATTCCATTCTATTCCACTCTATTCTATTCTATTCTACTCTATTCTATTCTGTTCTACTCTATTCTATTCTACTCTATCCTATTCCAATTCAGATAGGGTGACTCTTCACACAGAGAGTTCATTAGCCGTTGCAGTCAAACGAAGCTCAGCACTCGGAAGTCTCCTTGCTGACTGGAACTGATCAAACAGTTCACGTGATGCAGCTCAACATTTTTTCCAGCCACCAAGTTTGTTCTAAGAGTTTCTCCCTGCCTGTTTGCACATTTAATTCCCCTGAATAAAAATATTTATTGTGAAATAATGCAAATTTCCTTAACAGCTTATCTGACTGATAATATTCTGCTCCAGCCTGCAAGTGACAAAAATTATCTTCACTAATCTAGCAGGCAGCTGAATGAGCTGCAGCTTAGCATCCCAGTGATTCTTAACAACACAGTTGAGAAGAGTTACGTGTTCAAGGGCTTTCATTTTTCGTCCTGACACCTTGCAGTAGCATCTGCTGAAAAAGAATTACATTCCGTGGTTCCTCTTCTGAAAACTAAAGTTTCTGCAGCATAAGAAGCAGGATCCTAAGGAAGGCATAGCAGAAAATGAAATGCAACATGATTCTTTGCACTCAATAAGCTTTATCCAAGGCCAAGCCTCAGCCTTCATTGTTTTTTGTGGATATTATAGTATCATAGTATCAGTCAGGGTTGGAAGGGACCACAAGGATCATCTAGTTCCAACCCCCTGCCATGGGCAGGGACACCTCACACTAGATCAGCCTGGCCAGAGCCTCATCCAGCCTGGTCTTAAACAACTCTGGGGACGGGGCCCCAACCACCTCCCTGGACAACCCATTCCAGGCCTTTGAATACATATCCCAACTCTTTGGATACATATCCCAACTGATAAAATATGCAACAATGATTGTTGATCATCAGCAAACCCTCCCCCCCCCCCCTAATATAAGATATAAAAACACATAAGTAATAACATAAGGTAGGGCACCAGTTTCAAAGATGCCTCCACACTTTGTCAAGAAATGTGTATATCACATGGAGTTGGCTTAAATGGTTTCACTTCATCCTGTTGTGTAGAATCAGAACATGCAGACACAAAAATGCAGCTGGGACTAAGGAGTATCTGAATGGGGCCTACAAAAAATATGGGGAGGGACTTTTAGGCATGTCAGGGAGTGATCGGACTAGGGGGGATAGATGAAAGCTGGAAGAGGGTAGATTCAGATTGGATGTTAGGAAGAAGTTCTTCCCAGTGAGGGTGATGAGGCACTGGAGCAGGTTGCCCAAGGAGGTGGTAGAAGCCCCATCCCTAGAAGTTTTTGAGGCTAGGCTGGATGGGGCTCTGAGCAATCAGATCCACTGTGAGGTGTTCCTGCCCACAGCCATGGCAGGGGGCTTGGAACTGGATGATCCTTGAGGTCCCTTCCAACCCTGACAGTTCTGTGATTCTGTGAATATGGAATTTTCTTCGATTCTGTTGCCATTTCTTAGACTCTTGTGGCTTTTAACTGCAACAGGAAGCTGAATATATGCTGAGAACTTAATATAAAATTACAGAATCATAGAAAACATCCATTTGGAAGAAACCTCAAAGATCATCCAGCAGCATAGTAGTTTGGACAAGGCTACTCCTATATGCTGTACCACACTGGGCATAATACTGTGGTAGACATCAGAGGATCACAGAAACATTCAGGTTGGGAAAGACCCTCAGGATCACCAAATCAAACTCAGAACCCTTCTCTACAAGGGTCACCCCTAAACCATTGCCCCAAGCACCACATCCTAACCACCTTGAAACACAGCCAGGCTTGGGGACTCAACCACCTCCCTGGGCAGCACATTCCAATCCCTGACCACTCTTGCCATGAAAAAATGTTTCCTAATGTCCAGTCTAAGCTACCCAGTCACAGCTTGAGGCCATTCCCTCTTGTTCTATAATTAATTACCTCGGAGAAGAGACCAACACCACCCTCTCTACAAATGCTTTTCAGATAGTTGTAGAGAGCAATGAGGTCTCCCCTCAGCCTTCTCTTCTCTAAACTAACCATCCCCAGCTCCTTCAGTTGCTCTTCATCAGATTTCTTCTCCAGGCCCTTCCCAGCTTCCTTGCCCTCCTCTGCCCTGCCTCCAGCACCTCCACATCTCTCTTGTGTTGAGGTGCCCAAAACTGGACACAATACTCCAGGTGTGACTTCACCAGAGCTGAGTACCAGGGGGCAATGACCTCCCTGCTCCTGCTGGACACAGCATTTCTGATCTAAGCCAGGATGCCATAGGCTGTGTTGGCTACCTGGGCACTCTACTGGCTCCTATTCCATACTGGATTTCTATTCACCTTACATACTTTGAAGCATCAAAATGAGTAATAATCAAACTTACCAAAGAGGGCAGGTGCATGTCCAGAAGACAATGTTGTCCTTATAAATGTTGGGAAGTTGAAAAGCTTTGGGAATCTTTTATTTCAAATAAAAGGAGATGACACTTGATTATCGACTTATCAATTCATTATCAAATAATTCAACATGAAGCAAGGTTAATGCAATTGCTTATTTAATTCCTTGATTTTGTCCATCACTGATTGCTTTTGTGCTACCATTTGTTTCTTCAGTGGTTCAGGAATTTATATGGTTATAGCTTTCATTAATGAAGAAGTGGTCAGTGAGGAAACATGAAAGAGAGGCAGGCAGTGCAATGAATAAGTTGCACATAAAATGCCCTCAGCACATGCAAACAAACTGCACATGAAATGGCTGCCTGTCTTTACTCACTTCAGTGCCATCAGTAATGGAGAAGTTCAAAGACATAACACAGGCACCTGCTTGCCACACTCGGGTCTAATAAAATCACTCTCTGCTAACAATCACATCAGACCTAACGATAATCACCTCCTCTCTGATACCAGCTCTTTATAACTCACACAGTATTCATCTCCTAAAGGATAAAGTATACTTTACTGTGCCTTTATTCTGATTGAGATGATAGCTTTTCAGCTACCTTCAGGGCCTCTATAAATTCTGCATTCTAAATGGGAAGATAGGAAAGGAGCAGCTTAAATACCTCTTTCTTCTAAAGACAGAAAAATCACCCTCCTCCCCTGTAAAAAAACCCAACCAACCAAACAAACAAAAAAAAAAAAAACCCAAACAAATTAAAGACAAATTCTGCTGAGGAACAGCTAATAAAAATGAAGCAAAAATGAAGCAAAGTCCATCTTATACCTACATGTACATCTCTCAGGTGAAAGCCCAACTTCACCTTGAAGTTTTCCAGTGACCTGTTGGCTAGCATCGATGTAAATATTCCCTCCCCAGGGAGGTGATGGAGTTACCATCCCTGGAAGTGTTTAAAAAGAGACTGGATGAGGCACTAGTCATTCTGCCCCTGTACTCAGCATTGGTTAGGCCACACTGTGAGTCCTGTGTCCAGTTCTGGGTTCCTCAGTCTAGGAAAGATGTTGAGTTGCTGGAAGGTGTCCAGAGAAGGGCAACAAAGCTGCGGAGGGGTTTGGAGCACAGCCCTGTGAGGAGAGGCTGAGGGAGCTGGGGTTGCTTAGCCTGGAGAAGAGGAGGCTCAGGGGAAGCCTTATTGCTGTCTACAACTCCCTGAAGGGAGGTTGTAACCAGGTGGGAGTTGGTCTGTTCTCCCAGGCAACCAGCACCAGAACAAGAGGACACAGTCTCAAGCTGTGCCAGGGGAGGTTTAGGCTGGATGTTAGGAAGAAATTCTTCCCAGAGAGATTTGCCATTGGAATGTGCTGCCCAGGGAGGTGGTGGAGTCACCATCACTGGAGGTGTTTGAGCCTGGATGAGGCACTTGGTGCCATGGTTTAGTTGATTAGATGTTGTTGGGTTGGACTTGATGATCTCAAAGGTCTTTTTTCCAACTTGGTTAACTCTGTATTCTGTACTCTGTATTTAGTTCATTTCCTACTAAATTTTCCCCCATCATAAATTTTATGGGACTACATCAAGATTCTTGTCTGTTGGGTTTTTTTTAATAACTCATTTTTTTCTTTTTTTTTTTTCTTTTTTTTTTTCTTATATTTGAAGACAAAAGGTGATTTGAAGGTGGTGGGGTTGATATCCATGAAGTTGTTTAATAAGAGCCTGGATGAGGCACTTAGTGGCATGGTCTGGTTGATTAGATAGGGTTGAGCGATCAGTTGGACTTGATCTTGGAGGTCTCTTCCAACCTTTGTTGATTGATTGATTGTATGATTCTGTGAACACTGAGCCAGCTAGCACTTAAAACTGCTTCTTTGAGTGGCTGCCTGGCTGCAATCATGAGCACATATTTATCTTCACAATGCAGACATCAGGGAAGAAAGCGTCAACATCTCATTTTAATAGTGGAAGACTAGCAGACACAGAAGTTGTTCAAAGAGAGCTGAACCAACCATGTGGCAGAAACATTCTGCACATTCCAGTTAATAAGAACTAGCATAACAGCTCTCTGGCCATTGACCAGGCAATTCATGCTGATACTGTGGACTGTTTTGATCTCATTTGATCAGAAGTGATTTCACTCTAAGCTCCAATCCTCAATTTCCACTGCCCTTCAAGGAGCAAAAACCTAGTGCTGTAGGGATAGTCCTTTATGCTTCATTGTCACACAGGCATTTATGCAATAAGAAAAAACATTGGGGGTCTTGTACTGAATGTTCAGGTATGCAGCCAATGCTTGATTTAGTTGTTGGGTGGGTTGGATTGGTTCATGGGTTAGACGCGATGATCTTGACGGTCTCTTCCAACCTGGTGTATTGTATTGTACTGTATATATAAATTCATGCTAACAATGTGTATGAAATTGGACTGTGTTTTCAGCCTGAATGGGGGAAAAAAATAAGTTGTGTTCTAATGTATTGTCTTGGGTTTAAATGGTAAGGTTTTAGTAGTGAGAGGTTGCAGGGATGACTTCTATGGGTGGAAATCAGGGTTTGCCGTGTGCCAGACACTGCTGGTTCCAGCCAACTCCACAATCTCTCACTTGGAGGCTAAAGCTAAGCCCAACAGCCAAGCACGTGGTGCCTGTGAAAACATTTAGGAAAGGTCAGAATAGGAAGGATGGAACCATAAAATGAGAGGAAAAACAGTGTCATAGGTGTATTAGGTGCTCTGTGGAGGACAAGGTACTCCCCCAGAGTGATAGAAGCTCATGAATGAGTTGATGCCAGAAGAGGGACGTCCCTGAAGATGTTACAGGCTGCAAAGAACACATGCTGGAGTATAAGAAATGAATAAGAAGGAAGAAGAGGAAGAGAGAAATTACTGCATCCTCATCCTGACCACCTGCTGCATTGCTGAAGGGACTGAATGTCGTGTGCAGTGACAACAGATCAGTGAATGGAGAGAAGTTGTGTCTGGAAAGCAGGGAGAGAAGGTGTCTGTCCCTAACTGTCTGAATACTTTCTCCTTTGTTTACCAGCATCTGAACCAGTAACTAAATATTTATTGTGCATAAATGAAATTCCTCAAGTCAAGCCTGCTTTGGATCTGGTGAGTGATTTTCCTGCCTTTATTTCAACCCATACATTTTCTAACTCCTGTTCTTCCTATGTTGTTCCCCTTCCTGTTGTGGGGTGGGCAATGAGTATGCAAGGGAGCGAGTTTTGGATGCTGAGATGCTGTCTGATCCACCCACTGTATCTGAAGGAGCAAAGATATTCACAAGCAACAGCAAATAGGTATTTAGATTATTTTGGGGGGATTGCAATAACAACTTGGAAGTCAGTCTTGAATTGATATAATTCCTTTGTGAATGTAGTGTGATTTAAGTATGCTATTCATAAACAGAAAGAGCAACTCCATTGCCAGCATCTCACCATATAACTGAAGAGATAGGAGTAGCATCAAGACACTGTTAGACCTAGAAAGATATTTAATGGTAAGACATTTGTTTTCTAAAGGTAGCAGTGTCTTTAAGGTGATGTCACCCAGAATTATTTACTCTGCTGTCTGCTTCAACCCACACATTTTCTAACTCCTGTTCTCCCTATGTTGTTCCCCATCCTGTTTTGGGCAATGAGCAGGCAAGGGTCTGAGTTTCAGATGCTGAGATGCTGTCTGATCAGCCCACCATATCTGAAGGAGCAAAATCTTCATAAACAACATAAAACATGTATTTGGATTATTTTTTGGTTGTTGCAATAGTAACTTGGAAGTCAGTCCTGAATGGATATCATTCCTTTGTGAATGTAGTGTGATTTAAGCGTGCTATTCATAAGCAGAAAGAGCAAACCCATTGCCAGCATCTTGCCATATAACTGAAGAGATTGGAGTAGCATCAAGACACTATTAGACCTAGGAAGATATTTAATGGTAAGACATATGTTTTCTAAAGGTAGCAGTGTCTTTAAGGTGACGTCACCCAGAATTATTCCCCCCGCTGCCAATGTATCCCTCTCTGCCTCTAATGCAGTGCATTACAGCTGAAATCAGCCCAGCCATTCAGCACATCTTTTATGCTTTTCCATAAGCTTCCTAATTGCCAAGGATGGACAGTAAAGTAAATAGAGAACAGATGGGTCAAGATAGTAAATGCATTCTTTCTTCCAGTGGTCCGTATAACATCGTTTCTGCTGATAACTGGCAACGTCTGACCTTTTAAGCTGACAGGATGTTCACTGCTGAAGCTTTTTAAAGACAGCTATCTCATCTCAAACAAAACATAAAATGGAAGCCAAGGCATTCAAGATGGGCTTGTATTTGTCTCTGAATCCCACTGTCATTTTTGCTCTGCTAGTGTTTGCTATCCAGTCTGGACAAGCAGCTATTCTGCAGCTCAGCTCGTATAACCTTGAGTTTTTCAGAAAGTCCTTGAGAGTTAATGCAGCTGGTTTATGCAACTACAATTCATGTATAGAAGTGAGTTATACAGAATCTTGGCAGCTAGCAATGCTAATAAACATTTAATTTACAACCTATACAATCCTTTTAACTTTGCAAAGTGCTTCATGTATCCATTTATTTCCTCTGGTTTATTATAATCCTTCTTTAGCTCCACTCACATTTCTGGGGAGCACTCCATGGTGTGAAAGAACAGGACTTGTTCAGGGATAGTATGGCCAGCAGGACAAGGGAGGTTATTCTGCCCCTCAGCACTGGTTAGTTCTTGAGTCCTTGAGTCCTGTGTCCAGTTCTGAGCTCCTCAGTTCAAGCGAGATGCTGAGGTACTGGAGCATGCCCAGAGAAGGGCGATGAAACTGGTGAGGAGCCTGGAACACAGCCCTGTGAGGGAGCTGGAGTTGTTTAGCCTGAAGAAGGGAAGGCTCAGGGAGACCTTCTTGCTGTCTACAACTACCTGAAAGGAGGTTGTAGCCAGGTGGGGATTGGTCTTCTCTCCCAGGCAAGGGGTCACAGTCTCGAGTTGTGCCAGGGGAGGATTAGGCTGGATGTTAGGAAGAAGTTCTTCACAGAGAGAGAGATTTGCCATTGGAATGCACTGCCCAGGGCGGTGGTGGAGTCACCGTCCCTGGAGATCTTCAAGAATAGAGTGGATGAGGCACTTAGGGCCATGGTCTAGTTGATCAGGTTGGGTGATACGTTGGACTCGATGATCTTGGAGGTCTCTTCCAACCTGGTTGATTCTGTGATTCTATGATTCTATGACTCAGGTGTGAACAGTTCATGGCTCAGCAGGAACCATGTTAAGATTTCAAGGTGGACTTTTAGTCCAGATACAGAAAACAGAATTAACCAGGTCAGAAAAGACCTTTGAGATCATCAAGTCCAACCTATCACCCAACACCATCACCAGGGCAAGGTAGAGGGGGAGGAGAACCTCTTTCAACCTACCAACCACAGCCCTTCTAACATACCCCAGGATGGCACTGGCATTTGATATTACTTGTCACATATGGATTAGTTGATTAGATGGTGTTGGGTGATAGGTCAGACTTGATGATCTCAACGGTCTTTTCCAACCTGGTTAATTCTATTCTATTCTATTCTATTCTATTCTATTCTATTCTATTCTATTCTATTCTATTCTATTCTATTCTATTCTATTCTATCCTATCCTATTCTATCCTATTCTATTCTATCCTAATCTATTCTATTCTATTCTATTCTATTCTATTCTATTCTATTCTATTCTATTCTATTCTATTCTATTCTATTCTATTCTATCCTGTCCTGTCCTGTCCTGTCCTGTCCTGTCCTATCCTATATCTTTGAGATTCTGGCTGTATCCTTCTCCAGTTATTCCAGTTCTACTGACACTACAAAAGAAGGAGAACAATCTAACCTTAGGATTCCTAAATGTCTTGTTTATAATCGTCACTTAACATCAGTGATTCTCTTCTCTTCTCTTCTCTTCTCTTCTCTTCTCTTCTCTTCTCTTCTCTTCTCTTCTCTTCTCTTCTCTTCTCTTCTCTTCTCTTCTCTTCTCTTCTCTTCTCTTCTCTTCTCTTCTCTTCTCTTCTCTTCTCTTCTCTTCTTCTTCTCTTCTCTTCTCTTCTCTTCTCTTCTCTTCTCTCCTTCCTATCCTATCCTATCCTATCCTATCCTATCCTATCCTATCCTATCCTATCCTATCCTATCCTATCCTAACCTATCCTACCCTACCCTTATTCTATTCTATTCTATTCTTCTATTCTTCTATTCTATTCTATTCTATTCTATTCTATTCTATTCTATTCTATTCTATTCTATTCTATTCTATTCCTTTGAGATTCTGTCTGTATCCTTCTCCAGTTATTCCAGTTCTATTGTCACTACAAAAGGAGGAGGACATTCTAACCTTAGGATTCCTAAATGTTTTGTTTACAATCATCACTTAAATGTCAGTGATTTTATTGCTCATTATGTTAGATTAAAAGATCATACCAGATCTGCTTGCACCTGAGAAATAAATATGGAAAACAAAGGCTTTGTAGTTTGGGTTTTTTTTAAATACTACCCTTCATAATTATATTTGTTTTGAAGGGATAAAATTTTAATTAATGTAAAAAAAAATCTCTTCTTCATCTTGGGATCTTCTCACAGTATCTAAATGTCAAATAAAGGTAGAGATGGAGACTTCTGGCTTCAAAATAGCACAAAATTTCTTGCTATTCATAGTTAATTTCTTAGTTTTGAATCCTAAGCCTTAAAATGTCTGAGTGCTTCAGCCCCCACTATAGGAAGGACATGGACCTGATGCGGAGGGTCCAGAGGAGGGCCATGAAAATGGTCGGCGGTTGGAACACCTCTGCTGTGGGGACAGGCTGAGGGAGCTGGTGGTGTTCAGCCGGGAGAAGAGAAGGCTCCAGGAAGACCTCATAGCAGCCTGCCAGTACCTGAAGGGGGCTACAAGAAGGCTGCAGAGGGACTGTTTGTGAAGGCCTTCAGTGACAGGATGAGGGTCAGACTAGAGAAAAGCAGATTTAGATTTGATGTTAGAAGCAGGTTCTTTAATATGAGGGTGGTGGAACACCTGAACAGGTTGCCCAGGGAGGTGGTTGAGGCCCCATCCCTGGAGATATTTAAAGTGAGGCTTGACCGGGCTCTGGGCAGCCTGATGTAGTTGGGGATATCCCTGCTGACTGCAGAGGGGGTTAGACTGGATGACCTTCAGAGATGCCTTCCAACCCAGACCATGCTACGAATGCTGTGAAATGTGTAATATGTTCTGCTTTCTGCTACACTACAGTCACAGGAAGGCAATACTGCTCCAATTTATGCTTGATTCTACTGAAGGTCTTTGATTCTTTTGAAACTGATGTCAGGGACACTTGAACTTAGTGATTTAGAATGGCTTAATTAAGGTTGCTAAATGCAGACAGCCAGGGGAAATACTTGAATTAGTCAGTGTATCTCTTTAGGCCTATGAGCCATAGAAACTTGATTTTGGGCTATGGGGGCTTTCCCACTGCACATCATCCCTTTCCCCTCAAAAAAGTCTCCCAACTAGGTTATAATCAGTGATTTGAACGTCAGCCAAACCACCTCATCAGACTTCAGCAACAGAGGATGGACAAAATGTGCAACTCATAAATTAGCAATTTATAGTTGCTATAATTTATGGCTCAGGCTCCTGGAAATGAGCTCTAACTTGTAATGTGGTTCTTCCAGCTAGCATCTTCCACTATTAAAAATAAAGCTGCAAAATTCTGGTCCCCCTCTCTGCTTTCATGGGTGAATTAATGACTGGCAAACTTCAGAGTCATAACTGATCAAAGGCCAAAGATGCCTAAGCATAGAGCTACATAAACTAAACTGTATTACACAAAAAGGAAAAACCCCAAGAAATAAAAGAAAAATCAGAGTTTGATTTTCATGGACTAGCTTTGAAGTTCACTCACAGCTCTGCTAGAGCGAAGCCATGAGAAGACTTAAGCACACAGTCTGGGGGAATCAAGAATCCTGGTCACACCTTCCCTCCAGAGCATAGAACTCATCCCATTGGAAGACACAAATTAGCTAGAAAAACCTCAAGTACTTTTACACACAACCACTCAAGAGAGAAATGCCATCAAAATCCCACCTGATAGCAGCTTCCACAAAATTTCTTTCATACTTCCACAAATTTTCCTTCTACTTAGGAAGTCTTTAGCAGCAGACAGTAGAAAGAGTGAAGTATCTTGAGCACATGGTCTCGAGCACAAGCCCTTTGAGGAGAGGCTGAGGGAGCTGGGGTTGCTTAGCCTGGAGAAGAGGAGGCTCAGGGGAGACCCCATTGCTCTCTACAAGTACCTGAAGGGAGGTTGTAGCCAGGTGGGGGTTGGTCTCTTCTCCCAGGCAACCAGCACCAGAACAAGAGGACACAGTCTCAAGCTGTGCCAGGGGAGGTTTAGGCTAGAGGTGAGGAGAAAGTTCTTCCCAGAAAGAGAGATTGGCCATTGGAATGTGCTGCCCAGGGAGGTGGTGGAGTCCCCATCCCTGGAGGTGTTCAAAAGAGGATTGGATTTTGCACTTGAAGCCATGGTTAGTTGTCAGGAGGTGTTGGGTGATAGGTTGGACTTGATGATCCCTGAGGTCTTTTCCAACCTTGTTGATTCTATGATTCTATGATCTCGTGATGTTTGACCAATCTGTTTGGGTTTCTTTTGATTCCTCAATAATGATTCACATGAAAACCTTTCCTGGACATTAGGGGGTGGGGGTGGGGAAACAATCACTGAAAGGGTTGTCAGGCATTGGAACAGGCTTCAAGGGAGGTGGCTGAGTCACCACCCTTGGATGTATTTAAAAGCCATGTATATGTAGTTCTTGGGGATATGACTTAGTGGTGGACTTGGTAGAGCAGGGTTAATGGTTGGACTCAATGATCTTGAAGAACTTTCCCAACTTAAATTATCCTATGATTCCACCTTTCCAAACTCAATGCATATGTCATCATCACTGTGCTTTGTGTCTCTTACTGACATGCACTAACATTTCACCCATTTCAAAATCTCCTACTGCATTTGGTCTGGGCAGGGACTGGCTTAAGAGCAGCCCTGAAGAAAAGGTCTTGGGGGTGCTGGTGGATGAGAAGCTCAGCATGAGCCAGCAGTGAGCACTTGCAGCCCAGAAATCACATCCTGGGCTGCATCAAGAGAAGCATAGCCAGCAGGTTGAGGGAGGTGATTCTCTCCCTCTACTCCACTCTGGTGAGACCCCACCTGGAGTACTGTGTCCAGTTCTGGAGCCCTTAGTACAGGAAACATCTGGAGGTGCTGGAAGGTGTCCAGAGAAGGGCCACAAAGATGATCAGAGGACTGGAGCTCCTCTGCTATGGAGACAGGCTGAAAGTTGGGGTTATTCATTCTAGAGCAGAGAAAGCTCTGAAGAGACCTAATTGTGGCCTTCCAGTATCTGAAGGGGGCTATAAGACAGCTGGGGAGGGACTTTTTAGGCTGTTGGGGAGTGATAGGACTGGGGGAATGGAACAATACTAGAAATGGGTAGATTCAGTTTGGATGTTAGGAAGAAGTTCTTCCCCATGAGGGTGGTGAGACACTGGCACAGGTTGCCCAGGGAGGTGGTGGAAGCCTCATCCCAGGAGTTTTTTGCAGCCAGGCTGGAGGTGGCTGTGAGCAACCTGCTGTAGTGTGAGGTGTTCCTGTTCATGGCAGAGGGGTTGGTACTGGCTGATCCTTGAGGTCCCTTCCAAGCCTGACAATTCTATTATTTAAATTCCACAGACAAGTTTATACCTAATCTGAGTCTGTGGACTTTAGCTTTCACAATTAACTTGCTTTCCAAAACTCTGTCAAAACTGTCTTCTGAAACTGGTTTTCCATGAGGACAAAATTGCAGTTCTGTTCAGCACTGTGCCTGCGTTCAGCCTTCAGGGTGACGGTATCTTCAGCATCCATCAGTGGGCATTTGACTGCTGACTGAAGGTGAACATTTTCTCTCACTGGCAGCCCTGGCAGAAGTAATGCCTTGTTTTGGCAGTTCTGCTACCTAAAAAACGGCCTGGATTTTTATAAGTAATTAGTCAGCAGGGATAGCTGTCTAGCAGATAGTTATCTAGGAGATAGTTGTCTAGGAGACTCCAGGAAAGTTTCCTGCCTAGACTGGGTGTGGATATAATGGAAACACCACTCACCTTGACCTTCATGAACCTAATGAGATGTTTATGTCTGTTTTTCAGTTTGGATGGTCCTTTTTATCCCTGGCTGAATGTACTCTTCTCCCTACATAATAAGTAGAGTAGGAAGAGAGTTCAACCAAAGCAGATGAATGATAATGAACCTTTATAAAAGTAATTGTTTATCTTTCAACACAACATGTTAGAGAGAGAGAGGAAAAAAGGTTAAGTGTGTGGAACACTGTATGGAGGAGGATGAATGCAGAAATAAAAGGGAGGGCACTGTTTTGCTTCAGAACATTCTGCCTGATGAGGTAGCACCAGCAGCTGGCATAGGTTGGGAATGCAGAAGTAGCATGGAGTTTAAAGATGAATGTATTATGTGCTAAATAGCATTCATTTATACCCCCTTGCAAAAAAAGAAAGAACAGATACTATGCCTTTGATTTGAGACTTCTGAACAGTTGGGTTTCACTCTTTTCCTTCTTTTCTTTTGGTGGGTTCCAAAAAGACCAAAGTAGGGATTAAATCTGCCAGAAAAGAGATGGTGTTTAATCAAACCGTGGATGGATAGGGAAAGAGCTGAAACATTTGAGCAGATGAAACACTCGAATGAACAAATAATGATGACTTTGATGAGTTTTAAACACAAGGCCGTGCTCATCATGAATTATGAGCCACCCCCAAAAAAAAAAGCAAATTGAAGGGGAATTCTGCAGTCAAAAGCCAAGCCTGTTTGTATCATTAATGAATGATGAGCAACAGAAGAACAAACCCCAAATCTCAATATGAAGAATAATGACAACTTTGATAAGTTCATTACACAGGCATCCCCGTGCTGCATGGAAATATGGAGGATTAAAGAGACAAAGGATTGCAGTTGAAATCCTGCGAGGCGAGCCTTTATGTGATTAAAATTTAGTGGCTGGCTGTAATAATTTTTAAATGAAAGAGTGTAACCACTTAAAACTGGCAAACATGTAGATTACAGGCTTAATTAAAACAAATCAGAGGCAAAAGGAATTCTGCATTAATTTCTTTTAGAGTGCTCTTATCGACACCGCATGAATAATGTATTCCTGCAGGGAATGGGGCCATACATTGCACATAGTGTATTGGTGTAGTTGTCTACACAGAGTATATGCACTTAGAATCACAGAATCATAGAATCAAGAAGGTTGGAAAAGACCTCAGAGATCATCAAGTCCAACCTATCACCCAAGACCTCATGACTACTAGAATCATAGAGTCAATAAGGTTGGAAAAGACCTCAGAGATCACCAACTCCAACCTGTCACCCAAGACCTCCTGACAACTAAACCATGGCTCCAAGTGCCGTATCCAATCCCCTCTTGGACACCTCCAGGGATGGTGACTCCATCACCTCCCTGGGCAGCACATTCCAATGGCTAACAACTCTCTCTGTGAAGAACTTTCTCCTCACCTGAAGCCTTAACTTTTACTAAACTATGGCTCCAGGTGCCATCAAGTGCCAAGTGCTCCAAGTGATCATCAAGTCCAACCTATCACCAAACACCTCCTGACAACTAACCATGGCTTCAAGTGCAAAATCCAATCCTCTTTTGAACACCTCTAGGGACGGTGACTCCACCACCTCCCTGAGCAGCACATTCCAATGGTCATTAACTCTTTCTGTGCAGAACTTTCTACTCACTTCGAGCCTAAACCTCCTCTGGCACAGACTGAGACTGTGTCCTCTTGTTCTGGTGCTGGTTGCATGGGGAAGAACTGCTTCCTAACATTCAGAGAGCATCACGCTTCTCGTTCCTAAGCTTCTCTCCAAGAGCTCATTTGTAACAGTTAGATAGGAAAGCAAGATTGAAAAGCAAAATAAAAAGCTTACACAAATCTAATTGAAACTTTTAATTAGTCTTATGCTATTTTTAGGCTGTCTCAAGGCTTCATAATTGAGCCTTTACAGTTGTACAAACAAACAGAAGACCAGCAAGAACCTGAAATTCATGATGTTTACTAATGAAGCCAGCCTGGAAAGCTCTTCATTGAATATTGCAGTTTGATTGCCATCATATTCTGATTTGCCCCTTGATATGCATTTTAATGAGCACGTGGGATCTGAAATGTAAAGCAAGGTGTTACCAGGGGTATTTCACTAGAGCTGAAAAGATTCAAATGAAAAGAGAATAAAACCCAAAACCATTTAATGCTCTGGTTTATGAAAACATTAAAAAAGGAAGGCCAGGAAAGACACAAATTAATTTATTAGAAGGAGCTTAGAGTAACTTACATGAATAAATTACTTTTAAATCACAAGGAATGCCTGGGAAAGGAGGTAGTTTAATCACCTTATTGAGAAATGGATTCATTAGTATTATTGGGTTTGCTGTGGACACCCAAATAGCAATCTAGGCTTTTGCATTCTCATTGACCTTGAAATATGTATTGTGACAAAGAAGAAACATTATAAGAAGAAGAACAAAATCCTTACATACATTTTTTTTCTTCTAGGTACACTTGAACTGCTAACTCCAGTTTCCCAAGTTCATAGGCTCACAGGATGTTAGGGGTTGGAACACCCCTGCTAGAGCAGGACCGCAGAATCCAGCACACGATGCACTGGAATACATCCAGATAGCTCTGAAAAGTCTCCAGAGAAGGAGACTCCACAATCTTTGCTGGTGGAGGGCTCGCCTGTTCCAAAGCTCAGATCTCTCAGGAGAAGTGAGCCTCACAGGGAGAAGTTCCTCCTCATGTTGAGCTGGAACCTCCTGTGCTGAGGACAGACTGAGTTTATATCCATTAGTCCTCTCCCAGGAAGTGCAAGTGAGCAGAATGCCTGTCCCAGGCTCCCATCCCTGGAGCCCCAGCCCTCAGATATTTAAGACCAGACATTTATTAAATCCCCCCATCTCAGTCTTCTCATTTCCAGATTCTAAAACTGCTCTGTGAGCCTCACAGGGATTCTCCTCATGTTGAGGGAACAGTGCTCTATTAGTCAAGGGTAATAATACAATAATATTGATAGACACCAGGTTGGAAGAGACCTTCAAGATCATCGCAATAATACAACACCAAAGAGACCCATCAAACAATCCAACCCACCCAACAACTAGACCATACAGCCAAGCACCCCATCAAGTCTTCTCCTGAAAGGAGAAACTCAACCATCCTGGTAGCTCTTCATTGGGCTCTCTCCAGTGGATCCCTGTCCCTCTTGAACTGGGGAGCCCAGGACTGGATGCAATATTCCAGGTGAGGTCACAATATGGCACAGCAGAGGGGAAGGAGAGCCTCCCTGGATCTGCCGGACACACTCATCATAATGCACGCCAGGATGACATTGGCCTTCGTGGCCACATGGGCACATTACTGTCCCATGGATAGCCAGCTATCCACATGGACTCCCAGTTCCTTCTCCACATCAGTGCATCAGTTTCATCCAATTTCTACAGAATTTATTATTGCTATTTATTTTGTGATGTTTTATTTAATTATTATTCTATTTCCTGTTTATTTTAGGAAGGCTTTAAAGAATTTATTCTGATCATTACTGTAGTTTTACTATAGAAATCTAGAATTAACCAGGTTGAAAAAGACCTTTGAGATCATCAAGCCCAACTTATCACCCAACACCATCTAATCAAATAAACCATGGCACCAAGTGCCTCATCCAGTCTCTTCTTAAACACTTCCAGTGATGGGGACTCCAGCACCTCCCTGGGCAGCACATTCCAATGCATTTCAAAGCAGAAAAATAATTTGGCTTCTTTCTTACAGAACAGAACAGAACGGAACGGAATGGAATGGAATGGAATGGAATGGAATGGAATGGAATGGAATAGAATAGAATAGAATAGAATAGAATAGAATAGAATGGAATAGAATAGAATAGAATAGAATAGAATAGAATAGAATAGAATAGAATAGAATAGAATAGACCAAGTTGGAAAAGACCTTTGAGATCATCAAGTCCAACCTATCACCCAACACCATCTAATCAACTAAACCATGGCAACAAGCTCCCCATCCAGTCTCTTCTTAAACACCTCCACTGATGGTGACTCCACCACCTCCCTGGGCAGCACATTCCAATGGCCAATCTCTCTTGCTGGGAAGAATTTCTTCCTAATATCCAGCCTAAACCTCCCCTGGTGCAGCTTGAGACTGTGTCCTCTTGTTCTGGTGCTGATTACCTGGGAGAAGAGACCAACCCCGACCTGGCTACAACCTCCCTTCAGGTAGTTGTAGAGAGCAATAAGGTCTCCCCTGAGCCTCCTCTTCTCCAATCTAAGCAACCCCAGCTCCCTCAGCCTCTCTTCATAGGAGAGGCTCCTCATTGAAGCATGGAAATTAATTACTTCTTGTCCTCTTGCCTGTTCTTCATTCTATCATTGGCCAGAGTGGGAAGGCTGCTAGAGTGGGAAGGCTGCTATTTTGCTGGAAAAAATACAGAAAACTGTTGAAATGATTGAAGCTTTCCTATACTGAGAGAGATTACAAAGCCCCCACAAGAACTCAGCTTGCTGAAGGAAGAGTTCTTCTTAACGAGGCTGTAGGAAGCTGGCATGGGCCACGGTCATTAAGCCACACACTCTCTAAAATGAGCAAATCACCTTCTCTTGTAAATGGCTGAAACTCCACTGCAGTTAGTGAAGCTGCCTGGCACTGGAGTTCTTCCAGTTTGTAACAAGATTAAAACCAAGCTCAAAAAAAAAAAAGGGGTGTGTGTGTGTGGCTTTAAGTACTCATCTTTTCCCCCAATGCTCCTGAAAATGAGAGAGGAGAGGATTAGATGACTGGAGGAAAAAGCTCTTTGCATGTAATAATTTACTACCATTATGGTGTTTTGCTGTTTGAGGTTTTTTTTTCTATTTAAGGTCTTTACACAGCTTGTTTTAAACACAAAGCAGCAAGTGAATTTGCAAGTGTCCAGAGAAGGGCCACGAGGATGAGCAGAGGGCTGGAGCACCTCTCCTGTGAGGACAGACTGAAGGAGTTGGGGCTGTTCGGTCTGGAGAAGAGAAGGCTCCCAGGTGACCTAATTGTGGCCTTCCAGGATCTGAAGGGGGCTACAAGAAGGCTGGGGAAGGACTTCTCAGGCTATCAGGTAGTGATAGGACTAGGGGGAATGGAATGAAGCTGGAGGTGGGGAGATTCAGGCTGGATGTGAGGAAGCAGTTCTTCCCCATGAGAGTGGTGAAGCCCTGGAATGGGTTGCCCAGGGAGGTGGTTGAGGCCCCATCCCTGGAAGAGTCCCTGGGACCAGGCTGGATGAGGCTCTGGCCAGCCTGATCTAGTGTGAGGTGTCCCCACCCATGGCAGGGGGTTGGAACCTTGTGGTCCCTTCCAACCCTGACTGATACTATGATACTAAGTGTCCAAGCAGCTGTGGAAGCATCTTTTTGGACTGATCTGGTACAGTTTTCTGTGGGTGCATTTTCTATATCTCTCACTTACTGAACAATACCATAGAATCATGGAATTGTCAGAGTTTGGAAGTGATTGATGAGAGGAATGGAAAGATTCTAGAGACAGCTAAAACTCTTGACATTCACAGGAGAAATAACATCATAGAATCATAGAATTGTTAGGGTTAGAAGGGACCTCAAGGATCAGCTAGTTCCAACCCCATGGTTTAGTCATGAGGTGTTGGGTGACAGGTTGGGCTTGATGATCTTTGAGGTCTCTTTCAACCTTGGTGATTCTGTGATTCTGTGAAAAACAGGATCAGGACCAAAACTAAAGCAAACCCAACAAATACAAAGTGACCCAAGCAACGTCACAGAGGGGGAAAGGCTTGACAAGTGCAGAAGGAAAACTGCCTCCTCATGTGAGAAGCAGCATTGAGGAGCTAAATGCCATTTTATTTATTTATCTATTTTTAAATATTAAATGTGATGCTCATTGATCAATATTATGTAAGCCAAGTCTGAACAGCAGGCTGTGTTAGAATGATTAGCAGAGGAAAGGGCAAAGATATCATCTAGAGAACTTTACTGGATACCAAGTTTTCTCCTGATAAAAGCCCTGTAAGAGTTTAAAACATCTTGGTCAGGCAGAAGGGTATTTTCAGGCATTAAAAAATGTTTGATCAGAATTCAGCAGTGAAGAGAACAATTTTCAGAGGCCCAGGTGACTTCCACTGGCTTGCAGGGGAAACTAAGTACTCAAATACTAAACCCAGCAGAATTCAACTCCTTGAATTCATGAACCTGAAATGTTGTCTCATAGTGTAAAAAAAGCCTCTAGGTGTCTTTCACAGTCAAATGAGACAAATATCCCCAGAAATTCTTTTGTCACCATTCAAACTATTAAACATTGCAATAAACTCCCAAGGGAGGTGAGGGATTTCCTTAGACAGCTCGACAGAGTGCTGGCCCAGCTGCACCAGGGGAGGTTTAGGCTGGATGTTAGGAAGAAATTCTTCCCAGAAAGAGAGACTGGCGATAGGGATGTGCTGCCCAGGGAGGTGGTGGAGTCACCATCACTGGAAGTGTTTAAGAAGAGCCTGGATGAGGCACTTGGTGCCATGGTTTAGTTGATTAGATGCTGTTGGGTGATAGGTTGGACTTGACGATCTCGGAAGTCTTTTCCAACCTGGTTAATTCTGTATTCTGCATTCTGTATTTAAACTACATTCTTGCTCTGAGTGTTTGGAATAGATGATCCTAGGGGTGCCTTCCAACCTGGTATTCTATGAACTCTATGAAAACCTCTCCTATGAGGACAGACTGAAAGAGTTGGGGCTGTTCAGTCTGGAGAAGAGAAGGCTCCAAGGTGACCTAATTGTGGCCTTCAGGTATCTGAAGGGGGCTACAAGAAGGCTGGGGGGACTTCTCAGGTTCTCAGGTAGTGATAGGAGTAGGGGGCGTGGAATGAAGCTGGAGGTGGGGAGATTCAGGCTGGATGTGAGGAGGAAGTTCTTCCCCATGAGAGTGGTGAAGCCCTGGAATGGGCTGTCCAGGGAGGTAGTTGGGGCCCCATCCCTGGAGGTGTTTAAGCCCAGGCTGGATGAGGCTCTGGCCAGCCTGATCTAGTGTGGGGTGTCCCTGTCCATGGCAGGGGGTTGGAACTAGATGATCCTTGTGGTCCCTTCCAACCTTGAGTGATTCTATGATTCTATGAATCTATATGATTCAGCAGAAAGGCTTTGCCACCCCTTTTTCTCTGGATTAATTGCCCTGTACAGATTCTCATTTCTAGCAGCTAGTGAAAGGAGTGGCTAATTTCAATGCCTAGCTAACTTTTAGCTGACTAAAGTTAGCTGAAGCCCATCCTCTTGCAAAGAGATTCTGGGAGGCATTAATGCACTGTATCAGTTGGGTTTTAGTTTTGGGGTGGAAAGGAATAGGCAATCTTGAGGCAGATCCACCAGCAACCACAAACACAAAGGGGCTTCCAATGTAGAGCATGACAGATATCTTGTTTGTCTGATTTTTAACTTGCACAAAGGATTATTTTCAGGTTCAGTCCTACACCAGCAATTTTTGCTTCACTTTTGTTGTTGAAGTAGCTTGGCAGAATCCCCTTCAGGTCCCTGGAAGAAAAAGAACACCCCACAAAAACCTGTCACTTGCCTTTGAAAGGAAAATATTGTAAAGATTTCATCTGAATTACTGAGAGATCTGTTTTAAATTTGGGCCTGTCTGACACATGAGGAGATAATAAATGTTTTTTAAAGCATCTTCAGAATGTTGGCTCTTTATCCCCTGTGCTGCTTGGGTGTATCTTCACTATTTCAGGTAAAAGGTATAAAAGCATCTCTCATTGTTCTCAGTTTATTTTGATATTTCTGAGAGCTACTGCAATCCAGCAGGCAGAAAACCATGAAAATTTGTGAGCAGCAGATCACAGAATCACAGAATGTTAGGGGGCTGGAAGGGACCTTGAAAGATCATCCAGTCCAACCCCCTGCCAGAGAATTCCATTAAAATGTGTGTCTCTCTTGAGTCAGAATATGGACCAGGATGTTTAGTTCTAAATGCCTCCCTTCTCTGTACAAAAACTTTGCCATCAAACTAAAATATAAAGAACAATAGGAAGCTGCAAACATTTAATTGGACTCTAAGTTCTTCCTAGAAAGAGAGATTGGCCATTGGAATGTGCTGCCCAGGGAGGTGGTGGAGTCACCATCACTGGAGGTGTTTAGGAAGAGCCTGGATGAGGCACTTGGTGCCGTGGTTTAGTTGATTAGATGGTGTTGGGTGATAGGTTGAACTTGATGGTCTCAAAGGTCTCTTCCAACCTGGTCTATTCTATTCTATTCTATTCTATTCTATTCTATTCTATTCTATTCTATTCTATTCTATTCGATTCGATTCGATTCGATTCTACTCTATTCTATTAGATTCTACTCTATTCTATTCGATTCTACTCTATTCTATTCTATCAAAAGTTTCATGAGCAGCCAGCTCTTGTTCCAATCCTCAGGATTAGCTGAACCCTTGGTAACACAACCCTAATATTTTCCACTGGAAAACTGCTTGCCAGTTTTACAAAAGGTGTGATACAATCATTATAACCTCCATTTAATCAGTGCATGTATACTAAACCCTGGCTCAAAGGCAAATCTTTCACAGGAGATGCTATTTTCTGTGCTATGCTTATTGCTTTGTCTGTCCCAATCACAGCCTTACTCCTAAGCCCAAGGGAGATATCTTCACTTATGACTTGGCACAGTGTGAACCTAACAGATGGACAGAAGCATTAAGTAGCCAAAAGCTGGTGCTCTGTGCACATTTAGGGTGTTTGCTGATGACAGGGTTCTCAGAGAGGAATTTTCAAACAGCTGTCAATCCTACAGCCACAACTCCATGTTTAAGTGGATGCAGCACTACTAATTCAGCTTCCAGGTATTCCTGCTGCAAAACAAGGAAAAGGTAGCTTCCAACCTATGCAAGGAAAGCTTTCACTTGGGGTTTTGAATTCCAATGTGCATATGAGCTGCAACAAGAGAAAATGCATAAGGCTTGGGCCTTGGAACACTGAATAGAATAGAATTAACCAGGCTGGAAAAGACCTTCGATATCCTTGATTGCAACCTATCACCCAACACCACCTAATCAACTAAACCATGGCACCAAGTGCCCCATCCACTGCATCCTGGACATTATCTTCTGTTTGCCTGTGTAAAGATATCCTTTACTAAATACAGCTGAAAGCTACAGGGAGAGGCATGGAAACCAGGCCAAGCAGGACGGTGTCCTTTTGCCACAGCTAGATATTCATGCAGCAGAGAAGGGCAGTTTAAATCTCACTGGCCACTGAGGACATCAACCCTTCTGAACTGTCACATTCAGACAGGGTCAAGAAAGGCAAAATGAACTGATTATTTCAAATGTTTTGAAGATTCTGCAGAAAATCCAGGGTTTGGGGTTGTTTTTTTTTCCCCTTCCCAAAACCTTTTTATCTTTAGAGTCAAGGGAACACGTACTGAGTCTGATTGGTTCTGTCAAGAAGAGCAGGACTTTTGTATTATCTTCAAACATCTCTGATAAATATTTGATCTGTGACATTCTGTTTCTGGGGAATATTGCCAAGGGGGATGCTAACAAGAAAACCTTTTGATTGTAATCAGTGCTGCTAAGCATTTCTGGAAGCTGTAGAGGATGCTTGCACATTTCAGAGCAGCACACGGTCTCCGTGGAAGGGAACAAAATGATGTGGTCAGAGAATATTGTGGGCTTGCTGCCCTCTATTCTCACCATGCCCATGCTTCCAGTGCTTTGCAATGCTGTTCCAGCCACCTATTCTCTCTCTCTGTGCTGACAGAGTTCTTCACAAAACATTGCAGCAATTTTAATTCCCCATTTAAAGGAAGTTTTTTATCATAATATCAGTCAGGGTTGGAAGGGACCACAAGGATCATCTAGTTCTAACCCCCCTGCCATGGGCAGGGACACCCCACACTAGATCAGGCTGGCCACAGCCTCGTCCAGCCTGGGCTTAAACACCTCCAGGGACAGGGCCTCAACCACTTCCCTGGATAACCCATTCCAGGGCTTCACCACTCTCATGGGGAAGAACTTCCTCCTCACGTCTAGCCTGAACCTACCTCCAGCTTCATTCCATTCCCCCTTGTCCTATCACTACCTGATATCCTAAGAAGTCCCTCCTCAGCCTTCTTGTAGGCCCCCTTCAGATCCTGGAAGGCCATAATGAGGTCACCTTGGAGCCTTCTCTTCTCCAGACTGACCAGCCCCAACTCCTTCAGTCTGTCCTCACAGGAGAGGTGCTCCAGCCCTCTGCTCATCCTCGTGGCCCTTCTCTGGACACCTTCCAGCACCTCCAGATCCCTCCTGTAATAGGGGCTCCAGAACTGGATGCAGTACTCCAGGCAGGATCTCAGCAGGACTGAGTAGAGGGGGAGAGTCAGCTGATACTTGATACATGCTTTGAGGACTTTACCTGTAAAATATTACTAGATCAATGCTTATTAAGAGCAAATCAAAATTGCTGTTGTGGCATGTTTGTCACAATACTTTCACCCATGAGGTACACTGGGAAGTATATGTGGCAGCACCTGTAAGGAAAGCCCAATTAAATCATGACTGAGTGATATTAAAGTTTGAGGAGAGAATATTTTAATTACAACTTAATAACCTTTGCTAACCTGGAAGAATTAATGATAAATATATATTTAATTACTTGTATTTCTCGGCCACTATGATTTTTCTTTAAACAAATGTCATTTCATTGCTTTGCTTGCTTTTTACTTCTTTGCTTTCTCTACTGCTTTAAACTTCTTTGAAAAGCATTTTGGAAATGGAAATTCTGTGCCTGTGGTGCAGATGAAAGTTGCAAAGTTATTAGAGACAAATACTGAAATGCTCCTTGTGAATAGAATAGAATAGAATAGAATAGAATAGAATAGAATAGAATAGAATAGAATAGAATAGACCAGACCAGGTTGGAAGAGACCTTCAAGATCATTGTGTCCAACCCATCAACCAATCCAACCCACCTAAACAACTAAACCATGGCACCAAGCACCCCATCAAGTCTCCTCCTGAACACCTCCAATGAAGGTGACTCCACCACCTCCCTGGGCAGCCCATTCCAATGGGCAATCACTCTCTCTGTATAGAACTTCTTCCTAACCTCCAGCCTAATCCTGCCCTGGCACAGCCTGAGACTGTGTCCTCTTGTTCTGGTGCTGGCTGCCTGGGAGAAGAGACCAACCTCAGTTGCTTTCCTTATATTTCACTGTGTTTAATATACAGTGGCTACCTGCAAGCAGTCGTGCACAAGGTTTAACTCATTAGACAAGAACCTGTATGAGAGAGCTCAAGTACATTTGGGCTTCCTAAACATGCAGTTACTTTCAGTCTAAACAAACAGGACAAAACCAGTGCTGACAATGAGCCAAGCAGCCCACCAATAATCATAGAAATATCCTGGTTGGAAAAGACCCTCAGGATCACCGAGTCTAACCCAGAACTCTACTCTACAAGGTTCACCCCTAAACCATAGCCCCAAGCACCACATCCAAACCACCTTGAAACACATCCAGGCTTGAGGACTCAATCACCTCCCTGGGCAGCACATTCCAGTCCCTGACCACTCTTGCCATGAAAAAATTGTTTCCTAATGTCCAGCCTAAATCAGACAATCACCTCCCTGCTCCTGCTGGACACAGCATTTCAGTCAGGACCTGGGTACACTGCTGGCTCATATTCCGTTGCTTGTTGATTATAACGCTCGTGTCCCTTTGTGCCACGCCCCTGCATATATATCTCTGCACGATAATTAAGGAGAGATGAGGTACCACATGTCTACAGAGAGTGCACTGCACCACTTAAAATTTCTCATCCCTGCCTTGCCAAATAGAGTGATGACATTATGGCACGTTAGGAGCAAAGCTTAAATCCGTGGACATTTAAATCACTGTCAAGCTTTTAAAATGTGATTCAGCCAAAGCGGTTAAACTGCTTGACAAAAAAAACCCATCACATGGAAGCCAGTTTACCATTTCTTTCCATGCTCAGGAGCCTCCTGCTGAAAGAAGCTGCTTTACATCATGAAGCATGAAACAGGCACCTTGAAGTGAGTGAAAAATAAGTAATTTGCCAATAGAACATGCTCAAAATGATCCCTAGTGAGGCAAGGTATTACTTAGCCTAATAGATTTTTAGAGCTAGGATATTTGTCTTTTAAAACTGTGGTAAAAATTTCTCCTTTATTGCCTACATTCTTCATTTCTACCACTCTCTTTTTTTTCCGTACACAGGAGAAATTAAGACTATTTCCTCCTTATTAAACTTTCTTAAGAAAGCTTCTGCACAAGCTCAGATTCCAATGGCAGGTGCTTGGGTTTATTTATTTATTCAACACTGTCCCGCACCACCTCCTGGTCTCCAAGCTGGTGACACATGGGTTTGATGGGTGACCACTAGATGGATAAAGAACTGGCTTGATGGCAACACCCAAAGAGTGGCTGTCAACGGGTCCATGTCCCAGCGGAGGCCAGGGACAAGCGGAGTCCCTCAGGGATCAGTCCTGGGACCAGGCTTGTTCAACATCTTTGTGGGTGCCATGGACAGTGGCATTGAGTGCACCCTCAGCAAGTTTGCTGATGACACCAAGCTGTGTGGTGCAGCAGACACGCTGGAGGGAAGGGATGCCATCCAGAGGGACCTGGACAGGCTGGAGAGGTGGGCACAAGCCAACCTCATGAGCTTCAACAAGACCAAGTGCAGGGTCCTGCAGCTGGGTCGAGGCAATCCCAGGCACAAATCCAGGCTGGGCAGTGACTGGCTGGAAAGCAGCCCTGAGGAGAGAGACTTGGGGGTGCTGGTGGACAAGAAGCTTAACATGAACTCTCAATGTGCACTTGCAGCCTGAAAGGCCAATCAGATCCTGGGCTGCATCAGGAGAAGTGTGACCAGCAGGTCAAGGGAGGTGATTCTCCCCCTCTACTCAGCTCTGGTGAGACCCCACCTGGAGTACTGCACCCAGTTCTGGAGCCCCTATTACAAGAGGGATCTGGAGATGCTGGAAGGTGTCCAGAGAAGGGCCACAAGGATGAGCAGAAGGCTGGAGCACCTCTCCTATGAGGACAGACTGAAGGAGTTGGGGCTGTTCCGTCTGGAGAAGAGAAGGCTCCCAGGTGACCTCATTGTGGCCTTCCAGTATCTGAAGGGGGCTACAGGAAGGCTGGGGAGGGACTTCTTAGACTATCAGGTAGTGACAGGACTAGGGGGAATGGAATGAAGCTGGAGGTGGGGAGATTCAGGCTGGATGTGAGGAGGAAGTTCTTCCCCATGAGAGTGGTGAAGCCCTGGAATGGGTTGTCCAGGGAGGTGGTTGAGGCCCTGTCCATGGAGGTGTTTTAAGCCCAGGCTAGATGAGGCTGTGGCCAGCCTGATCTAGTGTGGGACATCCCTGCCCATGGCAGGGGGGTTAGAACTAGATGATCCTTGTGGTCCCTTCCAACCCTGACTGATACTATGATACTTTTTTTTTTTTTTTAAATTAGCTTTTGCTGGGGTTTTTTGTTTGTTTTGTTGTCTTGTTTTGCTGTTGGTTTGATTTGTTTTGGTTCTTTTTTCCCCTTTTGGTCCGGGGACAGGACAAATGTATAGCTATACAACCTAGGCAAGAGCTCATTGGTGGGAGGGCTTCTTCATGTCAGGTCCTGAGATGTTCTTTTCATCCAACCACACTGTCTGATGGACAAGCCAAAGCTCATGCTCAAAGCATTCATAGTGAATTTGGGAACAGCAGATTCAGGTTGGTTGCATGCAGCAGAGAAGCATATAGGACAGCAGCAGGCCTGTGTTAGAAGTGCTGTGTCCAGCAGGAACAGGGAGGTGATTGTGCCCTTGCACTCAGCTCTGGTGAGGCCACACCTGGAGTATTGGGTCCAGTTTTGGGCACCTCAAGACAAGAGAGATTTGGAGGTGCTGGAGCCAGTGCAGAGGAGGGCAAGGAAGACGGGAAGGGCCTGGAGAATAAATCTGATGAAGAACACCTGAAGGAGCTGGGGATGGTTAGTGTGGAAAAGAGGAGGCTGAGGGGAGACCTCATTGCTCTCTACAACTCCCTGAAAGGACATTGTAGAGAGGCTGCTGCTGGTCTTTTCTCAGAGGTAATTAGTGATAGAACAAGAGGGAATGGCCTCAAGCTGTGACTGGGGAGGTTTAGACTGGACATTAGGAAACATGTATTCATGGCAAGAGTGGTCACAGATTGGAATGTGCTGCCCAGGGATGCGGTGGAGTCTCTGATCCTGGATGTGTTTAAAGGTGGTGTGGAATTGGTGCTTAGGGACACAGTTTAAGGGTGAACTTTGTAGAGTAGGGGTATCAGTTGGACTTGTTGATCCTGAGGGTCTTTTCCAACCAGAATGTTTCTGTGATTGTTCCAGACACAGCAAAGTCAGAGGAAGAGCACCCCACTCCTCCCCAGCAGCAGGAGTGGTTGCTTTGGTAACAAAGTCTTGTTCTATCTATTACGAACTGAATGGTGTCTGTCTCCTATTACTTTTCAGGTTCAACAGCAGAGATGCTGGATAGAAATGTCACTCTCTGCAGGTCATGCATTCTGCACACAGACACAAGCCTGGAATTCTCTTCCTGAGGAGAAAGGAACCAGTCTGCTGTTGCCTCTTCATTCTTGCTTGGCTACTTTTTTCTGTGTTGATCCTGATGAGAAAAGGACATCAAATTTGTACACAATATGCACAAAACTCTTGATTTTCTATTGGCTCTGTTTCATGCTCACAATGAGACAGAATACTCTAAGGCTGCTATCCTGGGTTACTTCTTCCACAGAACTGTCAGGGTTGGAAGGGACCTTAAAGATTGTATAGTTCCGTGCCCCCTGCCATGGGCAGGGCCACTTCCCGATAGATCAGGCTGCCCAACCACAGTGATATTATAATGATCATTATTGATAAGGCTGGCTTCCAGTTACAATAATAATTGGAACTATGGATCTGTTTTGATCTTCAGTGTGCAGACAGGAACATTTTATGCAAACCCTGGGCCTACAAAGCTATCTTTTCCCTTTTCTACAAGTGAAATTAATCAAAGTAATATCTTACTACCTTTGACAATGGTTAAATAAAAGTCTTCATACAAAAATTGGAGTGCTGGCCTGAATTCACAGTGTTGACCAACTGGGTATGAAACACTTCAGGTAGTGTTTCATAAGGAAAACACTCACTGGTTTGTTAATTCAGTACCTCATGTCTCTCACTGGGAATCTGTAGCTTGCAGAGGATTTTTGTGGGGGAAGATGGAATTACAGGATCACAGGGTGTTAGGAGTCAGAAGGGACCACCTGAGACTGAGTCCAACCACCCTGCCAGAGCAGGACCATAACTCTAGTGCAGGTTGCACAGGAGCACATTCGGAAGGGTCTTGAAAGTCTCCAGAGAAGGAGACTCCACAACCCCTCTGGGCAGCCTGTTCCAGTACTCCACGATCCTCACAGTAAAGAATTTCCTCCTTGCGTTGAGATGGAGCTTCTTGTGCTGCAGTTCATATCCATCACTCAAACTGTTCTGTCCCAAATTATCAATCTCCAAGCTCTGCAGAAAGCATGGATAAAATGCTTGAAAGAAAAAGAGAGCAGCTTGGGCTCTACAAGGAGGCTTGTGACTGAAAACCTCAGCTGTCACTTCAAAGAGATGCTAGAATACAAACACCAACCCATCCACATGTGTGCAAGCTCTCAGCTGCAGAAAGGCTTGAAACACAAATTTGTAGTGATAAAATGTTATTTCTTTTATCCCAATGCATGTTTCATTTTGGCCTCAGTGAGAAGAGCTGCTAGAAGGGAAGTAAATTGATTGTCCTCCTTTACATATTTACCTGTATTTGGTACAGAGGCACAGCAGCACTCCAACAAGTTGTTCATTTACTAAGGCAGTTACCATTTTTCTGGCTCAGAAGCCAAACTTGATTTTTGAGGCACTATGAAGGCTTGTAAAGGAAATCTGTTGAAATAGAAGACTCAGAACATTTTCAGGTTAGTTGCTGAAATTATCACCTACAAATTAACATATTTCTGGGAAAATAATTACCTCAGTAGACACAAGAGTGTTTATTGCCATGTATTTCAGTGTGTTTGGAAGCAAAGCTATGAACAAATGCCTGTCACAGAATCAGGGAGTGGTAGGGGTTGGAAAGGACCTGTGAAGATCATGCAGCCCAACTCTCCTGGAGTAGCCTTCCTACCCTTTCTGATTCAAAATTCATTGAGTCAGGCTGCAAAGTTAGGCAGGGATTATGGCATTTTCTTTCTGGAATGACATGCTTTAATATATGGGGAAGACAATTTCTCTTTGAGTTATGAGTTTACTTCAGTGTTTCCACTACCTACATTTCAGACAAAGACTAACTTTTGCTGAGCAATAGGATTGAAGGAGCCAAACCCTTTCCACTAATTCAGGGGGATTTTAAATGGTTCTTATGAAAAACATTTTTAATCCATTCTTGAATTTCGTGGAATCATTTCATTTCTTATGTCAGCATACAGAGGACCTTATTTGCAAAATAAGGTAGCTGCAAATCCAAAATCCATCACTCCATCACAAATCCCATATTATGTTTTGATTGCTAGGTGCAATAAAAAACCTGCCCTTAAAGATGCTGACTGGGTCTAGTAGAAGGCTTCCCTGCCTGTGGCAAGAGGGGGAACGAGATCATAGATTCAGCAGAGCTGGAAGTGGCCTCCAATGATCATCTAGTTTAATCCCCCTGCCTCCTTCACCAGCACCCGTGGATGATATTGTAGCGGTCATCAATGTTGCTCCCTACCTAACCGGGGGCCACCAGGCCCCCCGGCCTTTGTTGTCACCACCACCATCACCCAGCGTGCACCAGGGGCACTCACCAGTGATGAGAGGAGGATCCTCAGCCCAAATGGGCTCATCTTAGGGCTTCTGCCCTTCCTGCTGGGGATTAAATAGGGGAGGGATGGGGAGGGCAAAGTGGCCACACATGGGGTGGGAGGAGAATCTAACAGAACTCAGGTGCTCTGGCATTTGAGGGGAAAAAGGGGGGAAATGGGGTGGGTGGGGTGGAAAGGGGCAGACTGTGAAACCAGTGCTGTTGAGAAAGAAGGGAGATTAAAATTATATTCAGACATGAATTATTGACTTTTAGTGATTGCTAGGTGCTTAATATGGCTGGTTTCAGGATGTTCCACTACTCTTGGATATTAGATAGCTTACTGACAAAACCAAACATGATGTTGATAGGCCAGTATTAAGCTCAATAATAATAAAAAAACCCACACACAGCTTCTGCTAAGGTAATTGTATAGCTGTCACCTCAGTAAACTCTTGATCTCAACCCAGAAGGGTTTATTGGGGGTTGTTTTCCTGCCCATCTGTGTGTGGCAAGGGGGCTTGCTTCTGAGAGCAGGCTGAGTGAAGCCAGGGCACGGCTGGGCTGAAGGGGAGCCAATGGGTTTAGCTAACACAGCTGAACTCTCCTCCAGCTAAACAGGAACAGTACATACCACAAGGAACCCTGTGGCCTCTCTTGTGTGAGCATGGAGGCAATCAGATTGCGAGATGGAAACCCTTTGCTCTACAAAGTGAAGGAGTTCCAAAGGAAAGCAGGAAAGAGTGAGTTCTTCCAGAAGGAGAGCTGCACAAGTTGGCCATGAGCACTTCTCTGGTCCTAGTAGATGGGCTTCAGATCTACATTTGAATAGGGGAAGATCTCAAGAACCGACTCTATTGGAGGCTCTGGTGAGGTCACACCTTGAGCACTGTGTCCAGTTTTGGGCACCTCAATACAAGAGAGATGTGGAGGTGCTGGAGCCAGTGCAGAGGATGCAAGGAAACTGTGAAGGGCCTGGAGAATAAATAGTAAACATAACTGGGAATAAGTGGGAAAAACAGCCCTGTTCTTTACATCCAGCTTCATGAGGCTAAAGCTCAGCATGTATTTCTCAATATTTATTTGCTTGTTGCCATGGTCCCCACAAAGACTTTATAGAGGCTGTGTCAACTAGAACTTTGCAAGAAGAAGCTTTTATCAGCTGGAACTTTGCAAGACCTTTCTGCCAAGTATTTTTCATTGGTGTTTAATAATTGCATAATAATCAGTGCATAATAACTGTTGAGGGAGCTGTCCTTGCTCCCTAAGGAGCTGACATTGAAAAGAGTAATCACCCACATATTAGAAGAAGAGTTTCTGAGGCAAGGGTGGAACAAAGAGGTGAAAACTGCAGCTGGTATCATGGTTTTGCTCGGTATTGTGCTGTAATTAGCACAATGCAACTCATTCTGTTGAAGTACATAGAACAGCAGAAATGCTCAAGGTGGACAGGGAATGTTTAAAATGCCAGGCCCTTATTACTGCACAATAAAACTCAGGATCTAATAGAATTAATTCTTGAATGAAGGAGAAATTGATTTGATTACATTTATTGTGTTGGCAGTATGTATTGTTTGGGATAACACTGATGGTGTGGAGAATTTCTCCAGAGGGTATCCTAGTTTGAGCTATCACACAACTAATTTTATTCAGGCATTTTACTTTTCAGCTCAGTCTCTTCTAACTTCTCCCTGCAATTAACAGCATCTATTTTATTATTTTCCAAGCAGTTTTTAACTCCAGAAATTCTTATGCTTGGTATCTGTAGTTACTGCCACAGGAACTACTCCTGCCACAGTTACTACTGAGGATTGGTATGCAGAAAGACTCTTACTTTTGCTCCCAAAAATACCCAAGGTAAATCTCATGCAGCAGATTGGGGTGTGTTATAGTCAATAAAAAGGATATTTTAATATTCAATAAGAGGAGCAATTAATAAAAATCAATAATTTTATGAACCATAAAAAAAAACCATGAAAAATATTAAATAAAACCTATTTCCAGGTTGGGGATGTTGGGTCGTGCAACAGATCCCTCACCAGCAGGAACAAGTGGCTGGAGAGCTGCCAAACAGAGAGGGGCCTGGGGGTGCTGATTGACAGCTGCCTAAACATGAGCCAGCAGTGTGCCCAGGTGGCCAAGAAGGCCAACAGCATGCTGGCCAGCATTAGGAATAGTGTGGCCAGCAGGAGCAGGGAGGTCATTCTCCCCCTGCTGCACTGGTTAGGCTGCACCTTGAGTCCTGTGTCCAGTTCTGGGCCCCTCAGTTTAGGAAGGACATCAAGACACTTGAGTGTGTCCAGAGAAGGGCAACGAGGCTGGGGAGAGGCCTTGAGCACAGCCCTGTGAGAAGACGCTGAAGGAGCTGGGGCTGTTTAGCCTGGAGAAGAGGAGGCTCAGGGGCGACCTCATTGCTCTCTACAACTCCCTGACAGGTGGTTGTAGCCAGGAAGGGGTTGGTCTCTTCTCTCTAGAAACCAGCACCAGAACAAGGGGACACAGTCTTAAGCTGCACCAGGGGAAGTTTAGGCTGGAGGCGAGGAGAAAGTTCTTCACTGAGGGAGTCATTCATCATTGGAATGTGCTGCCCGGGAGGTGGTGGAGTCACCATCCCTGGAGGTGTTCAAGAGGGGATTGGATGTGGCACTTGGTGCCATGGTCTAGTCATGGGGTCTGTGGTGACAGGTTGGACTCGATGATCTTTGAGGTCTCTTCCAACCTTGGTGATGCTGTGATACTGTGATTTTTATAGTTCATAAATGCCTCTAAATTCAAGTGAACTGAAGCTGCACAGGTGATTTACAATGGAACATTAGGAAAGAGGGCTCAACTGTCATTCTGGATTAATTAAATTCTAATAGAGAGAGAATTAATTTAGTGAATATCCACAATCCTCCTTCTGTTTGGAACTAAAAACAAGGGGGAAAAAAGTAATAATCATGAATATCTCTCAAATATTCTTCCCTAATCCTGTTCAGTGGCATTAGAATCCCATTAACTACAACACAGGCACAGAAGTCTGCAGCTGTGCAGGCATTTGCAGCAAAAATAGTGGTCAAATCACATTTTGACGTGTTAAAAACACACTCCATACATCTTCTGAGGTGAGCTAATGGGATTACATCTCAGTGGTTTAGAAAAGGAATTCTGTGGCTTTCCAGTAGGTTTTTGAAATCCAAAATGCCTTTTTTTGAGTATATTATTTTTTTCATGAAGAATGTAAAAGAGTGCTCCTAAAAATCTGAAGAAATAACTCTTCTGCCCAAGACCTCTTGTCCTAATCTGGTACAAGACACTCTCCTTTTATCCACATTACAGTAATGTGCACAGAACCTGCAGAAATAAGAGTTGTGATAGAAACTGTGTACAGAATTGTTAGGGTTGGAGGGGACCTCAAGGATCACCCAGTTCCAAACCCCCTGTCATGGGCAGGCACCTCACACTATATCAGGTTGCTCAGAACCACATCCAGCCTGGCCTTAAAAACCTCCAGGGATGAGGCTGGATGATGGCACGGGGGTGGTCTCTCCAATTCACAAAGATGGGTCATGCAAAAGGCTGCTATTCCATGCTGCTGTTGAGTTGTTCTAAACTAAGAGGGAAAATCCTCCTCAGCAGAATTTACCTCTGTCCATTGTTAAAGCCATCTGCCAGGAACAACTTCAAACAGCAACCAGCAGCTCTCCTTGAGAGCTGCTGAGTGCCATCAAAAAACATTGCCCTGTGTATTCAGACTGGGTATGTCACACACTGAGGCAACAGAAGTCAGGAGAGGTCATCAAAGACAGGCTTTCACAAATCAGAGAATCAAAGAATTGTTAGGGTTGGAAGGGACCTCAAGCATCATCCAGTTCCAACCCCGCTGCCATGGGCCGGAACACCTCACGCTAGAGCAGGTTGCTCACAGCCACATCCAGCCTGGCCTTCAAAACCTCCAGGGATGAGGCTTCCACCACCTCCCTGGGCAACCTGTGCCAGTCTCTCACCACCCTCATGGGGAAGAACTTCCCCCTAACATCCAATCTCAATCTACCCACTTCTAGATTGGCTCCATTCCTCCTAGTCCTATCACTCCCTGACGCCCTAAAAAGTCCCTCCCCAGCTTTCTTGTAGCCCTCTTCAGGTAGCGAAAAGTGTCTGTGGTTCTTACAGTAAGTGCAATGTAAGTGAATACCCTCACTCCAGCTGAAACTTTGTATAAAAGGCTCAGAAAGACTAAGAGAAGAAGCATCAGCTCATAAAAATGTGTGAAAGGAATTGAGAAACAAAGCTAACCACAATGAAAAGAAAGTCCTCACAGATCTTGTAGTTCATGAACTCAGTGGTGCCCACGATCTGAGACCATCACCAGAGCTGGGCATCTGAATGGATCTGTGCACACTATGTTTAATAAAACATAGAATAGAATAGAATAGAATAGAATAGAATAGAATAGAATAGAATAGAATAGAATAGAATAGAATAGAATAGAACAGAATTAACCAGGTTGGAAAAGACCTTTGAGATCATTGAGTCCAACCTATCATTCAACACTATCTAATCAACTAAACCATGGCACCAAGTGACCCATCAAGTCTGTTCCTAAACACCTCCAGTGTTGGTGACTCCACCACCTCCCTGGGCAGCACATTCCAATGGTCAATAACTGATTCAGTGAAAAACTTCCTCCTAACATCCAGCCTGAACTTCCCCCTGGTGCAGCTTGAGAGTGTCCTCTTGTTCTGGTGCTGGTTGCCTGGGAGAAGAGACCAACCCCCACCTGGCTACAACCTCCCTTCAGGTAGTTGTGGACAGCTGGCTGAAAGGGTTCAGCTCAAAGTATTATAACTTTCTAAATTCATTTTCAGGTCAAAAGGTGCAAAACTGCATCCCCTCTTAAGCAGCTGACACTGCTGATAGTTGTATGTCCTTTCATGTAGTCTGCACTGCCCTTTCTGAGTCTAGCTGCATCACTGCTCATCTTGGGATAATTTGGGGTTTAAGGAGAGAATTTCCAGGTCAAACAGGAAGTGCCTACTGTTACCCAGGAATAAAGATCCTAAACAAGGTTTGTCCTGACAACAGTTTCAGGCATAAGTGCCTGGAGGTTCAGTTCAGGCAAGTTGCCCTTTGCTGTGGCACACTAACTCATGCAATTACACAGACTTAAGAGGCTGATGCTGTCAGATGTCTTGCACTGTGTGCTGGGAAACTATGAACTATACCTGGAGGCACTACAGCTAGGGCTGATGATTGGACTTGTATAAAGTCATTGCCTCTACATGGTTGTTGAAGTTTTCATGCAGTGACCTCAGAGCTATTGCTGCAGTAGCTGTTTTCAAGTGTCATGCAGCCTGCACACTACCAAAAAAACCAAGCCAGGATAACATTTAAAATATTGCAAGCAGTTGGTAAATTGAAGGAGAAAATAATGCAAAATGTCTTTTCTTTTGACTGAGTATTCTCTTTGGAGTTATTTGAGAAGACTTGCGGTGCAGGATCCTTGAGCTGGGCTTACATCACCACCCTGCCAAGATTCTGCCTCTAGCTCAGGACTTACTGACTTGAAATGCCAGCACTGGTTAGGCCACACCTTAGGTACTGTGCCTCAATGACCCTCAATTCAAGAAAGATGTTGAGCTGCTCAAATGTGTCCACAGAGGGGCAACAAAGCTGGGGAGGGGTCTGGAGCACAAGGCTGGTGAGTGGTTTGGAGCCCAAGGCTGGTGAGAGGCCCCAAGCACAAGCCCTATGAGGAGAGGCTGAGGGAGCTAGGGGTGCTTAGCCTGGAGAAGAGAAGGCTCAGGGGAGACCTCATTGCTCTCTACAACTACCTGAAGGGAGGTTGTAGCCAGGTGGGGATTGGTCTCTTCTCTCAGGCAACCAGCACCAGAAAAAGAGGACACAGTCTCAAGTTGCACCAGGGGAGGTTTAGGCTTGATCTTAGAAAGAAGTTCTTCACAGAGAGATTGCCCATTGGAATGGACTGCCCAGGGAGGTGGTGGAGTCCCTGTCCCTGAAGTGTTTGAAAAGAGACTGGATGAGCCACTTAGTGCCATGGTTTAGTTGATTAGATGGTGTAGGGTGATCAGTTGGACTTGATGATCTTGGAGGTCCCTTCCAACCTTGTTGATTCTGTGCTTCTGTGAAATCAAGGCAGCCTAAATAAAGCATTACAGGCTTCTAAAACAATAACTTTGCCAAACACTTACAGTGCAGTCCTGCTATTTGCATTTTCCTTCATGCAATGAGATGATTAAAAGGAAAACATTTGTTCACACTTCATTTCCATTTATTAAAGTGCTGGTGTAGTTATTCACCCAAGGAAAGGATATATTTGGGACAAATAAGTTAAATCTCAGAAATTCATTAGTGAAAGTAATTATGCTTATTCTTGAGAACTAATGAACTTGAAGCAAATCTGCACCCAAAAAATTGTCTCTTTATTTGTCTCTAAAAATACCTTTTGGGAGAGCATTAATAAATCATGACCTTGAAGGCAGCAGGGCAAGTTCAAATGGATGTATCATGTGTGAATGCAGGAAAAGTGAAATTCTGATTGTCATGGAGCTTATTTTTTAACTACTAGCATTCCAGGAAGATGATTAAGATTATACTCAAACCAGCAAAGCATCATCTGGAATGTGACATAGAAATATGGATCCTCACCTTTAAGGGAATGTGGAATAAATGACAATAGAATTATCAAGGCAGTGCTACAGGCTGGGGTCAGAGTGGCTGGAGAGCAGCCAGGCAGAGAGGGACCTGGGGGTGCTGGTTAATGGTAGGCTGAACATGAGCCTGCAGTGTGCCCAGGCAGCCAAGAGGGCCAATGGCATCCTGGCCTGCATCAGGACAGTGTGGCCAGCAGGAGCAGGGAGGTCATTCTGCCCCTGTACACTGCACTGGTTAGGCACCACACCTTGAGTCCTGTGTCCAGTTCTGGACCCCTCAGTTTAGGAAGGATGTTGTCTTGCTGGAGCGTGTACAGAGGAGGGCAACAAAGCTGGTGAGGGGTTTGGAACACAAGCTCTATGAGGAAAGGCTGAGGGAGCTGGGGTTGTAGACAGGCAGAGGTTGGTCTCTTCTCCCAGGCAGGCAGCACCAGAACAAGAGGACACAGTCTCAGGCTGTGCCAGGGAAGGTTTAGGCTGGAGGTTAGGAAGAAGTTCTACAGAGAGAGAGTGATTGCCTATTGGAATGGGCTGCCCATGGAGGTGGTGGAGTCACCTTCATTGGAGGTGTTCAGGAGGAGACTTGCTGGGGTGCTTGGTGCCATGGTTTAGTTGTTTAGGTGGGTTGGATTGGTTGATGGGTTGGACATGATGATCTTGAAGGTCTCTTTCAACCTGGTCTATTCTATTCTATTCTATTGTATTGTATTCTAATACTGAAGGAGACTGAAATAATTTGATTTGGTTTCCCCACAGGAATTCTGGCCACTTTTTATATATGTGTTGGTTGTGTAATCCCCATAGAGGGAGAGGAAAAGCTTGAATAAAAGGAAAAGGAAGGGACAAAAATTCATGTGAAATGTTACATAGAAATATGGATCCTCACCTTGAAGGGAATGTGGAATAAATGACAATAGTATGATAAGGCAAGCATCTTTCAGCCATTTAATACTGAAGGAGACTGAAATAATTTGGTTTGGTTTCCCCACAGGAGTCCTGCCCACTTTTTACAAGTGTGTTGGTTGTGCAATCCCCATGGAGGGAGAAGAAAAGCTTGAATAAGAGGAAAAGGAGGGGACAAAAGTAAATGCCCATAAATTATATATAAAGAGGGAAAGTTATTTTGTTGATCTACACTTGTGCTGGATGCCTTATGCTCCCTGCAGAGTGGGATTTATATCCACTAATTCCTTTGACTTCCATGCATTTCCCCTGAACATTACTGGCTATTGGTTAGATAAACTGAAGTCTTCCTATGCTCAGTTTGTACAGAGGCTGTAAATATACCTCTGGGCTCTCTCCTTTGAGTCTTCTCTGCTGCTTAGGAGAGTTGCCACTTCTGTCAATAAATAATGTGATAGTAGAGATGAGCCTTGGAATAGCAGCATTTACATCCCTAGAGGAAGATGCAGAAAGAAAGGTACTTAATGTACTGCTACCAAAAGGTGACAAATCATAGAATCCCAGAATTGTTAAGGTTGGAAGGGACCTCAAGGATCATCCAGTTCCAAACCCCCGTGCCATGGGCAGGGACACCTCACACTACAGCAGGTTGTTCAGAGACACATCCAGCCTGGCCTTCAAAACCTCCAGGGATGAGGCTTCCACCACCTCCCTGGGCAACCTGTGCCAGTGTCTCACCACCCTCATGGGGAAAAACCTAACATCCAATCTGAATCAACCCATTGCTAGTTTTTTTTTTTTTTCCATTCCTCCCAGTCCAATCACTCCTTTAAACCCTCAAAAGTCCCTCCCCAGCTTTCTTGTAGCTTCCTTCAGATATTTGAAGGCCACAATTAGGTCTCCTCAAAGCCTTCTGTTCTCCAGACTGAACAGCCCTGACTTTCTCAGCCTGTCCTCATAGGAGAGGAGCTCCAGCCCTCTGATCGTCCTTGTGGTCCTTCTCTGGACATGTTCCATCACCTCCAGATCCTTCCTGTACTAGGGGCTCCAGAACTGGATGCAGTACTCCAGGTGGGGTTTCATCAAAGTGAAGTAGAGGTGGAGAATCACCTCCATTGACCTGCTGGCTGTGCTTCACTTGATGCAGCCCAGGATGTGATTTGCCTTCTGAGCTGCAAGTGCACACTGGCCAATGAGGCTTTCTTCAGAAACACACATATAAGTCACTCAATCATGCTCCACTTCAGCATCAGATATTACCTGATCCTACAGTGCTATCACAACACTGAAGTCTCAGAAGTGATGCTGACACCAGTATCACCACCACATTGTTATTTGCTCCTTAGATAGCTCTTAATATGTAAGGCTACATTGTTGTGTCAGACAGGAGCTGAATACCCAAGATTAGGTATTTTATGTTGAGGATGGATGAGAGAAATTTTTATACAATTCACTCTTACCAATGCCTCTAAGTTGGATTTAAGAGTGGGAAACACCTTTTATATCTTTTGATATTTCATACAGCTCAGCTCATCAACCCACTGCTCTTCCACCAGCTAGATTTGCTGCCCTTTCACAGTGCAGAGGTACACTTAACCTGCAGCAGACTGGTGGTGAGTTTTAGTGAACACAGTAGATAAAGCCCAGAGTTGAAGCTCTGCAGAAGTTTGCTTATTGCTCTGCTTAGAATATTTAAATCGTTTAGTGAACCACACTACATAAGACGAAAGAAAGGTCAAAATGTTTCCTGTATCATTCCTGTGTGATGCCTCCAACAATTACCCCTCATAATTCTTTTTAGGGTGTCAGGGAGTGATAGGACTGGGGGGAATGGAACAAAACTAGAAATGGATAGATTCAGATTGGACATCAGGAAGAAGTTCTGCCCCACGAGGATGGTGAGACACTGGCACAGGTTGCCCAGGGAGGTGGTGGAAGCCTCATCCCTGGAGGTATTCAAGGCCATGCTGGATGTGGCTGTGAGCAACCTCATTGAATGTCAGGTTGGAAGGGACAGCAAAGGCAGCGAGGAAGGCAGCGAGGAAGGCAGGCAGGGATGGAGGAAGGCACCCAGGGAGGCAGGAAGGAAGGCAGGCAGGCAGGGAGGAAGGCAGGAGGGCAAGCAGACAGGAAGGCAGGGAGGAAGGCAGGCAGGAAGAGAGGAATGAAAGAAATTGTTTGGTTAGTTTTGCAAAAGCAATGCAATCACTATCCGAGAGGTGAGGAAGGAGCTCCAGCTGTATACTTTATCTGGAGGTGTTCAAGAGGGGATTGGATGTGGCACTTGGTGCCATGGTGTAATAGTCATAAGGTGTTGGGCGACAGGTTGGGCTTGATGACCTTTGAGGTCTCTTCCAACCTTATTGATTCTATGACGCTATGATTTTATTCAAATTTTGAGCCTCCCTGAGTCTTTTTCACTAGGCTACACTAGAATTATTTCATTGATTTGTAAAATTTTACAGATTTCTACATAGTATTTTTGCAGTGTTGAATAAAAGTAATCATCTGAGATTAAATCAAGGGCATCGTTTCCAGCAAGCACCTATGGATGTATGTGTACATATGTGGACATTCTATACTATCTCATAATTATGCAATCATAGGACCTCAAGGATCGTCCAGCCCTCCTGCCATGGGCAGGAACACCTCACACTAGAGCAGGTTGCTCACAGCCACATCCAGCCTGGCCTTAAAAACCTCCAGGGATGAGGCTTCCACCACCTCCCTGGGCAGCCTGTTCCAGTGTCTCACCACCCTCATGGGGCAGAACTTCTTCCTGACATCCAATCTGAATCTACCCATTTCTAGTTCTGCTCCATCTCCCCTAGACCTATCATTCCCTGACACCCTATTTATATTGGTCTAAAATAAGAGCAGATGCACAAATTTCTTGCTATGGTCTAGCTCATCTATTTGATCTGGTTTAGATTTGCCTCGAAACACACAACCTCCTGTAAGCCTTTTTTAAGCCAAGTTTCTTGGAATAAAAGGAAGCCCTGCAACTTGCTGAACTAGTTTATTTTGGCTCAGAATTTCTCAGGCAGATGTTACAAATGGCAAGGCTTGCCTGTTCTGGGCCTCAGTGCAGAAATTATTCACCACAGCAGACAGAGTCCTTTCAATTTTACTGCCAGTTATGAGCTTATGAGCAGCACACCACAGTGCCCTGATTAGTTTTTGTTTTCCTTCCCTCCCAATTATTGGTAGGACTGGAACAGAATGATAAGGATATCCTTCCTGATAAATCTGATTTTGAGAGACAGCTCACTTTCTATTCCTTTGTTCCTTTGGTTTTGTTAAATTAATCTTCCTATTAGGTCTATCACTTCTTAAAAATAATTTAAGAACTCAGCTGCCTCACTCCTTGTTCTCTTTGGGGTAATCTATTTCTCACAGGCTTTTGTAACACAGTCTTGGCTCAGGGCTGAAATACATGGGACAAACTCAGGGTTACTAAGGGAGCAATTAACAGGTATAATTAGATTTTGCTTGCCTTTCTGTGCACCTAGTGTACTCTTCTCTCTCTGAACATGGACTCTATTTTGATGAGGTTTGCTTTATTTGAATTGGGCACTGTGGTGGGTTGAATTTTCCCCACAACATTAACTTTCCCAGACCTGATGGAGTTGAGACTGTGTCGTCTTGCTCTGGTGCTGGTTGCCTGGGAAAAGAGACCAACCCCAACCTGGCTACAACCTCCTTTCAGGTACTTATAGACAGTAAGAAGGTCCCCTGAGCCTCCTCTTCTCCGGGCTAAAGAACCCCAGCTCCCTCAGCCTCTCCTCACAAGGCTGTGCTCCAGATCCCTCCCCATTCTCATTGTCCTTCTCTGGACACGTTCATGTGTCTCAATGTCCTTCTTAAATTGAGGAGCCCAGAACTGGACACAGGGCTCAAGGTATGGCCTAACAAAGTTTTTGCAAGCCCTGAGTTTTGTCTGGAACTTGGAATAGAATAGACTAGAATGGACTAGAATGGACTAGAATGGACTAATGACTAGACTAGACTAGACTAGACTAGAATAGAATTAACCAGGTTGGAAAAGACCTTCGAGATCATCGAGTCCAACCTATCACCCAACACCATCTAATCAACTAAACCATGGCACCAAGTGCCTCATCCAGGCTCCTCTTAAACACCTCCAGTGATGGTGACTCCACCACCTCCCTGGGCAGCACATTCCAAAGGCTAATCTCTTTTTCTGGGAAGAACTTCTTCCTAACATCCAGCATAAACCTCCCCTGGTAAAACTTGAGACTGTGTTCTCTTGTTCTGGTGCCTGTTTAACTCAAAAATAACACTTTTTGCAAGTTATTTAGCCTGTCAGTGATGCCTAGATGATTTAGAGCATCAAATGACTCCAGAATAGTGCCTTTTGCATTAGAGGAACACATAAATTAAAATGCTGTATGATTCATTGTAAACATTACTTATGTTCAGAACAAGTTTTCAGGCCTTAACAGGCTTAAATTTGAGCAATCAGTTACAGGGTTATATAAATAGGTATTATATAAATCTCACTGCTAGGAAAATGAAAAAAAGAGTAAAACTGGTTCTGTTCTAATAGTCTCTATAGCTCCATTTTCCTTCTGAGTGACAAAGCAGATCCAACTGGATCACAAGCAATTCTGATGTCTCTTGTCTTGCAAAGCATTTGTTTTCATGCAGTTTTGGTGCACTAGAAGGGAGCATGTCAGCAATGGGTCTAGAAAATTTGACTTTGAAGAGCAGCTTTCACTATTAAATAACTTCAATTATTATATTTAATATTATAGAATCATACAATCATAGAATTATTTGAGTTGGAAGGGACCTCAAGGATCATCTAGCTCCAACCCCCCTGTCATGGGACACCTCACACAACATCAGGTTGCTCATAGCCACATCCAGCCTGGCTGCAAAAACCTCCAGGGATGAGGCTTCCACCACCTCCCTGAGCAACCTTTTCCAGTGTCTCACCACCCTCATGGAGAAGAACTTCTTCCTAACATCCAATCTGAATCTCCCCATTTCTACTTTTGTTCCATTCCCCCCAGTCCTATCACTCCCTGACACCCTAAAAAGTCCCTCCCCAGCTTTCTTGTAGTCCCCTTCAGATACTAGAAGGCCACAATTAGATCTCCTTGGAGCCTTTTCTTCTCCAGACTGAACAGCCCCAACTCCCTCAGTCTGTCCTCATAGGAGGGATGTTTCAGCCCTCTAATCAATATTGCCTATTTCTTTATGATACCAGAAACCATGAGTGGATGTGGTAGTTTTAGTCTGTGCCTAGGAAAATTTTCCAGAGATCCTGATTAGAAAAGTGGTAGAATGTAAATAAATTGCCATTGAATATGAAGGGGAAAAATAATGATAAGGTCTAAATGTTCCCATTGGACTCATAGGTACTATAAATTTAGTTGCATACACTGACTCTCTGTTTTGCTTTCCTTTGCTCTGGCAGATATTAACTGTGCTTCTGCTGGCTTGCTGACCTTGACTGCATTTCTTTCTTGTAGTTAATTACTAACAGCTACTCTCTGCTCTTCTCTCTCTTTTACCTTGTACAGGGGGGGGAAAGGAGCAGGGAGGGGGAAGCTATTAGTTGCCTCCTGGTTTTGTCCAGGTGGGGGTTTGTGTGTTATTTATAGATTGCAAATACATACTGTGTATTTTGTACATATCCATTGCATTTCATATTTCTAGATTGTAATTGTGCTTGTAAATGCAACTTCACCTGTTGCCATCAGAGCTAGTCTGGCAGTTTTGTGTTGGGGGGAATTTCAACCCACAGCATTGGAAAAGAGAAAGCAAAAGTTTATGTGCAAAAGCACTTAAACAAAGCATAAACTATTTTATTCTCCTCTTCTCTGCATGAAAAAAAATAATCCTTTTTTGAGTGATGATGTTTTACATTGTTTTCCAAACTAATCTTATCTGTGCTACCTTCTGGAAAGAGGAGTTTTGTACTGACTGCAGGCCTTCATCATTGTGCACTAGTAAGACAAGGAGTTGGTGCTCATCAGTGCACTAGTAAGACAAGGAGTTGGTGCTCATCAGTGCCCTACTAAGACAAGGAGTTGGTGCTCATTGGTGTGCACTACTAAGACAAGGAGTTGGTGCTCATCAGTGCACTGCTAAGACAAGGAGTTGGTGGTCATCAGTGCACAACTAAGACAAGGTGTTGGTGCTCATCAGTGCACTAGTAAGACAAGGAGTTGGTGCTCATCAGTGCACTGCTAAGACAAGGAGTTGGTGGTCATCAGTGCACTGCTAAGACAAGGAGTTGGTGGTCATCAGTGCACTGCTAAGACAAGGTGTTGGTGGTCATCAGTGCACAACTAAGACAAGGTGTTGGTGCTCATCAGTGCACTAGTAAGACAAGGAGTTGGTGCTCATCAGTGCACTACTAAGACAAGGAGTTGGTGCTCATTGGTGTGCACTACTAAGACAAGGAGTTGGTGCTCATCAGTGCACTGCTAAGACAAGGAGTTGGTGCTCATCAGTGCACAACTAAGACAAGGTGTTGGTGCTCATCAGTGCACTACTAAGACATTACGTCGGTGCTCATTAGTGTGCACTACTCAGACAAGGAGTTGGTGCTCATCAGTGCACCACTAAGACAAGGAGTTGGTGCTCATTAGTGTGCGCTACAAAGACAAGTAGTTGATGTTCACCAGTGCACTACTAAGACATTACGTCGGTGCTCATTAGTGTGCACTACTCAGACAAGGAGTTGGTGCTCATCAGTGCACCACTAAGACAAGGAGTTGGTGCTCATTAGTGTGCGCTACAAAGACAAGTAGTTGATGTTCACCAGTGCACTGCTAAGACAAGGAATTGGTGCTCATCAGTTTGCATTACTAAGACAAGGAGTTGGTGGTCATCAGTGCACTAAGGCAAGGATTTGGTGGTTATCAGTGCATTACTAAGACAAGGAGTTGATGCTCATCGGTGTGCACTACTAAGACAAGGAGTTGGTGCTGTGGAACTTTCCCAGTTCATTTAACTGGATCATTAAATTCTGATAAGAAAAAAAGTCTTTGTAATGGGAACCTTGATACTGGAGCCATCAGAGTGCCTGAGGAAGAGCAGTAGAATCGACAGTGTTGGGGTCAAGTACTCAAAGCAGGCTCTTTTGGTTCAGAAAAACATGCAGGAGTTGTGCAGCAGCCACACCACCAGTAAAGGCTTAGATTGAGTTATTTTCTTTCTCCTGTATTTTGCAGCATTTTTCCATTCTTCATATCATTTTCTTGGGTGGCTGAGCACAGATCTGCAGACACCAGATGCAATATGCAAGAGATGTACTTTCATCAGCGTGCCTCTCTTTGAGTGGCCGTGCTGCAATTGGTGTCGCTTTGCCACAAACGGGAGAAAGCCACAAGGTTTGCCAGCTCTCTATATGTTTATTGCCATTCTGGTTTGCTAAACACTAATTAAGAACAAAAACCCAGTTCTGAAATCCCAGCTATGCACTAAAAGAGAAAAAGTGATGGGGAATAAGTTAAATCAAATAGATGCCTTGTTTTTCCCTAGCCACAGCCATGCACGGTAATAAATGTCACAATGGTTCATGTTTAGGTTTAGTTATCAAAATCCACAGCATATAGGCTGACAGCTTTTGAAATACATAAACTGTTTCTGCCCTTTTTGTTTCCATAGCAACTGAGTGCTCAAAGCTTTAGTTTTGCACATGAGGAATAGGAAAAAAAGGAAGGGGAAAAAAAATGCACCCTCTCAGGGTAGGGTCTGGAAACCTCTGGAACAAAAGAGGAGTGTAGGGAATGGAAAAATTAAGCAACTCCACTGACATCACACCTTCCCTTGAAAAAAAAATAAAAGGCATGAACAAAACCAAGGCAAAAACCCCCAAACCAAACCAACCAACCAACCAAACAAAAGCTTTTCTGCATTGTTTTGATCTTATAGATTGTGGGGTTTTGAATGGGTGGGTGCTTTGGCTTGGATCTTTATGTCATCAAAAGCCAGACCCTTTCATCGTGTAGTCCTTTTGTCAGGCAAAATGCTGCCAGTGACATTGATTTAGATGATCACTTTGTCCACCTTGCAATAGCATTTCATTATGAACACAAGCTTGTTAGATACAGGCTGGACAGATGGGTGGTGTCCAACAGGATGGCGTGTAACAAGTCCAAGTGCTGGGGTCTGCACTTTGGCCACAACAACCCCTTGCAGCCTTAAAGGATGGGGTTGGAGTGGCTGGAGGGCAGCCAGGCAGAAAGGGACCTAGGGGTACAGGTTGACAGCCAGCTGAACATGAGCCAGCAGTGCGAGCAGGTGGCCAAGAAGGCCAACAGCATCCTGGCCTGCATCAGAAATAGTGTGGCCAGCAGGAGCAGGGAAGTCATGCTGCGCCTGTGCTCAGCACTGGTTAGGCCACAGCTTGAGTCCTGTGTCCAGTTCTGGGCTCCTCAATTTAAGAAGGACATTGAGACACTTGACTGTGTTCAGAGGACAGTGAGGCTGGGGAGAGGTGTGGAGCACAGCCCTGTGAGGAGAGGCTGAGGGAGCTGGGGTTGTTTAGCCTGGAGAAGAGGAGGCTCAAGGGAGACCTTATTGCTGTCTACAACTACCTGAAGGGAGGTTGTAGCCAGGTGGAGGTTGATCTCTTCTCCCAGGCAACCAGCACCAGAACAAGAGGACACAGTCTCAAGCTGTGCCAGCGGAAGCTTAGGCTGGAGATGAGGAAGAAATTTCTTCCCAGCAAGAGTAATTGGCCATTGGAATGTGCTGCCCAGGGAGGTGGTGGAGTCCCCATCCCTGGAGGTGTTCAAAAAAGGATTGGCTGTGGCACTAAAGCCATGGTTTAGTTGCCAGGAGGTGTTAGATATTAGGTAACAGGTTGGACTTGATGATCTCTGAGGTCTTTTCCAGCCTGGTTGATTCTATGATTCTATGACTCTATGCCTTGCACTGCAGAATATTGCTGTGCAGGAGCATGCCGTTGAGAGTCTGTCACTATTTCTAGTTTTGCTTTGTCTCCCTTAAAAGCCTCCTTTAAAGAGCTATGCTGTTTCAAAATATTTTGGAAAGATTTGCCAGATGTAGGAGAATATTCTGCCAAACTGAAAGGGATATTCATGCAGACACAGAAGTAGATTGATTTATATTCCAAAACACTCAGCGAGAGTAAAGTTGTGAGAAAATGATGTCCTGGGAGTCACAGAAGGCATCTCAAAACTAGGGGATACTGGGGGAGGAAGATGTCACACTTTCAAAGAGGATTGAGGTTTCCAGCCATACTCTGTTTTGCTATTTGTCTCCTAAAAAAATAAAAACAAAGGTGAGGAAAGACAACACCCCTGCAAAAATCCTCCCCAGCAACCAGAACTAGAATAGTATAGTATCATAGTCTCATAGTATCATAGTATCAGTCAGGGTTGGAAGGGACCACAAGGATCAGCGAGTTCCAACCCCCTGCCATGGGCAGGGACACCCCACACTAGATCAGGCTGGTCAGAGCCTCATCCAGCCTGGGCTTAAACACCTCCACGGATGGGGCCCCAACTACCTCCCTGGACAGCCCATTCCAGGGCTGCACCACTCTCATGGGGAAGAACTTCCTCCTCAAGTCCAGCCTGAATCTCCCCACCTCCAGCTTCATTCCACTCCCCCTACTCCTATCACTACCTGAGATCCTGAGAAGTCCCTCCCCAGCCTTCTTGTAGCCCCCTTCAGATACTGGAAGGCCACAATGAGGTCACCTGGGAGCCTTCTCTTCTCCAGACTGAACAGCCCCAACTCCTTCAGTCTGTCCTCATAGGAGAGGTGCTCCAGCCCTCTGATCATCCTCGTGGCCCTTCTCTGGACACCTTCCAGCATCTCCAGATCCCTCTTGTAATAGGGGCTCCAGAACTGGGTGCAGTACTCCAGGTGGGGTCTCACCAGAGCTGAGTAGAGGGGGAGAATCACCTCCCTTGACCTGCTGGCCACACTTCTCCTGATGCAGCCCAGGATCTGATTGGCTTTCCGGGCTGCAAGTGCACACTGAGAGCTCCTGTTGAGCTTCTCGTCCACCAGCACCCCCGAGTCTCTCTCCACAGGGCTGTTTTCCAGCCAGTCACTGCCCAGCCTGGATTTGTGCCTGGGATTGCCTTGACCCAGCTGCACTTGGTCTTGTTGAAGCTCATGAGGTTGGCTTGTGCCAAGAAATGCACATTCAAGAAATGTAGAGGCCTGGCAAGTTTCAGGTATTTATGGGAATGGACTTTAAGGTTTACTCCTTTGCAAATATACTGATTTGATCTTAGTCAAAGAAGATACTACTGCTACTTCAAATATACAGATTTTTAAGTGCAGAGTGGGACTAGACTGAGCAGACTGATCTGTACCATTTCTGTCATAGTATCGGTCAGGTTGGGGCTAAGCACCCCCAGCTCCCTCAGCCTCTCCTCATAGGACTTGTATTCCAAACCCCTCAGGGCACAGACATGTCTGTGTTTGCATGTTTATAATGTCCTGGGACATTTTTAGGGAGCTGTGTGGATATAAAAAGTTCAAGAATCAAAAAGAAAATGTTCATGCTGGACCATTTCTTTAACACAGATGAAATAATTGTGCAGATTACCATCATTTCTACATTCCTGTAAAGCATGGGACCCCTGGCCTCAGAGAAGAGAATAAAACGAGCAAGAATGTGGCATCAAGAAGTGAAGGAACCGCTGCAGGGTGGATTTTCATAAGCTTAGGGACAAGAGGAAATATTTGTGCAGTTTAAGACAAAAAATGTGAAAGAGATGATAGAACTGAGGGTACAAGGAGGGAGGACCACTGAAAAGTGAATATAATGCAAAAGTTGCACTGTACGTAATATATAAATATATATATACAATAAAGGGACTTTTTAGGGTGTCAGGGAGTGATAGGACTGGGGGAATGGAGCAAAACTAGAACTGGATAGATTCAGATTGGATGTCAGGAAGAAGTTGTTCCCCATGAGGGTGGTGAGACACTGGCACAGGTTGCCCAGGGAGGTGGTGGAAGCCTCATCCCTGGAGGCTTTGAAGGCCAGGCTGGATGTGGCTGTGAGCACCCTGCTCTAGTGTGAGGTGTCCCTGCCCATGGCAGGGGGGTTGGAACGGGCTGATCCTTGAGGTCCCTTCCATCCCTGACAATTCTATGATTCTATATAAATTATACATGCCCCCAAGGCTGGGAGAATCTCCATATCAGAAGAAATACATAGGCAAATTTACATTTCTTTCCCTCTTTTGCATCTTGTCTGTGTTTTGGCATTCAGTTTGAGATATGCAAATGTGTCCCTCTGAATGCAAATAGAGATTAGGGATCTGAAATGAGCATATAGAATGGTGGTGTTATTTCAAGTACTAGGATTCAAGAGGTTTCATTTATACTGATGGAATCCTTGAGCCTGACACTGTTGCATAATCAGAATACTTTATTATCTCTCACAAAAAAACAATTTCTGCTACTGTGGAAAGATATATCACCTCATGCAAACTAAACTACACAGAATAGTAGTTTAATAATAGCGTAAATGGGAGCATAAAATTCCAAAGCCACTGAACCTTTAGGAGGAAATTGAACCTGCAATTGGGTCCTCAGAGAAAAGACCATTGTTCAATTCTTCCCAGCGAGAATTTGAGAGGGAACATAGAATCATAGAATCAATGAGGCTGGAAAAGACCTCAGAGATCCTCAAGTCCAACCTATCACCCAACACCTCCTGACTAACTAAGCCATGGCTTCAAGTGCTACATCCAATGCTTTTTTGACACCTCCAGTGACAGTGACTCCACCACCTCCCTGGGCAGCACATTCCAATGGCCAATCTTTCTTTCTGTGAAGAACTTCTTCCTAGCATCCAGCCTAAACCTCCCCTGGCACAGCCTGAGACTGTGTCCTCTTGTTCTGGTGCTGGTTGCCTGGGAGAAGAGACCAACCTCTGCCTGTCTACAACCTCCCTTCAGGGAGTTCTAGAGAGCAAGAAGGTCTCCCCTGAGCCTCCTCTTCTCCAGGCTAAGCAACCCCAGCTCCCTCAGCCTCTCCTCATAGGGCTTATGCTCGAGCTTCAAGTCAAACCAGAAAATGGGAGTTTTTGAGCTACATTTTTTTCCCAATGACAATTTGTCCTAGTTTTGAGCCATGATCTGCCCAGGGCAAAAGGGCAGAAGAGATATTTTGGCCCCTTCCCAGGAGTAAAACAAAAATACTCCCCACTGAATTGCAAGTTTAAATGGAAATTCTGTTTGGAAACATATACAAAAGGCATTCAGGTGAAAGGGGGACATTCTCAGACTAGATTCAGTTCTTCACCTGGGCCTACCTGGGCAAAACCTTCCAGGGCCTTCCAAAAACCTCCACCCCACTCAGCCTCAGCAAGCCCAAGAGCAGCCAGACTGCCTGCCCCCCACTAGACCTATGTCTACCACAGGCATCAACAGGTTCAGTGGTGTAGCTGGAAATTCACTTCCAGCCAAGGCCAGGAGAAATCCTCCCCCCCCAAACTGTAAAGATAACAGTGTGCATCCCAAGACAAAGAGAAGAGAGAGAGAATTGGCTGCACTCTCCTTAAATAGATAAATACAGGAAAACACAAGTAAATAACATTTACAATATCCTGGGACAAGCTGCCTGTTCCCCTGCGGCTCTCTAGCCTCTGGAGGACATTTCTTTGTGGTTCATAGAATCAACCAGGTTGGAAAAGACATCAGAGATCATCAAGTCCAACCTGTTACCTAATACCTAACACCTCCTGACAACTAAACCATGGCTCCAAGTGCCACATCCAATCCTTTTTTGAACACCTCCAGGGATAGTGACTCCACCACCTCCCTGGGCAGCACATTCCAATGGCCAATTACTCTTTCTGTGAAGAATTTCTTCCTCATCTCCAGCCTAAGCTTCCTCTGTCACAGCTTGAGACTGTGTCCTCTAGTTCTGGTGCTGGTTCCCTGGGAGAAGAGATCAACCCCTACCTGGCTACAGCCTCCCTTTAGGTAGTTGTAGACAGCAATTAGGTCTCCCCTGAGCCTCCTCTTCTCCAGGCTAAGCAACCCCAGCTCCCTCAGCCTCTCCTCATAGGGTTTGTGCTCCACACCTCTCCCCAGCCTCATTGCCCTTCTCTGGACACGTTCAAGTATCTCAATATCCTTCTTAAACTGAGGGGCGCAGAACTGGAGACAGGACTCAAGGTGTGGCCTAACCAGTGCTGAGTGCACAGCAGAATGATTTCCCTGCTCCTGCTCACTTCAAGAGATCACCATGTGTGAGCTATGCACGAATGCTAACAACATCTTCAAACAATACAGAATTAACCAGGTTGGAAAAGACCTCAGAGATCATCAAGTCCAACCTATCACCCAACACCATCTCATCAACTAAACCATGGCACCAAGTGCCCCATCCAGGTTCTTTTTAAACAGTTCCAGTGATGGTGACTCCACCACCTCCCTGGGTGGTGGTCCTGAGTAAGCTGCTGCCTAACAGTGTGCGACAATGTTGGTCTTATTTGGGTACAAATCACACAATTCCATATGCAGAATGCAATTAATCTCTTGAATTAAACATTTTTAAACTCTCCTAAGAGATTTCTAAATTTTCCACATTTTTTTGTTTATTATTTCTTCTTTTTTTTCCTTCCTATTTTTTATTAATGACCTTAAGGGCTTTGTTTAAAAAAAAAAAAAAAAAAAAAAAAAAAAAGTAATAAAGCAAAGAAAACCAAAGTAATTTAAAGCAAAAGGACTTTTTCAGCAGTAGATTCCAGAAAGTTATATATAAGTAAGTATATATAGATATAAGTAAGTATATTTAGATATATAAATATCTAAATGTAGATTTATCACAAACATTCTATATAGGGAAACTGAAGGAAAAAAGGAAGAGATGTGTTTGTTACCAGGGCTGTGTGCTACCTGCTTGTGTTTGAAGAAGTGGATTGGAGGGGGACTGGAGCACTGCCTGATGAGGAGAGGCTGAGGGACCTGGGGCTCTTTAGTCTGGAAAAGAGAAGACTGAGAGGGCATTTAATAAATGTTTATAAATAGCTGAGGGCTGGGGGTCAGGAGGGAGGGGACAGGCTCTGCTCACTTGCTCCCTGCGAAAGGACAAGGAGCAATGGATGTAAGCTGCAGCACAGGAGCTTCCACCTCAACACAAAGGGAAACTTCTTTACTGTGGTCACAGAGCACTGGGACAGGTTGCCCAGGGTGGTTGTGGAGTCTCCTTCTCTGGAGACATTCAAGGCCTGTCTGGATGTGTTCCTGTGTGACCTGAGCTAGATTTCATGGTCCTGCTCTGGCAGGGGTGTTGGACTCGATGATCTCTTTGGTTCCCTTCCAATCCCTGACATCCTGTGAGCCTATGATTTTCAAAGGGCTTACCTCTTGCAGTAAACATAGGAGAGCAGGTAAAATGTGAGGAGGGCTGGCTGGCTAGTTTATCCTTGTAAAAGATAGAGAAGTTGTATTTGTTGAGAGAGTGCACTGCTCAGATTAAGAGAGAGAGTATGCCCTCAATTTCACTGCACTGTGGCAGTGCTCATTCAACTGATGAAGTTCTCAGCTCAAAGGGCAGCATACACTTTGTTCTAAGTTCCTGCTGGAATGGAAAAGCTGACAGGGGGAAACTTGCACAAAGGATATTGTGCTGTTAAAGTTTGTTCAAAGCGACAGTTGTCAGATCCTTTTGAAATGAAATTGAAAAGGAAAAACCAATTTTCTTTGAGGACAAAGTTCAGCTCATTTGGTGTGCTGTACCTGTCTAATTTGCTTCCCTGGAAAAGAAAATTCCACTAGGGCTGCTTGAAAATGTAGTTTAGGCATAGCTCAGAAAGTTTGGAATAGAATAGAATAGAATAGAATAGAATAGAATAGAATAGAATAGAATAGAATAGAATAGAATAGAATAGAATAGAATAGACCACGTTGGAAGAGACCTTCAAGATCATCATGTCCAACCTAGGGACATGAGGGAGGGACTTCTCAGGTAGTGATAGGACTAGGGGGAGTGGAATGAAGCTGGATGTGGGGAGATTCAGGCTGGAGGTGAGGAAGAGCTTCTTCACCATGAGAGTGGTGAAGCCCTGGAATGGGTTATCCAGGGAGGTGGTTGAGGCCCCGTCCCTGGAAGTGTTAAAGCCCAGGCTGGATGAGGCTCTGACCAGCCTGATCTAGTGTAGGGTGTCCTTCCCCATGGCAGGGGGGTTGGAACTAGATGATCCTTGTGGTCCCTTCCAACCCTGACTGATACTATGATACTATGATAACCTATCATCCAACACCACCTAATCAACTAAACCATGGCACCAAGCACCCTATCAAGTCTCCTCCTGAACACCTCCAGTGACTGTGACTCCACCACCTCCCTGGGCAGCCCATTCCAATGGGCAATCGCTCTGTCTGTGTAACACTTCCTCCTAACCTCCAGCCTAAACCTCCCCTAGTGCAGCCTGAGACTGTGTCTTCTTATTCTGGTGCTGGTTGCCCTGTATCTGAAAGCAAAGCTTGGTTTCTGATGTATTTTGACCCTTCTTTTATAACTTCTGTTTGTGAACTGGCATTTTTGCATAGAGACTAATCCCTAAATTTTCTCCTCCAGCTGCAGTGTCATGTAATTGTCAATTTACAGATAGACAGCTGAAGCACAAATGTAGCCACTGCTTTGCCTAAAATTGCACAGAGAAAGCCTGCAGAAAAACTGATTTGTCCTCAGTGTAACACCTGCATGTATCCTCAACCTTGGACTTCACGTCTTTTCCCTTTATTTTTTTGTTTTTCATGTACATAAGAGATAATAAGTGCAAACAATCTATAAAACTTTACTCTTTACAGCTTGAAAAGTTAAGCAGGCTGCTCATAAGTAGAGATAAAAGAGAATCATGGAATCATAGGATGGTTTGGGTTGGAAAAGACCTCTGAAAGTCATCTAGTCCAACCACCTCTGCAGTCAGCAGGGACATCCTCATCTAGATTAGGATGCCCAGAGCCCTGTCAAACCTCACTTTAGAATAGAACAGAACAGAACAGAATAGAATAGAATAGAATAGAATAGAATAGAATAGAATAGAATAGAATAGAATAGAATAGAATAGAATAGAATAGACCAGGTTGGAAGAGACCTTCAAGATCATTGCATCCAACCCATCAACCAATCCAACCCACCTAAACAACTAGACCATGGCACCAAGCACCCCATCAAGCCTCCTCCTGAACACCTCCAATGATGGCAACTCCACCACCTCCCTGGGCAGTCCATTCCAATGGGCAATCACTCTCTCTGCATAGAACTTCTTTCTAACAGCCAGCCTAAACCTCCCCTGGTGCAGCCTGAGACTGTGTCCTCTTGTTCTGGTACTGGCTGCCTGGGAGAAGAGACTGACCCCCACCTGGCTACAACCTCCCTTCAGGGAGTTGTGGAGAGCAAAGAAGGTCTCCCCTGAGCCTCCTCTTCTCCAGGCTAAGCAACCCCAGCTCCCTCAGCCTCTCCTCATAGGGCTTGTGTTCCAAATCCCTCACCAACTTTGTTGCCCTTCTCTGGACACGTTCCAGCAAGTCAGTATCCTTCCTTTGAATATGTCCAAGCATGGGGTCCCAAACACTTCCCTGAGCAACCTGCTCCAGGGTTCCACCACCCTCATAGTACAGAAAATGTTCCTAACACCTGATTTAAATCTGCTCTTCTCTAGTTTGAAGTCATTGCCTCTCATCCTGTCACTACAGGCCTTTGGAAAGCATCTCTGTCCATCCTTCTTGTAGGTCCCCTTCAAGTACTGGAAGGCCACATGACCAAACATGCTGGGATATTCACTATGTGTGTAACATACTGGTAGGAGGATCCCAGAGATGATAAAGCAATATCATTGTCTTTGTGAAATAGTCAAAGAGCTGAATTCAGAAACAGCAGTTAATCAGAAGCAGAAATAGAAAACATTTGCATATCATCAGCTTTCAAAACAACTGCATTTTGCTTCAGTGCTGTAAAACTATTTCCAGCACCATTGCCTGAGGGATTATTTTAGGTTATTTTGTAAATGATAATAGTCTGGCATCATTAGGAGTGAAAAATGGTCCCCTTAAAGGGTGATAACACATCCTGGGGGAGAAAAGAATGCACATATGCATCTCAGAGTGTCTGGATATTGGATCCACATGCACCTGGAAGACAAATGTGCTGAGCAATCATGTGCATTGATGACCAAATACATTTTCATTCTTATTATATGCACACTTAAGTTTGGTAACAGGAAGCTGGGAGCTGAAAATCTCCCCTTTGTGGTTTGTGTTTCTTTGTTTTGGTTTTGTTTGTGTTTGTTTTGTGGTTTGGGTTGTTTTTTTAGAATAAAGTAGAATAGAATAGAATAGAATAGAATAGAATAGAATAGAATAGAATAGAATAGAATAGACCAGGTTGGAAAAGACCTCAGAGATCATCAAGTCCAACCTATCACTCAACACCATCTAATCAACTAAACCATGGCACCAAGTGCCTCATCCAGTTGCTTCTTAAACACTTCCAGTGATGGTTACTCCACCACCTCCCCAGGCAGCACATTCCAGTAGCCAATCTCTCTGGGATGAATTTCTTCCTAACATCCAGCCTAAACTTCCCCTGGCACAGCTTGAGACGGTGTCCTCTTGTTCTGTTACTGGTTGCCTTGGAGAAGAGACCAACCTCCACCTGGCTGCAACCTCACTTCATGTAGTTGTAGACAGCAATAAGGTCTCCCTTGAGCCTCCTCTTCTCCAGGCTAAGCAACCCCAGCTCCCTCAGCCTCTTCTCATAGGGCCTCTGCTCCAGACCCCTCCCCAGCTTTGTTGTCCTTCTCTGGACACATTCCAGCAACTCAACCTCTTTCCTAAACTGAGGAGCCCAGAACTGGACACAGGACTCAAGGTGTGGCCTCACCAGTGCTGAGCACAGGGCAGAATGACTTCCTTGCTCCTGCTGGCCACACTGTTCTTCATACAGGCCAGGCTGCTGTTGGCCTCACTGGCTTCACTGGGTTTGGTTGTTGGTTGTTTGGTTTGGTCTAGTTTGATTTGGTTCTTTTTTGTTTTTTTCTCTTGTTTTGGGGTTTTGTTTCTTCTTGCTTCTTTGGGTTTGTTGGTTTGGTTTGCTTTAATATGGTTCATTCTTTTTCTTCTTGTTTCTGGCTTTTGTTTTTTTTCTTGCTTCATTGGGTTTGTTGATTGGTTGGCTGGTTGGTTTGGTCTGGTTTGATATGGTTCATTCTTTTTCTTCTTGCTTTTGGCTTTTGTTTTTTCTTGTTTCTTTGGGTTTGTTGGTTGGTTGGTTTGGCTTGGTTTGGTTTGGTTTGGACCGGTTTGGTCTGATTTGGTTTGGTTTGGTTTAGTTTGGTTCATCCTTTTTTCTACTCGTTTTTGGGTTTTGTTTTGGTTTTTTTTTTGTTTGGTTGGTTTGGTTTTGGGGTAGTTTTGGGGTTTGTTTGGTTTGTTTTTTTCCTGCCTGTCCTGAAGCTAAATATATTAAAAAGCCTGCTTTGATCCCATAAGCAGAAAGTATCATTAAGCTCAAACTCTTTCCAATGGTGAATCATGGCCAGGTTTTTGCATGGTTTACACTGCTGTAGAAATGCCAACAGACAGGCATTAGCAGCAAATAGGTTAGGCTGATGTTCCATTTGCAGACTGGCAAAGGGACAAGGATCACTGGTATTTCAATTAGTGGTGAGCCAATGGCCTCTTCTGGGTGTGAAAGAAACTGAAATGTGTTCAGTCCTGGAAAACTCAACAGTGTTGCAGAATTTGCTCTGATTTGCTGCTTGTTGGATGTGATTTCTGATAGAAATGGACCTTGGGAAATATCAACACCATGATTCAGTGGGACATCTTCAACTAGATAAGGTAGCTCAAAGCCCTGCCCTGTCTAACCTTGAATGTATCCAGAGATGGTGATTCTATGACCTCTCCGAGCAGACTGCTCCAGTGTTTCATGTTTCCAGGTTAACATTATGAGGTTCAACAAGACCAAGTGCAAGGTCCAGCGTCTGGGTTGGGGCAATCCCAGGCACCGATATAGGCTGGGCAGGGACTGGCTTGAGAGCAGCCCTGAAGAAAAGGACCTGGGGGTGCTGGTGGATGAAAAGCTTAACACGAGCCAGCAGTGTGCACTTGCAGCCCAAAAGGCATTCACATCCTGGGCTGCATGAAGAGAAGCATAGCCAGCAGGTTGAGGGAGGTGATTCTCCCCCTCTACTCCGCTCTGGTGAGACCCCACCTGGAGTACTGTGTTCAGTTCTGGAGACTCTATTACAGGAAGGATGTGGAGGTGCTGGAAGGTGTCCAGAGAAGGGCCGCAGCTGATTAGAGGGCTGGAGCTGCTCTGCTGTGGGGACAGACTGAGAGAGTTGGGGCAGCTCTGTTCGTCTTTGTAGGTGATTATGTTGGCAAGGTCTTAAAAAATACTGGGGATGAAATTAAGTAGGTTGTTTATTTCTTTTTTCTTTCACATATATGTGTTTGAGAAATACAAAAAAGGTACCTTGTGTTTTCATTATATCCTGAATTTCAGCAAAGTGCCTATGTGGGGCAGTTTTAGGCTATGCCTTTAAAATTTTGTTAAAGATTTCAAGCAGAGAAGTAGAAAAATGTAAATAAAGCACTACTGGGTGTAAAAAGGAAACCAATGGTAATTCTAAACAATTTATTTGGAGAGACATCTACTAAATGATTGGCTCCTCTCCTCTCCTCTCCTCTCCTCTCCTCTCCTCTCCTCTCCTCTCCTCTCCTCTCCTCTCCTCTCCTCTCCTCTCCTCTCCTCTCCTCTCCTCTCCTCTCCTCTCTCTCCTCTCCTCCTCTCTCTCTCCTCTCCTCTCCTCTCTCTCCTCTCCTCTCCTCCCTCTCCTCTCCTCTCCTCTCTCCTCTCCTCTCCTCTCCTCTCCTCTCCTCTCCTCTCCTCTCCTCTCCCTCTCCTCTCCCTCTCCTCTCCTCTCCTCTCCTCCCTCTCCTCTCCCTCTCCCTCTCCTCTCCTCTCCTCTCCTCCTCTCCTCTCCTCTCCTCCTCTCCTCTCCTCTCCTCTCCTCTCCTCTCCTCTCCTCTCCTCTCCTCTCCTCTCCTCTCCGAACCTCTCCTCTCCTCCTCTCCTCTCCTCTCCTCTCCTCTCCTCGCCTCTCTCCTCTCTCCTCTCCTCTCCTCTCTCCTCTCCTCTCCTCTCCTCTCCTCTCCTCTCCTCTCCTCTCCTCTCCCTCTCCTCTCCTCTCCTCTCCTCCTCTCCTCTCCGAACCTCTCCTCCTCTCCCTCTCTCCCGAACCTCTCCTCTCCGAACCTCTCCTCTCCGAACCTCTCCTCTCCGAACCTCTCCTCTCCTCTCCGAACCTCTCCTCTCCGAACCTCTCCTCTCCTCTCCTCTCCGAACCTCTCCTCTCTCCTCTCCTCTCCGAACCTCTCCTCTCCGAACCTCTCCTCTCCGAACCTCTCCTCTCCTCTCCTCTCCTCTCCTCTCCCTCTCCTCTCTCTCCTCCTCTCCTCTCCTCTCCTCTCCGAACCTCTCCTCTCCGAACCTCTCCGAACCTCACCGAACCTCTCCTCTCCGAACCTCTCCAAACCTCTCCTCTCCTGTCCTCTCCTCGAGTCTCCTCTCCTCGAGTCTCCTGTCCTCTCCTCCCTCCTCTCCTCTCTTCTCCTCTCCTTTCTCCCTTCATGGCTCTGGAGAGATGCTAACTTGCTTCTGCTTGTCCTTGGCTGCATTGTTTTGGTTAAGTCTAACAACAACTTCCTCTGCTCTGTCTCTTGCCCTTCTTTGGCCAGGGGTTTCAATAGGCAGGGAAGGAGAAGCAACCAGCTTCTCTGCCCAGGGGTCTCTTGTGGTGTTTGTCAATTGTAAATATCTGTACCTGGATGTTTGTCCATATTCATTGCATTACATGGTAGAGTGTAATTTTGCCTGTAAATACAGCTTCCATTTGCTTCCAACTGAGCTGGTCTGGCAAAGTTAACGCTGGGGGAGAGGGGGAAATTTCAACCCACCACACTACGGTCTAGCTCTTCTTTCGGGGGAAAGGATTACATTTTTCAGCCTTCACAGAATAGTCATTTACAAATTAGGTTTTTATCATGCTTAACATTGAGTGATATCACCTAAGGGCATAAATTAATTTTTATGTATGTTAAGCACATTAATATTTTATATTCAAGCCTTAACATGCTTTTATTCCTTCTTTTTACACTTTTTTCCACAGAAGATTAATGACCTGCTTGAATTTGGTTTATTGCATATGATTTCAGTTTCCTCTAAGCTGCTCTCCTAGGTTTAAAATTTAAGCTCTTTTCTACAATGTTTTCTTAACCAGCAGAGTTTAATTCATTTGCCAGTTTCTATTGAAACAGGAGATCAGCCATTCAGCATGACATGTTTCCAAGAATTACACATATTAGTTGATGAATTTGCTGAACTGTATCACCAATATTTATTCCTGAAGACTCTAAGAATTACTGAGTGGTTGTCAAAAGAATGGGGGAGGGGGGAAGCAAGCACTCCATTATTTTGGTGTGAAATATTGCATGATAGTCTTTTTAGTGTACCCTTCTTTCACTGTTAAACTGATAGAGCAAACACTAAACCATGAAGAGCTAATCCAAAAACCTGTGGAAATTTTCTCATTGATTTTTATTTAGCTTACAGGTAGCCTGCCAGCACTTAGACATCTACTGGAAAGCAGAAGCAGAAACAAAGGCAAACAAACAAGTAAAACAGTCTCATAGAAAGATCTTGGCAGTCACACAGCATTTTAAATTGAATAGAAGAAGTAATACATGAATGATAGCAGTTCCAGATAATAAAGTGAAAGAAATAATTTCCAGATAGTATTTTTAGGTACTTAAGTGAAGGAATAGCATGGCATAGCATAGCATAGCATAGCATAGCATAGCATAGCATAGCATAGCATAGCATAGCATAGCATAGCATAGCATAGCATAGAATTAACAAGGTTGGAAAAGACTTTCGAGATCATTGAGTCCAACCTGTCACCCAACAGCATCTAATCAACTAAACCATGGCACCAAGTGCCTCATCCAGCTGCTTCTTAAACACTTCCAGGGATGGTGACTCCACCACCTCCCTGGGCAGCACATTCCAATGGCCAATTACTCTTTCTGTGAAGAACTTCTTCCTAACATCCAGCCTAAACCTCCCCTGGTGCAGCTTGAGACTGTGTCCTCTTGTTCTGGTGCTGGTTGCCTGGGAGGAGAGACCAACCCCCACCTGGCTACAACCTCACTTCAGGTAGTTGTAGACAGCAAGAAGGTCTCCCTTGAGCCTCCTCTTCTCCAGGCTAAGCAACCCCAGCTCCCTCAGCCTCTCCTCACAGGGCTGTGCTCCAGACCCCTCCCCAGCTTTGTTGCCCTTCTCTGGACACCTTCCAGCAAGTCAACATCTTTCCTAAACTGAGGGGTCCAGAACTAGACACATGACTCAAGGTGTGGCCTAACCAGTGCTGAGTACAGGGCAGAATGACTTCCCTGCTCCTGCTGGCCACACTGTTCCTGATGCAGGCCAGGATGCCATTGGCCTTCTTGGCCACCTGGGCACACTGTTGGCTCATGTTTAGGCTGCTATCAACCAGTTCTCCAGTACCTCCTGCCTGGCTGCTCTCCATCCACTCCAACCCCAGCCTATAGGGCTGGATGGGGTTGTTTTGGCTTAAGTGCAGAACCCGGCACTTGGATTGTTGCATTTCATCCTGTTGGACTCTTCCCATCTGTCCAGCCTGTTAAGGTTCCTCTGCAGAGCTCTCCTACCCTCCAACAGATCAGCACCTGCCCCAAACTTGGTGCCATCTGCAAACTTACTAATGGTGGACTCAATCCCCTTGTCCAGATCATGAATAAAGATACTGAATAGAACAGGCCCCACACTGATCCCTGGGGAAGCAGCTGTATCCCAGCCAAAACCCAGTGCTTCAACATATTGAGAATCCTAATGACTGTTTTTTTATATGAGAGCTGTTTTTTAATTGCTGCTCTAAACATCTCAGGAAGTATTCCACCACTCCTGCTTTAATGACTGTAATTGAGGGGTATTTTTAAACAACAACCAAAAAATTGAATGCAGAAAAAATAATAGCTTCATCAGGGACCATTAAACAAATAAACAACACAAAACAGAGTTTCTCCTACAATCTATTTTGATGGCAAAGGAGTCTGTTAATTACTGACAAATGCAAGAAATCACTGTGAAGAAATACAAGCTGAAATGTTTGATTTCCCACGAACAGAAGACTAATTTGTCATGTACTCAGGCACTAAAAAAGAAGTTTGGAAAGGCCCTCTTATGGTAAAACAAACTAATATGGTGACTTAATGAGTCATGAAGAATGAAATGCTCCCATTCCTTACCCCTCTAACAAGTCCATGCTTACTAAGTTTTTTTCCCCCTTTACTATCACTGTTAATCATTTGCATGGAGGAAGCAGGCGAGGGCCATCCAAGCCCAAGCAGTGCGACCTGAGTTCCAACTGCACACAAAATAAACAGGCCCTGGTGGGATGGATCATAAACCATGCCAGGCTGTGTCATTGTAATGCACTTTTGAAAGATTTATACATATTCATTCTCCTCATTTAGCCCCTGAATGACAACAAGCAGGTGAGAACATAAGTGCAGTACATCAAGCAAGACAGTTGCGAACAAAACATAGAGGAGTGTGACAGAGCTGAAAATGGAAAGGATGTTCTCTCTGTGTCTTGCAGGCATTGTTAGTCTTTGATAGTGAAATGAAGCTTGCTGGGGAGTGGGGTGTGTCTTCTTGTCATTGCAGGTAGCACGTCTGTAACTACCGGTTGACAGTAGGCTGAACATGAGCCAGCAGTGTGCCCAGGGGGCCAAGAAGGCCAATGGCATCCTGGCCTGCATCAGGATTAGTGTGGCCAGCAGGAGCAGGGAAGTCATTGTGCCTCAAATCCCTCAGTCTGACCTCACAGGAGAGGTGCTCCAGCCCTCTAATCATCTTTCAGCAGCCTTTCAAACACATAGAAGGAAGACCTGAAGAACTTATAAGGATGACTAGAATTTCACCACATTTGCCCCCATGAGGGTGGTGATACACTGGCACAGGTTGCCCAGGGAGGTGGTAGAAGCCTCATCCCTGGAGGTTTTTAGGGCCAGGCTGGATGTGGCTGTGAGCAATCTGATCTAGCGTGAGGTGTTCTGCCCATGGGACATGAATCATAGAATTTAATTAATACCTGGAAATTCAGATGAACTTAACCCCTTCTTTTCCATCCTTGGCATGATGACCTAAAATCTCTCCATTTAGTAAAATTCCCAGATTTTCCTGTCTTTATCTACAATTCATTTCCTTTGGATGGAAAACCAAATTTGCATTCATCTAATTTCTTCTCTTTCTGAATCGTAAGTGCAGCTAAGTGCAACTTATTTATGTTTGCTGTGCCTTTAATTTTGCATTTTAGATTAGCCTCAGACAATCTTACGCATCATGAAATAATAATGACAAATAATTGATGCACTTACAGAAGTGCCTTGACTTGACTTTGCTGAAAAGTCACATCTCTTGCTTGTTTCCTACCAGAATGCAACTCATTGTGCATGTGGAGTTACTTTCTTAATCAGTGCATTCAAATCAGATTGCAGACTGCCTGCCTTTGGTCTTTAGGATTAAGTGGCAATTATAAGATCTGCAAACAGCAGATGGGTAGAAGAATTTGAATTGTTTTGCCATAACAGAGATGATGTGCTGAGAATTTTGGCAAGCATATGGAATTTTTGAATGGGTAATGAAAACACTGGGCATGGGAAAAATGAAACCAAATGCTGTGAGATAAAACAGCCTGCTCAGTTTGATGTGTTTCGGTGGTGAAGGGGAAAAAAAGGGATTACTGAGAGCAATTGCATAAAATATAGGCTCCTGAAAAGACTCAGTTAATATTTCACAACATTGTTAGCTATGGAATTTTCAGACACAAAGGCACAAAGACACAAAGAGTGTGAAAGTTATCATCATAGAAACATTCAGGTTGGGAAAAAAACACCTTCAGATCAAGCCCAGCTATTATCCTAAGCCTGTCAAATCTACCAGTAACACCTAAACAGAAAATGATAGATTCGTATTGTAATACTTAATTGTTGATACATAATAGTGCACATCAACATGCAACATGTAACATGTCTACAACTACCTGAAGGGAGGCTGTAGCCAGGTGGGGGTTGGTCTCTTCTCCCAGGCAACCAGCACCAGAACAAGAGGACACAGTCTCAAGCTGTGCCAGGGGAGGTTTAGGCTTGAGGTGAGGAGAAAGTTCTTCACAGAGAGAGTTGTTGTCCATTGGAATGTGCTGCCCAGGGAGGTGGTGGAGTCACCACCCCTGGAGGCGTTCAAAAAGGGATTGGACGTGGCACTTGGTGCCATGGTTTAGTAGTCATGAGGTGTTGGGTGACAGGTTGGACTTGAGGATCTCTGAGGTCTTTTCCAACCTTATTGATTGTATGATTCTAATGGGAGTCTACTGGAGCTGTGAGTTAATAAATAAGTAAATGAATAAATATCTGTCTCAAGGTTTAGAATCATAGAACTGTTTAGGTTGGAAGAGACCTTTAAGATCAAGTCCAGCCATGAACCTAATGCTTCCAAGTCACCACCAAACCATGTCCCTCAACACCACCTCTGTATATCTTCTAAACACCTCCAGGGCTGGTGACTCAACCACTTCCCTGAGCACCCTGTTATGATGCTTTATAACCCTTTCAGTGAAGAACTGTTTCCTAATATCTAATCTAAACTCCCCCTGGTGCAACTCAAGACCATTTCCTCTTATCCTATTGCTTGCTACCTGGTAGACAAGACTGACACCCACCTTGCTACAACCTCTTTCAGGTAGCTCTAGAGAGTGATAAGATTTCCTCAGAGCCTCTTGTTCTCCAGGCTAAAGAGTCCCAGTACCTTCAGTCACTCCACATAAGATTTGTTCTGTAGAACCTTCACCAGCTTTATCCTGGCTTGAGGTAGAAGAGAAACAAATCTGTTCTGTGATCTTGAAGGTCTCTTCCAACCTGGTCTATTCTATTCTATTCTATTCTATTCTATTCTATTCTATTCTATTCTATTCTATTCTATTCTATTCTATTCTATTCTATTCTATTCTATTCTGCTTCTCTATTCTATTCTATTCTGCTCAGTATCTTCTAAACAATTGAACTTTATGAAATTAGCATGTTTTCACTGTGTCTTTTTGATAGGGTTTGGGGGTTGGATTTTAACCCACCACAGTCTTATAATAGTGACAACACTCAGTGTTCATAGTCAGTAACATGAATTAGAATAGAATTAGAATTAGAATTAGAATTAGAATTAGAATTAGAATTAGAATTAGAATTAGAATTAGAATTAGAATAAGAATTAGGGTGCAGACCAAGATCACTGTTAAATCTTGTGTACCACATTGAGGGGCTGCAGAATGTAAAAGCCCACACCTGCAGGGAGAGGTAGACAGAAAAAAAGTGACTCTAAACATACCAACTAGGTATTCCTTTCCATACAGGTCATACTCAATAAAAAGCTGAGGGAGGACAAGAATCAAGCCTTTTTTCTTCAGTGGCCAGCATCTGAGAAGGATTCTGTTTGTTCTGCCTTTGATCCCAGTCCATGAATTCCTTAATCTGATTCCAGAATCTGGCTCCTGAATTCAGTTTCTGTCTGCTGATGATACCAGTCTGAGCCTTCCCACCACAGCATCATTTGTGCCCAGAGGGCCAAGAAGGACAATGGCATCCTGGCCTGCATCAGCAACAGTGTGGCCAGCAGAAGCAGGGAAGTCATTGTGTCCTGTACTCAGCACTGGTTAGGCCACAACTTGAGTCCTGTGTCCAGTTCTGGGCTCCACAATTTAGGAAAGACATTGAGACACTTGACCATGCCCAGAGAAGGGCAACAAGGCTGGGGAGAGGCCTGTAAGGAGAGGCTGAGGGAGCTGGGGTTGCTTAGCCTGGAGAAAAGGGGGCTCAGGGGAGACCTTATTGCCCTCTACACCTACCTGAAGGTAGATTGTAGCCAGGCGGGGGTTGGTCTCTTCTCCCAGGTAACCAGTGGCAGAATATGAGGCAATCTCAAGCTGTGCCAGGGGAGGTTTAGGCTGGAGGTGAGGAGAAAGATCTTCACAGAAAGAGTAATTTGCCATTGGAATGTGCTGCCCAGGGAGGTGGTGGTGTCACCATCCTAGGAGGTGTTCAAAAAAGGATTGGATGTAGCGCTTAGACCCATAGTTTAGATGCCATAAGGTGTTAAGTATTAGGTAATAGGTTGGACTTGATGATCTCTGAGGTCTTTTCCAGCCTGGTTGATTCTATGATTCTATGATCAGTGGTGACAGTGATGCAATTGCCATCACTGGAGCTGGGTTCAACACTGGGTTTGTATATATTTGGGTTTTGTTTAAAAAACCATTATTTTCATTAAAGATGCTTTTGGTTTTGAATTTACGCTTCTTTGGATGTGCTCCAGCACCTCAATGTCCTTGTTGTAGTGAGGGGCCCAAAACATGGTACTCAAAGTGTGGCCTTACAAGTGTTGAGTACAGAGGTACAATCACTTTCCTAGACCTGCTGCCTGCTTCTCCCAGGCAACCAGCAAGCCAACAAGGTAACAGTCTCAAGCTGTGCCAGGGGAGGTTTAAGCTGGATATTATGAAAGAATTCTTCCCAGCAAGAGAGATTGGCCATTGGAATGTGCTGCCCAGGGCGGTGGTGGCGTCACCATCACTGGAGGAGTTTAAAAAGAGCCTGGATGAGGCACTTGGTGCCATGGTTTAGTTGATTTGACAGTGCTGGGTGATAGGTTGGACTGGATGATCTCTGAGTTCTTTTCCAACCTGGCTAATTCTCTATTCTGACCTCACTCTTTCTGGTACAGGCCAGAATGCTGTTGGTCTTCTTGGCTTAAAAGCCCAAGGTGACAAAATACCATTGACATTAAATGAGTCAATGCTATTGATGATGGATACAGAATCAGATCATCGTGATTTCCGGAAGTAGTTGAGAATGTATAGGGTACTGCTGCATTCATTTCTAGATTGGATTTACACCTGGGCAGCATTGAGTAGACAGAGATATTTACAATTTAGCATTTCTACAGTGGCATTCCTGCTACTGATTTTTCATCATGCTCTCAGATGATCTTGAGTGTCTATAAAATATTTTGTCTTCATATAGCAGCTATTTAATTTGTCAGATCAATATTCACTTGTCCTATAGTTTTTCCTTCTTTGGAAAACAAACTTTCTGCTCTATTTTTGCCTTTTTTTTCCCCCAGCTATAAATAGATGCAGCTATTGAAAAGAATAATTCTTAATACATAATTGAATTATAGAATCACAGAATTGTTAGGGTTGGAAGGGACCTCAAGGAACAGCCAGTTCCAAGTCTCCTGCCATGGGCAGGGACACCTCACACTACAGCAAGCTGCTCACAGCCACATCCAGCCTGGATATAAAAACCTCCAGGGATGAGGCTTCCACCACCTCCCTGGGCAACCTGTGCGAGTCTCTCACCACTCTTATGGGGAAGAATTTCTTCCTAACATCCAATCTGAATCTACCCATTTCTAGGTTTTTTTTTCCATTCACTCCAGTCCTGTCACTCCCTGACACCCAAAGAAGTCCCTCCCCAGCTTTCTTGTAGCCCCCTTCAGATATTTGAAGGCCACAATTAGGTGTCCTCAGAGCCTTCTGCTCTCCAGACTGAGCAGCCCCAACTGTCTCAGTCTGTCCTCATAGGAGAGGAGCTCCAGCCCTCTGATCATCCTTGTGGTCCTTCTCTGGACATGTTCCAGCACCTCCACATCCTTCCTGTACTAGGGGCTCCAGAACTGGACACAGTACTCCAGGTAGGGTCTCACCAGAGTGGAGTACAGGGGGAGAATCACCTCCCTCACCCTGCTGGCTGTGCTTCTCTTGATGCAGCCCAGGATGTGATTTGCTTTCTGGGCTGCAAGTACACACTGGTGGCTCATGTTGAGCTTCTCATCCACCAGCACCCCCAGGCTGTATATATGATACTGTGGTGTAAGGGTGAACAAAATTTCTTAGAACAAAGTAATTTAGATCATTCTATAGCAGTCTTTCAGCACAGATAGTAATGAATTAATTCCAACCATCACAATGCCAAAATAACATGACAGCTGATACGTTAATGGAATTCAGCAATTCTTCATTTTGCAAGCATGAATTGCACTTTTTCTTTTGTTTTCTTTCTTTCTTTCTTTCTTTCTTTCTTTCTTTCTTTCTTTCTTTCTTTCTTTCTTTCTTTCTTTCTTTCTTTCTTTCTTTCTTTCTTTCTTTCTTTCTTTCTCTCTTTCTCTTTTCTTTCTTTCTTTCTTTCTTTCTTTCTTTCTTTCTTTCTTTCTTTCTTTCTTTCTTTCTTTCTTTCTTTCTTTCTTCTCTCTTTTCTCTCTTTCTCTCTTTCTCTCTTTCTCTCTTTCTCTTTCTCTCTTTCTCTCTTTCTCTCTTTCTCTCTTTCTTTCTTTCTTTCTTTCTTTCTTTCTTTCTTTCTTTCTTTCTTTCTTTCTTTCTTTCTTTCTTTCTTTCTTTCTTTCTTTCTTTCTTTCTTTCTTTCTTTCTTTCTTTCTTTCTTTCTTTCTTTCTTTCTTTCTTTCTTTCTTTCTTTCTTTCTTTCTTTCTTTCTCTGTGTTTTCCATGACTCTCTGATTTGGTGGATTGATTGAGTCTGTAAACAAATCCTGGATTATTAGAGGCATTTTGGAATCACAGCAGCTCTGTTTCGTGTTCAGACAAGGATTCGATGTGGCATCTGAATCCATGGTCTAGTTGTCATGAGGAGTTAGGTAATAGATGCTAGGTGTTAGGTAATAGGTTGGGCTTGATCATCTCTGAAGTCTTTTCCTACCTGGTTGATTCTATGATTCTACACTTCTATGACTCTATGTTTACTTCAGCAGCCTCAAAGGAAAGATCTGGCGTGCATTCAAATCTCTGCTAGCGGCTATGGCATTTTGTGTGCATCAACACAAGGCCAATATATCTCAGCAGAGAAACTAACAGTTTGCTCAACTCTGTAACTGCATACCCAGCATCTACTCAGAGGAATAACCCATTGGATGTCTTGGTAATTGTTGGAATGTTTGTGCAAACTTTCTTTGGGAGCACTATACAGACATAAGCCAAGTACTACCCCTCTCAGTTCAGGCTCTGGATTGGATGGAGATTTTAGGAGACTTATAGGAAAGATGAGGACAATCTTTTTGGCATGGCCTGTTGCAAGAGGACAAGAAGAAATGGTTTTGAACTAAAGGAGGGTAGATTTAAACTAGATACAAGGAAGAGGGGTTTTTGGTTGGTTGGCTTTTTTTTACCTTTAGACACTGGAAGAGGTTGCCCAGAGAAGTGGTAGAAGCTTCATCCCTGGAGACATTCCAAGGCAGGTTGGACAAGGCTGAGCAACCTGGTCTAGTTGAAGATGTCCCTGCTTGTTGCAGCAGGGTTGGATTAGATGATCTTTAAAGGTCCTTTCTAACTCAAACCACTCTACTATTCTGTAAATTTTATACCACTGCTATGCAGCTTTCATCATGAATATTGAGTGAATATTAAGAGTACAGTTTTAAAGAGTTAAATATAGCTACTCATAGCTACTTACATTTGGAGTTACAACCTACTATCATTTATTTCAGTAGGAGTTTCTGGATTAATTTGAAGAATTGCCTTTTAGTCTTGACATAAAGAGCAGGCAAAAGTAAGTGAATCCAAAGGGGCCCATTTGGCATATAAACAAATCTTCTGCATGCCTTTTTCTAAGAGTTCAATGATTTGCTATAATAATTCACTACCTCACCTGATGTATTTCTATGTACCTTACCAGCTTGGACTCCCTTTGCAGCTGATGTAGACAGGAAGGCAAAGGACTCATTGAAAAGGAAACCTGAAGAAAATTTAAGCCAAGTTTATGGTATCCTTATCCCTTTCCAGACTATATGGCTACTACATCTGAAGTGGTCATCCTGACATCTTCCCACACAAGTTTATAGGATTCTGAACCAAAAATATTTGCAACTGTCAACATTTAGCCCATATCTAGGGCTAAACTATAGCTGTTGCCAGTTATACAATAACCTTTATCTATCTGTGAAGTGGGGTCAGGAAAATGAGAGGACACCTATGAGTGACTTAAAGAAAGAAGTAATACTGATATTAATATCAATGCAAATCACAGTGTGAGGTGTCCCTGCCTGTGGCAGGGGTTGGAACTAGATGATCTTCGAGGTCCCTTCCAACCCTAACAATTCTATGATTCTATGTTAGGGGTTGGAAGGAACCTCCAGAGGTCATCCAGTCCAACCCCTCCACCAAAGCAGGATCACTTAGGGCAGGCTGCACAAAAATGCATCCAGTTGGGTTTTGAAAGTCTCCAGAGGAGCCTCCACAACCACTCTGAGCAGCCTGACCAGTGCACAGACTGTACCAGTGTACAAATTCACACTCAGCTCAGTGAACATACAGCAAATCCACATGACAGAAATGGCATCAGAGAACCTCCATCAGAGAACACTGACTGGTGTCAAATATATTCTAAAGGAAATTGCTGACTATAAACTCACAGAATCACAAAATCAACCACCTTGGAAGAGACCTCCAAGATCACCAAGTCCAGCTGATCAGCCAACCCTATCTAATCAACTAGACCATGGCACTGAGTGCCTCATCCAGTCTTTTCTTGAACACCTCCAGGGATGTCAACCCCACGACCTCCCTGGGTCCTCCTCTTTCTGTGAAGAACTTCTTTCTAAGATCAAGCCTAAATTTGTAAGATCAGGCCTAATTTCCTTACAAAAGAGGGGGAAAAGGAATAACTCAAAGTCCTTAATAACTGGAAAAACAGAGCGTTTCCTCCCTTTTTCAGCAGAGTGCTTGATCAGAATCCTATGGGAGATATCTATGATCATTTATTTCTGTTTACTGTGCTAGTCACAATCTCATCGGTGCAGAGAGGGGCGATTTATGGTGCTATGATGAGTACAATGATTTGACACCTACCTGGAAGTTGCTGTCAGGGAGATGAAGCAGCCAAGAGCATCTACAACACAGGTGAAGTTTGTTTTTGATTACTTGGCTGAGAAAAATCTCATCCCTTCCCAATAATACAGTCCCAATCTCATACCTATCCAATAATACAAAAATTTGACTAATTGGCTTCAGAAAACAGAATTAACCAGGTTGGAAAAGGCCTTTGAGGTCATCAAGTCCAGCCTATCACCCAATACCATCTAATCAACTAAACCATGGTATCAAGTGCCTCATCCAGGCTCTTCTTAAACAATTCCAGTGATGGTGACTCTACCACCTCCCTGGGCAGCACATTCAAATGGCCAATCTCTCTTTCTGAGAAGAATTTCTTTCTCACATCCAGCCTAAACCTCCCTTGGCACAGCTTGAGACTGTGTCCTCTTGTTCTGGTGCTGGTTGCATGGGAGAAGTGACCAACCCCCACCTGGCTACAATCTCCTTCAGGTAATTGCAGAGAGCAATGGGGTCTGCCCTGAGCCTCCTCTTCTCCAGGCTAAGCAACCCCAGCTCCCTCATCTGCTCGAGACCCCTCCCCAGCTTTGTTGCCCTTCTCTGGACACCTTTGAGCAACTCAACATCTTTCTTGAACTGAGGGGCTCAGATCTTGACACAGGACTCAAGGTGTGGCCTAAGCAGTGCTGAGTACAGGGGCAGAATGACTTTCCTGCTTCTGCTGGCCACATTATTCCTGATAGAGTCCAGGATGCCATTGGCCTTCTTGGCCACCTGAGCACACTGCTGGCTCATGTTCAGTATTTCTCTTCTTATTGAACTTTTCCTTCTCTTTCTTTCTTTCTTTTTCTTGAAGGCAGTGAAGCACCTTCTGCCAGGCCTGGCTAAGCAACAAGATCCACCATATTCAACAATGGAACATAATACAATATGAACACGTGAATCTCCTTGGAGATGAACCGGATTGCTGTAAATCAAATAATTTACATTCAAATAACTTATTCTTAGGTCATTGTTGTGTTGGTTCCTCTCCCCTCCCCCCCCCCAAATTCAAAAGCGATCTTTACTCTTTCTCAACAAATCCCTAGGTTTATGAGCTAGTTTGGTCATATTTGTGCAATAAAATTGAAAATTTTTAGATATGGTGGGTAATCAATTTTAGTCTCCTCATCTGTGTTCCCAATCTCATTACAGATTGCAATTTTCAGCGCAGATTACATGATGACCCATGAGTGGCTTTGTTGTTTCTGAATTACCCGTTCCTCGCCTACTGCCAGATAAGAACAAAGCCTATGCATCAGCCTGACAGCTTGCAAACAGAAAATGGGCTTGTAGGATTGGATTTAAATCCCAGGTGTAGGGGATAATTACCACATCAGTCATGCAGTAACTGAAAAATGGTATTTCAACAAGAAAAATTACATTCCTTTTATAGTGCCAACAGAAATCATTATTTGAGGCTTCATAGTGATTCAGTGTATCATTACATGTGCACTGTACTCATTAAATGTGATGTTTGTTCCAACCACAAAAAAAAAAACACCCCACACTCCAAACTTATTGTTTCAGATATTTTGTGGCTGAGTTAGCTCAAATCAAGGTTTGTGAAGCCTTGACAACACTGAGGTCAGTCAAAGGTGTAATGTACATGGTGCAAGGGAAACAGCAGCAGAGCCCAAAACGTGCAAAACCTCTTCTGCTTCAGGAAACAGAAAAAGGAGGCTAGAGTGAGGAAGCATAAACCCTGCTTTGGAAAATTCTCTGGGGTTAGACCCTTTGATGCAGTGCTCTTCATTAATAGAAATGGTAATGAAAGGCTGACATCAGTTAGAACTGGGTAGATTTAGATTGGATGTTAGGAAGAAGTTCTTCCCCATGAGGGTGGTGAGACACTGGCACAGGTTGTCCAGGGAGGTTGTTGGAGCCCCATCCCTGGAGGTTTTGAAGGCCAGGCTGGATGTGACTGTGAGCAACCTGATGCAGTGTGCGGTGTCCCTGCCCATGGCAGGGGGCTTGGAACTAGATGATCCTTGTGGTCCCTTCCAACCCTAACAAGTCTATGATTCTATGTCTAAACTACACCAGATAGACCATCAGTGCTCTGGGTTTCCCAGGGATAGCTTTGGCTAAGGTTTATAAAGGCAAATGTCTTCTGCAATATATTTCTTTAATCTTATGTGTTGGAGGTTTTAATTGGTCCTTTAAGAACCACACCTGACTTTAGGAAGCATGCAGAAATACTTGGATTATTTCAGGACACACAAGGATGGTTCAGTCAGTGTTCAGGGCTAGGTGAAAGGGTCATCTCAATGAGAAGAAAAACCAAACATCCTACATTATGAACATGTCATTCCCAGAACATTCTATGGATCTAGCCAGGTCTTGGTTCATATTTGGCACTCATGATTATATGTTGGATATACACTGAATTATTGGAGAAGCTATGAAGAAAGATATCTGTTTACAAGCCACCACCAGAATTTTAGACACCATTTTGCAGACTTTTGCAGATTTGCAGACTGCAACCCAGATCCAGGTTCTCCTTGTCTTCTTCACACTCCTCTCTCTGCTCTCCTAGCAGAGTTCCTAGGAGAAATCTCCTGTGACCAATGACTTTCCCTTACAAACTCCACCTTCTACAAGATAAAATAAGTTTGGAATCCAAACTGAACTAGAGAGAGCAACTCAAGTTTGTCTTCCTCATTGATCTAGACTTTTAAAACTCATGGGGAATGTGGAGCTCTTGACCTACAAAAGATTTGGGGTCTGAATGTTTCTAGCTGTGTTGTGTGGCAGGAAAAAAGTCTCCAAAAGATACTGGCTGCTAATATTCAACGTTCATAGATGCACACAGTCCCACGGATGGCCTCCATTAAACTGTCTTCAGGTTCAGGAAGAGTACAGAAGTGCTGGTAATAACAGCTGGGCAGCACTGAAAAGTCTGATCTACCCAGAGAAAATACAGGATGCTTTGTTTTTAGTGGATTGTCTCCTTGTGGAGACAGGTCTATAATGTTTTGCTCAAGGATCTGCCCTTGTACAAATTTGAACAAACTGAGGAGGTCTTTTTGTTGCCTGGTAAGTGAGCATGCTCATGATGCAATACAACACAGTTTTGTGAGGAGGAGGCAGGGCTATGCCAGATAGATTGTGGATGAATCTTTAGAGAAGTTATCAAATACTCCTTGACATAACTCTTTGTTCATCTTTTTCAGCAGGTAATTGTTCAAGAGACTGTAAGAGTTACAAAGGGGAGAGTATGTCTAAAATCCAATGAATTAATTGCTCTGAGTGTATAGAACAAGATTTTCATAGAATCACAGAATCAACCAGGTTGGAAAAGATCTCAGAGATCGTTAAGCCCAGCATATTACCTCATACCTAACACTTCATGGCAACTAAAACACAGCTTCAAGTGCCACATGCAATCCTTTTTTGAACACCTCCAGGGACGGTGACTCCACCACCTCCCTGGGCAGCACATTCCAATGGCCAGTTACTCTTTCTGGGAAGAACTTTCATAGAATCATAGAATCAATAAGGTTGGAAAGGACCTCAAAGATCATCAAGTCCAACCTGTCACCCAACACCTCCTGACAACTAAACCATGGCTTCAAGTGCCACATCCAATCCCTTTTTGAACACCTCCAGGGATGGGGACTCCACCACCTCCCTGGGCAGCCAATGGCGAACAACTTTCTCCTCACCTCAAGCCTAAACTTCCCCTGGCACAGCTTGAGACTGTGTCCTCTTGTTCTGGTGCTGGTTGCCTGGGAGAAGAGACCAACCTCCACCTGGCTACAACTTCCTTTAGAATAGAATAGAATAGAATAGAATAGAATAGAATAGAATAGAATAGAATAGAATAGAATAGAATAGAATAGAATTACCAAGGTTGGAAGAGACCTTGAAGATCATCGAGTCCAACCTGTAACCACAACCCCACGACTAGACCATGGCACCAAGTGCCACATCCAGTCCCCTCTTGAACGCCTCCAGGGACGGCGACTCAACCACCTCCCCGGGCAGCCCATTCCAGTGATGAATCACTCTCTCGGTGAAGAACTTTCTCCTCACCTCCAGCCTAAACTTCCCCTGGTGCAGCTTGAGACTGTGTCCCCTTGTTCTGGTGCTGGTTGCAGTTGTAGAGAGCAATAAGGTCTCCCCTTTTGCATGGAAAAGCCACATCCTTCAACAGGAAGAAGAGGTAAAGCATTATTAATTTTCAGTTTACTGCTTGAATTTGTAGCTTGCTGTTTAATTTGCATTGTCTTCTGAGGAGTACTTGAAGAGTTATACCTGAAGAAAATTATTTACACAGTTTGTAGTAGTTTCAAAGAGCACTAAGAGAACTGGAAATGATGGTGCTGTGCTCCTGGAAAGAGTAATGAACAGCTACTTGCAGCTCAGGTGGTAGTATTAGTGCATTAATATCTAATGAAGCGAAGTGAATGAAAGTAGGAATTAGCATTTTGTTCTGCTCTGGAAGTGCCAAGTCCTGTATACTGTGGAGAATGAAATTTAACTGCATGAGTGCTATCAGTGCCTTACATGTCACAGATAAATAGTGAGGTCAATCCACAGCAGACTTGGGGATTACAGAAGATGCTGCAACTGCCCAGCGTTTCAGAGACAAGTGTGCTCCGTATCTGTTTTGCTTTTTCATTGAGTATTTTTACCTCCAGCATCTTGGCTCACATTAGGGTTTAAGTTCACTTTATCCTGCATGAAATGCATTTTTTTTTAATGAAATGACAAACATACAGGTCCTGCTCTCACTGCAATTTGTAGCTAATTGAACTGTTCAGCTAACTGTGCATCAACCTACATCTAGGTGTTCTGCACCATTAGCCAATCTGGTCTACAGCACTAACACTCTGTGATCTGAATATGTCTTGTAAATACTCAATGGCACAAATATTACCTCTCTAGCATAAGAGTGACTCAGATTTTAGTTTTTGTTTCTTCTCAAGATTAATATTTGCTTTTTTCCTCCCCTTCCATTCATTTGTTCATATCCTAGGACCCCAAACTGTCTAGCCAGCCAGCTAACTTGAACACACCAAATGCAAGGAGAGCAAACAGGTAAACAGGCATGCAAAACACTAATTTACACTTGCAAAACAGGTAATTTCACACACTGGCAGGAGCTTGCACATGCAATTATTCATCTTTTCATGCATATGCATGGCTTCAGCCCAACTGCCTTTTTACATATCTGCATATGTTTCACAGGCACAGTTGAGTCACTGATATGGAGTCGTTATGATTCAGGTGCGTGTTTAAGCCCTGCTGTGTTCATTCCAAAGAGAATATAGGTTCCTGATTCTTTTGCAGAAGGTATCTCTATTGTGTCAACAATTACTGATCTGCTGAGAAAGGCAGCTTCAACAAACCCCAAGCTTCAGGGCATTCCAAACTACTCAGTCTCCTCTTTTCAGCAGCATCTTTCGCTTCCCCAGAACCTATGCCTCCCTCTTCTTCACACATTTGCCTTTCAGTATTTTCATGGAAATGATATGAAACTAAACCACAAGTAAAATTTGTGACAAGTGAAATGTAGAATCATAGAATCATAGAATCAATAAGGTTGGAAAAGACCTCAAAGATCATCAAGTCCAACCTCTCACCACAAACCTCATGGCTACTAAACCATGGCACCAAGTGCCACATCCAATCCCCTCTTGAACACCTCCAGGGACGGTGCTTCCACCACCTCCCTGGGCAGCACATTCCAATGGCAAATTACTCTTTCTGGGAAGAACTTTCTCCTCACCTCCCACCTAAACTTCCCCTGGCACAGCTTGAGACTGTTTCCTCTTGTTCTGGCACTGGTTGCCTGGGAGAAGAGACCAACCTCCACCAGTGTACAACCTCCTTTTAGTAAAGAAGTTCCCCCTTGTGTTGAGGTGGAACCTCCTGTGCTGCAGCTTACATCCATTGCTCCTTGTCCTATCCTAGGGAGCAAGTGAGCAGAGCCTGTCCCCTCCCTCCTGACCCCCAGCCCTCAGATATTTATAAATATTTATTAAATCCCTTCTAAGTCTCCTCTTTTCCAGACTAACCAACCCCAGGTTCCTCAGCCTCTCCTCACCAGGCAGTGCTCCAGTCCCCTAATAATCCTGAATGCATGTATCAGGTGACCCCAGCAACCAATCCTTGAAGAATATGCAAGACCTTGACCATCCAGAAAAATCTGGAATAGAAAAAAAATGTGTTCCTGAGACTTTGTATTTTCCCCAGCTTGACCTGTACCCAAAAAATTGATTGCAAGAAGTCCTCAGCTTTAAGCAGCAGGCACCCATTTTTTTGTTGTTGTTGTTTTTCACCTGCTTGCCCTTGCCTTAACTTTAAATATAACAAGAAGATATATATAACCATTAAAAAGAGTTATAGAACTTCTTGGTGCTAATCAATACCTGATAATGTTCCTGTGTTGGGAGCTATATAACATCAAGCAATAAACTAAGCAGATAAGTTCCAAACTCTAATCCCAAACCCTAACCTTATTTTATGGTTAGAAAACTCATCAGTAGAAGAATAAAGAATATAAATCCTTGCCTTCAGCTGACAACAGCTTTCTTTCTGATATAAGCCCATCTCTTTTGTCATTTATTTCGTGTAGATGGGGCTTTTAACTTTATCTATGTGTTAGGATTAAGTTTGGTGTTACAGTTGTGGTGTGGGAATCCAGAGCTTCAGAAGAACAGCTAACCATTTTGTTCAGGTTGCTGCCATGCCCTCAGAGCTAGGGCACACAGAAAATATCCTTTGAAATGGAAAATGCTGTAAGACTACCTTATTGCTGAGTGCTGCACAGCCTGTGGCACTGAGAAAAACCTGGTGACAATGCAGCAAATTCTTTTACTTACCTTTCTTTTTCTTTTTTTTTTTCTTCAGTTGGAATTTGTTCACACTAATGGATTGATGTTGGCATTGAAGTGGAGATCAGCTTTCAATTGTGGAACTGAAAGCACCAAGATCCTTCTCGTCTTCCAGTATAACCATGAGCAGTGGAATGTGTCCAGAGAAGGGCAACAAAGCTGGGGAGGGGTTTGGTGCACAAGCCCTATGAGGAGAGGCTGAGGGAGCTGGGGTTGCTTAGCCTGTGGATGAGGAGGCTCAGGGGAGACCTCATTGCTGTCTACAACTACCTGAAAGGAGGTTTTAGCCAGGTGGGGGTGGGTCTCTTCTCCCAGGCAACCAGCACCAGAACAAGAAGACACAGTCTCAAACTGCGCCAGGGGAGGTTTAGACTGGATGTTAGGAAGACATTCTTCCTAGAAAGAGAGCTTGGCCATTGGAATGTGCTGCCCAGGGAGGTGGTGGAGTCACCAACACTGGAGGTGTTTAGGAAGAGACTTTATGGGGTGCTTGGTGTCCATGTTTTAGTGCCCATGGCAGGGGGGTTGGAACTAGATGATCCTTGTGGTCCCTTCCAACCCTGACTGATTCTATGATTCTATGATTCTAGTTGATTACCTAGTGCTAGATGATAGGTTGGACTCAATGATCTCAAAGTTCTCTTCCAACCTAGTTAATCCTCTCCTCTCCTCTCCTCTCCTCTCCTCTCTCCTCTCCTCTCCTCTCCTCTCCTCTCCTCTCCTCTCCTCTCCTCTCCTCTCCTCTCCTCTCTCCTCTCCTCTCCTCTCCTCTCCTCTCCTCTCCTCTCCTCTCCTCTCCTCTCCTCTCCTCTCTCCCTCTCCTCTCCGAACCTCTCCTCTCCTCTCCTCTCCTCTCCGAACCTCTCCTCTCCGAACCTCTCCTCTCCTCTCCTCTCTGAACCTCTCCTCTCCTCTCCGAACCTCTCCTCTCCGAACCTCTCCTCTCCGAACCTCTCCTCTCCTCTCCTCTCCTCTCCGAACCGAACCTCTCCTCTCCCTCTCCTCTCCTCTCCTCTCCTCTCCTCTCCTCTCCTCTCCTCTCCTCTCCTCTCCTCTCCTCTCCTCTCCTCTCCTCTCCTCTCCCTCTCCTCTCCTCTCCTCTCCTCTCCTCTCCTCTCCTCTCCTCTCCTCTCCTCTCCTCTCCTCTCCTCTCCTCTCCTCTCCTCTCCTCTCCTCTCCTCTCCTCTCCTCTCCCTCTCCTCTCCTCTCCTCTCCTCTCCTCTCCTCTCCTCTCCTCTCCTCTCTCTCTCTCCTCTCCTCTCCTCTCCCTCTCCTCTCCCTCTCCCAACCTCTCCTCTCCTCTCCTCTCCCTCTCCTCTCCCTCTCCTCTCCTCTCCTCTCCTCTCCTCTCCTCTCCTCTCCTCTCCTCTCCTCTCCTCTCCTCTCCTCTCCTCTCCTCTCCTCTCCGAACCTCTCCTCTCCGAACCTCTCCTCTCCGAACCTCTCCTCTCCGAACCTCTCCTCTCCTCTCCCTCTCCCAACCTCTCCTCTCCCTCTCCCAACCTCTCCTCTCCCTCTCCCTCTCCTCTCCGAACCTCTCCACTCCTCTCCGAATCTCTCCTCTCGACTGTGCTGCCGGTCAACAAGAGCCAGACAGGCTGGAGAGTTTGGCAGGAAGAATTGTAATGAAATACAAGCAGGACAGCTGTAAAGTCTTACATCTGGGAAAGAACAACTCCATGGACCAGCACAGGTTGGGCACTGACCTGTTGGAGAGAGCAGTGTAGGGGCAAGGTACCTGGGCATCCTGGTGGACAGATGGATGACCATGAGCCAGCAGTGTGCCCTTGTGGCCAAGAAGGCCAAAGGCATCAAGGTTGGGGAGGGGTTTGGAGCACAAGCCCTATGAAGAGAGGATGAGGGAGCTGGGGTTGCTTAGCCTGGAGAAGAGGAGGCTCAGGGGAGACCTTATTGCTCTCTACAACTACCTGAAGGGAGGTTGTGGACAGGCAGAGGTTGGTCTCTTCTCCCAGGCAACCAGCACCAGAACAAGAGGACACAGTCTCAGGCTGCACCAGGGAGGTTTAGACTGGATGTTAGAAGAAGTTCTATACAGAGAGAGTGATTGCCCATTGGAATGGGCTGCCCAGGGAGGTGGTGGAGTCACCTTCATTGGAGGTGTTCAGGAGGAGACTTGATGGGGTGCTTGGTGCCGTGGTCTAGTTGTTTAGGTGGGTTGGATTGGTTGATAGGTTGGACACGATGATCTTGAAGGTCTCTTCCAACCTGGTTTATTGTATTGTATTGTATCCTGGGGTGGATTAGGAAGAATGTGGGTAGTAGGGAGAGAGAAGTTCTCCTTCCCCTCTAACCTGCCCTGGTGAGGCTACATCTGGAATATTGTGTATAGTTCTGGGTCCCTCAGAAGAGACCCTCTACTCTGCCCCAGTGAAGCTGCACACATATTTACTCTATTTTGGGGCTGAAGTAATATTAATTAACACCTCCTTCAAACTTCTATACATATGGTTGGAAAGTATTATTTGAATCACTTCACATTTTCCCTACCATAGAAATTATATCTCATTAATATTTGTGGGTTGTTGGGGGTTTTAATTTTCTCACATGTGTCTTTAGAAGCATTTGTTTTAATGATTCTCTTCATTTAAGTGTATCTTACTGTATCTTCTTCTTATCTAGAATTATTTTATTTCAAGTAACAGTTTTGTTTTTTCATACTTGATATATCTGGCAATAACCCTTCCTGTCAGTGAAGGAATTAGTCATTGACCTTCTGTAGTCTGTGTTGTGTGGGAGATCAAATCAAATGATCAGACTCATCTGTTCTGAGCTTAAAAACTCAGAATGGTTACAAAATATTTCCTCCCCTCCCCCTCCCCATCATGTTATCTGTTGCATAGGAAGCAACTAGCTGCCCTAAGCATTTAAAAGTAACTTTAGAAACTCACATTTTATGATTTTAGTAAAAACCCTGAGAATCCTGTGGAGGTTAGGCATTACAACTGCTTCATCTAAACCACAATGTTTTCTTCTCCTTCAGATTAAATGACAATCATGAGATGCTACGTTATGGAAGAGTGACATCTGGCTCCTTGGCAGACACCTCAGGCAACTGTCTTAATGACTGTGGAGATGGCTGTGTGTCTGTAACAGAGTTAAGTTTGTTGTCTGGGTTGCATTACCCCTCTTACTCCCTTAGATATATTCCCCATTTTGTCCTTTAGTTCACATTGGAATCACTGGCCCACTCCTAACCCTGACTTACAAGCCTGCTCCTTTCCATCTGCTTCTTTATGTTGGTTTTGCTGTTCTTGGTTTGTTGGTTTTGTTCCCCACCCACCCACAAAGTTAACTGTGAAAATCCTTTGCAAAAACATCAAAAGGAAGATTTTGTCAACTGGAAGTGTATTGTTAATGACTGATAAAAATGAAGAATCACACAGAACATTAAGGGTTGGAGGGGACCTCAAGAGATCATCAAGTTCAACCCCACTGCCAGAGCAGGATCACCTAGAGTAGGTCACATAGGAACACATTCAGGTGTGTTTTGAATGTCTCCAGAGAAGGGCACTCCACAACCTTTCTGGGCAAATGATAAACATGAAGAATCACACAGAATCACAGAACATTAGGGACTGGAGGGGACCTCAAGAGATCATCAAGTTCAATCCTCCTGCCAGAGCAGGATCACCTAGAGTAGGTCACACAGGAACACATTCAGATGTGTTTTGAATATCTCCAGAGAAGGACACTCCACAGCCTTTCTGGGCAGCCTGTTCCAAGGCTCTGTCGCCCTCACAGAGAAAAAAAAAATCTTTCCTTATGTTCATGTGGAACTTCCCCTGCTCCAACTTGCACCCATAGCCCCTTGCTCTATCACTGGACATCACTGAACAGAGCTTGGCTCCATCCTCCTGAAACGCAGCCTTCACACCTTTCTAAACATGAATGAGGTCGCCCCTCAGTCTCCTCCAAGCTGAAGAGCCCCAGCTTGCTCAGCCTATCCTCATCAGGACGAAGTTCCACTCCCTTCAGCATCTTTGTGGCTCTGCATTGGACTCTCTCAATCAGTTCCCTGAGGCCTTTCTTGAAGGAAATGTGCACCTACTGAATACTTAGAACTGAGAAGTACTCCTCAAACTTGATGGTAAAAAGTCACAATTCTAAGAATAAATTTTGACAAGAAAGAAAGAAAAGAATATTTCTTAGCAAGAGAATGTATATGAAGGTGTAAGAGCAAGTGTAGAAGACAGGATTGCTAACTTACAGTTGAAACATTCATGAATAGCAGCAGGTAAAAATATTTGCCTAGAATTATGGAAAATATGCTTTCTTTGCTTTATTTTCCTGAGAAATACTGCAGTTTGATTTGGTGATCTATTGAAACTCCAATGTTAGAAAATAGCTGAAATCCTGTGTTCTGAAAGACAAGTCACTTTTCAGCCCTCCTTGCGTTGTGCCTGTCCAGTCTTATGTGTTGCACAGACCTCAGAAATACTGATTTGATCCATTTATTTCCCGGAGAAGCCTTGTAAGTCCCTTGGGCACATCTCAGTGTGAGCATCATCAATATGGCATAAAAGGCTACAGTTTTCACATTTGCAAGCATTAGATCCTGAACATTTTAATTTTTCCCTGCTGACATGCAACATGTGTTTCAAATGTAGTCAGCTGGTACAAATCAATTTAACCCTTAGGCAACAGGACCATCTCCTGTGCTGGTTATGAGGCAATTGACCTTCAGAAACCAGATGAACTCTGCTGTGAGGAGAGGCTGAGGGAGTCTCTAGCTTGGAGGAGACTGAGGGTGACTTCACAGAAAGTATCACAGAAACATTCAGGTTGGAAAAGACCCTCAGGATCACCAAGTCCAACCCAGAACCCTACTCTACAAGGCTCACCCCTAACCCACATCCCCAAGCACCACATCCGAAACACCTTTAAACACATCCAGGGCTGGGGACTCCACCACCTCCCTGGGCAGCACATTCCAGTGCCTGACCACTCTAGCTGGGAAAAATTCTTCCTACTCTCCAGGCTAAACCTATCCTGGTGCAGATTGAGGCCATTCCCTCTTGTCCTATCACTAATTACCTGGGAGAAGAGACCAGCACCAACCACCCAACAACTTCATTCATGTTTATAAGGATGTGAAGGGTGAGTGTCAGGAAGATGGAGACAGGCTCTGCTCAGTGATGTCCAATGATAGGGCAAAGGGCAGTGGGTGCAAGCTGGAGCATGGGAGGTTCTACATGAACATAAGGAAAAACTTTTTCATTGTGAGGGTGAGAGAGTCCTGGAATGTCTCCTTCCCTGGAGACATTCCAAACCTGCCTGGATGTGTTCTGGTGTGACCTACTCTAGGTGATCCTGCTCTGGCAGGGGGTTGGACTGGATGTGCTTTCGAGGTCCCATGCAGCCCCTCACATTCTGTGACTGTGCAAAAGAGGTGCAGCACAGAACTTAGACAGCAATAGATACAGTGTCTTACCTAGCAGTTCCTCCAGGATGCAAGACCATGAGAAGGTGGCTGAATGTCTTTCTTTTGATCCTAGAAGTACTATGAAGCTGGAAACCTAGCTACCTGGAAACCTAGCTACCTCTTGATTCTCTCTTACAGAAATGATATGACAGCAATGTTCTTCAGATATCTTCATTTCTGGGCATGAGTATGACAACTCTGTGATGACAGAAAGGATGCAGTACACAACTGGCAATACAGCTTTTATGTCAGCCTGGATTTACACCATTTCACCTTCACTGAGAGGGAAAAAAACACCATTAGAAATCCAAATCAAGCCAGTAATTTAGCTGCATAAATGAAACAACCATAAATAGAGTTTTGATCCTTAGGCCAATTATCTGCAATATGTTAAAACACACAGATTTTACTGTTTGGAGGCTGTGCTTCAATTGTGCTGCACGTGCATCCTTGTGTCTCCTTAGGAGCTATTAAAGGCTTCATAAAATCCAGTATTTGTTTTAACTTGTAGCTGACACACTCATGTATCACACATTTGTCATATATAATTCCTAGATTCATAGAATGGTTTAGGTTGAAAGGGACCATGAAGATGATCTAGTCCCACCCCTCCTGCCATGAACAGGGACACCTTCTACTAGAGCAGGTTGCTCAAGGCCTCATCCACCAGAGAGAGGGAATCCACAACCTCCCTTGGGCAACCAGTTCCAGTGTCTCACCACCCTCACTTTAAAGAATTTCTTAATAATATCCAGTCTAAATCTACCCTCCTCAAGCTTCAATCCCTTCCCTCTCATCCTAGCAAACAAACCTTTGTGAAAAGTCCCTTCCCAGCTTTCTCGTAGGCTCCCTTCAGGTGCTGAAAGGCTGCTTTAAGGTCTCCCTGAAGTCTTCTCTTCTCCAGGCTGAGCAGCCTGAGTTTTCTCAGCCTGTCTCCAGAAGGGAATGACTGGAAAAAAAAATATTGTGAATTTATTTATTTATTTAATTAATTAATTAGGCGTGGCATTTAAAGTGTGTGATCAAGTTAAACACTGATGGAAACGACAGCTAGGAATTTACAAGTTAATTTTCAAGTTAGAAGAAACTCACATCTTGAATGATGAAAACATACACACTATCATTTGCACAAATATTTACCATAGCATCATAGAATCAGAGAATTGTTAGGGTTGGAAGAGACCTCAAGGATCACCCAGTTCAAATCCCCCTGCCATGGGCAGGGACACCTCACACTACAGCAGGTTGCTCACAGCCACATCCAGCCTGGCTGCAAACACCTCCAGGGATGAGGCTTCTACCTCCTGCCTGGGCAACCTGTTCCACCACCCTCATGGGGAAGAACTTCTTCCTAACATCCAACCTGAATCTACCCATTTCTACTTTTGTTCCATTCCTGCCAGTCCTATCACTCCTTGACACCCTAAAAGTCTCTCCCCAGCTTTCTTGTAGCCTCCTTCAGATACTGGAAGGCCACAATAAGGCCTCCTCGGAGCCTTCTATTCTCCAGACTGAACAGCCCCAGCTCCCTCAGTCTGTCCTCACAGACGAGGTGCTGCAGTGCACTAAAACCAAAACAACCCAAAATAACCCAAATCAAAACAATCTAACCCAACCCAAACCAAACCAAACCAAAACAAACCAAAACAACCCAAACCAAAATGACCCAAACCAAGTGAAAAACCAAACCAAACAACCAACCAAACAAAAAGAAAAGCCTAAAGAAAATCAAACTCAAAACTTTGTAAGAGTATCTCCAAATTAATTGGCTAATGTTTTGAACAAGTTTTGAATATTTTTGCTTCTCATTTTTTAACTCAGAATGAGTACATCTCCAGATATTACTGCCAATGTGAAAAGCCTTTCTCCTTGAGTCCTGTGTCCAGTTCTGGGCCCCTCAGTTTAAGAAGGACATTGAGACACTTGAATGTGTCCAGAGAAAGGCAGCGGGAGAGGCCTTGAGCACAAGCCCTATGAGGGGAGGCTGAGGGAGCTGGGGTTGCTTAGCCTGGAGAAGAGGAGGCTCAGGAGAGACCTAATTGCTCTCTACAACTACCTGAAGGGAGGTTGTAGCCAGGAGGGGGTTGGCCTCTTCTCCCAGGCAACCAGCACCAAAACAAGAGGACACAGTCTCAAGCACCAGGGGAAGTTTAGGCTGGAGGTGAGGAGAAAGTTCTTCACCGAGAGAGTGATTGGCCATTGGAATGTGCTGCCCAGGGAGGTGGTGGAGTCCCTCTCCCTGGAGGTGTTCAAGAGGGGACTGGACGTGGCACTTGCTGCTGTGGCTTAGTCATGAGGTTTGTGGTGACAGGTTGGACTCAGTGATCTTTGAGGTCTCTTCCAACCTTGGTGATTCTGTGATGCTGTGGTTCTGTGATTCTATGAACTCTTCTCATTAGGAAGAGTGAAAAATTCTTGTCAGAAGTTGTCAGTCTCTTGTGTCTTGCTGAACACCAGCCTTCAACCCCATTAAGGAAAATCAATGCAGCCAGTCAAGGTGCGAGCAGATGTTTTATCTCCACATTTTGTGCATAAATGCAACTTCTCTGATGCAAATTGATCAAACTGTAGAAACAAATCATTTAAGATTTGTGCAGTGATTAATAACAGAAGCCAGTAATCAAATCTTCCTGCCACCGGCACATCTGTTACAGAGAGCTTCTCGTTTGCCCTGTTATGCAAATGTGCAATAAAACAAATAAATGACTTGATTTAACAGCTGGCTGGAAAACATTATTTTTAGGTGATTTTGGTTAATGCATTGTTTTTAACGTTGATAGCCACTTGATGTAGACTAATTCAATTATGCTTATGCAGAGGGTCACAGAACTGAGAGGGAGGGAAACAAGCAAAATGTACCAACTCTGCTCAGGAACTGCTGAGGAATTTTAAATATATTTAGACACATACAGTTTTTGGAAGAACAAAGAACACAGGAAAAAGGTTAGTTTTCCTTCATTTCAACACTTAAAATTCTGTCTCTTTCACTACCAGCAGTGTCACATGAATAAACCTTTCCAGTATCTTGAAAGGATCAGCTCTTCACAGAATCACAGAAACATTCAGGTTGGAAAAGACCCTCAAGATCACAAAGGCCTACCCAGAACCCTACCCCACAAGGGTCACCCCTAAACCATAGCCCCAAGCACCACATCCAAACCATCCTCTAAACACTTCCAGGCTTGGGGACTCCACCACCTCCCTGGGCAGCACATTCCAATCCCTGACCACTCTTTCCAGAAAAAAAACGTCTCCTAGTGTCCAGTCTAAACCTGCCCAGTCACAGCTTGAGGCCATTCCTTCTTGTTCTATCACTAATCACCTGGGAGAAGAGACCAGCAGCAGCCTCTCCACAAAGTCTTTTCAGGCAGTTGTAGAGAGCAATGAGGTCTCCCCTCAGCCTCCTCTTTTCCAAACTAACCATGCCCAGCTCCTTCAGTTGCTCTTCATCCGATTTCTTCTCCAGGCCCTTCCCATCTTCCTTGCCCTCCTCTGCACTGGCTCCAGCACCTCCACATCTCTCTTGTATTGAGATGCCCAAAACTGGACACAGTGCTCAAGGTGTGGCCTCACCAGAGCTTCCCAATACAGTCGGTTCTTGAGATCTTCCCCTACTCAAATGTGGATCTGAAGCCCATCTACTAGGACCAGAGAAGTGCTCAAGGCCAACTTGTGCAGCTCTCCTTCTGGAAGAACTCTCTCTTCCCTGCTTTCCTTTGGAACTCCTGCACTTGTGTCTGTACAGCAAAGGGTTTCCATGTTGCACTCCGATTGCCTCCATACTCACACAAGAGAGGCCACAGGGTTCCTTGTAGGATGGACTGTTCCTGTTTAGCTGGAGGAGAGTTCAGCTGTGTTAGCTAAACCCATTGTCTCCCCTTCAGCCCAGCAGTGTCCTGGCTTCACTCAGCCTGCTCTCAGAAGCAAACCCCCTTGCCACACACAGATGGGCAGGAAAACAACCCCCAGTAAACCCCTCTGGGTTGAGGTCAAGAGTTTACTGAGGTGACAAGTACACAATTACCTTAACACAAGGTGTATGGGGTTGTTTTTGTTTATTGAGCTTAATACTGGCCTATCAACATCATGTTTGGTTTTGTCAGTAAGCTATCTAATATCCAAGAGTAGTGGAACATCCTGAAACCAGCCATATTAAGCACCTAGCAATCACTAAAAGTCAATAATTCATGTCTGAATATAATTTTAATCTCCCTTCTTTCTCAACAACACTGGTTTCACAGTCTGCCCCTTTCCACCCCACCCACCCCATTTCCCCCCTTTTTCCCCTCAAATGCCAGAGCACCTGAGTTCTGTTAGATTCTCCTCCCACCCCATGTGTGGCCACTTTGCCCTCCCCATCCCTCCCCTATTTAATCCCCAGCAGGAAGGGCAGAAGCCCTTAGCTGAGCCCATTTGGGCTGAGGATCCTCCTCTCATCACTGGTGAGTGCCCCTGGTGCACGCTGGGTGATGGTGGTGGTGACAACAAAGGCCGGGGGGCCTGGTGGCCCCCGGTTAGGTAGGGAGCAACATTGATGACCGCTACAATATCATCCACGGGTGCTGGTGAAGGAGGCAGGGGGATTAAACTAGATGATCATTGGAGGCCACTTCCAGCTCTGCTGAATCTATGATCTCATTCCCCCTCTTGCCACAGGCAGGGAAGCCTTCTACTAGACCCAGTCAGCATCTTTAAGGGCAGGTTTTTTATTGCACCTAGCAATCAAAACATAATATGGGATTTGTGATGGAGTGATGGATTTTGGATTTGCAGCTACCTTATTTTGCAAATAAGGTCCTCTGTATGCTGACATAAGAAATGAAATGATTCCATGAAATTCAAGAATGGATTAAAAATGTTTTTCATAAGAACCATTTAAAATCCCCCTGAATTAGTGGAAAGGGTTTGGCTCCTTCAATCCTATTGTTCAGCAAAAGTTAGTCTTTGTCTGAAATGTAGGTAGTGGAAACACTGAAGTAAACTCATAACTCAAAGAGAAATTGTCTTCCCCATATATTAAAGCATGTCATTCCAGAAAGAAAATGCCATAATCCCTGCCTAACTTTGCAGCCTGACTCAATGAATTTTGAATCAGAAAGGGTAGGAAGGGTACTCCAGGAGAGTTGGGCTGCATGATCTTCACAGGTCCTTTCCAACCCCTACCACTCCCTGATTCTGTGACAGGCATTTGTTCATAGCTTTGCTTCCAAACACACTGAAATACATGGCAATAAACACTCTTGTGTCTATTGAGGTAATTTTTTCCCAGAAATATGTTAATTTGTAGGTGATTATTTCAGCAACTAACCTGAAAATGTTCTGAGTCTTCTATTTCAACAGATTTCCTTTACAAGCCTTCATAGTTCCTCAAAAATCAAGTTTGGCTTCTGAGCCAGAAAAATGGTAACTGCCTTAGTAAATGAACAACTTGTTGGAGTGCTGCTGTGCCTCTGTACCAAATACAGGTAAATATGTAAAGGAGGACAATCAATTTACTTCCCTTCTAGCAGCTCTTCTCACTGAGGCCAAAATGAAACATGCATTGGGATAAAAGAAATAACATTTTATCACTACTGATTTGTTTTCAAGCCTTTCTGCAGCTGAGAGCTTGCACACATGTAGAAGGGTCGGGGATTGTATTCTAGCATTTCTTTAAAGTGACAGCTGAGGTTTTCAGTCACAAGCCTCCTTGTAGAGCCCAAGCTGCTCTCTTTTTCTTTCAAATGCTTTGCCATGCTTCCTGCAGAGCTTGGAGATTGATATTTTGGGACAGAACAGTTTGAGTGATGGGTGAACTATAGCACAGGAAGCTCCATCTCAACATGAAGAGGAATTTATTTACTGTGAGGATCATGGAGCACTGGAACAGGCTCCCTAGAGAGGTTGTGAAGCCTCCTTCTCTGGAGACTTTAAAGACCCTTCTGGATGTCTTCCTGTTTGACCTGTGTGGGATTCTGTGGCCCTGCTCTGGCAGGGGGGTTGGACTCAATGACTTTTTGCGGTACCTTCCAACCCCTAACGTCCTGTAACCCCATCTTCCCCCACATATATCTTCTGGCAAGCAACAGACTCCCAGTGAGAGGCATGAGGTACTAAATTAATAAACCAGTGAGTGTTTTCCTTATGAGACACTACCTGGAGACCCAGTTGGACAACACTGAATTCAGGCCAGCACTCCAGTTTCTGTATGAAGACTTTAATCATTGTCAAAGGTAGTAAGATATGACTGATTTCACTTGTAGACAAGGGAGATCACTTTGTAGGCCCAGGGTATGTCTAAACACTGAAGATCAAGACAGATACATAATTCAAATTATTATTGTAACTGGGAGCCAGCCTTATCAAGAATTATCAATATAATGTTACCGTGGTTGGGCAGCCTGATCTAGTGGGAAGTGTCCCTGCCCATGGTAGCGCAGTTGGCACTAGACAATACTTGAGGTCCCTTCCAGCCCTGACAGTTCTGTGGAAGAAGTAACACAGGATAGCAGCCTTAGAGTATTCTGTCTCATTGTGAACATGGAACAGGGCCAATAGAAAATCAAGAGTTTCATGCATATGCTGCACAAACAAATTTGATGTCCTTTACTGATCAGGATTAATGCAGAAAAAAAAGCCAAGCAAGAATGAAGAGTCAAGCAGGAGTTTACAGCAAACTGGTTCCTTTCTCCTCAGGAAGAGAATTCCAGGCTTGTGTCTGTGTGCAGAATGCATGACCTGCAGAGAGTGACATTTCTATCCAGCATCTCTGCTGTTGAACCTGAAAAGTAATAGGAGACAGACACCATTCAGTTTGTAACAGATAGAACAAGACTTTGTTACAAAAGCAACCACTCCTACTGCTGGGGAGGAGTGGGGTGCTCTTCCTCTGACTTGGCTGTGTCTGGAACAATCACATAAACATTCTGGTTGGAAAAGACCCTCAGAATCACCAAGTCCAACTGATACCCCTATTCTACAAGGTTCACCCTTAAACTGTGTCCCTAAGCACCAATTCCACACAACCTCTAAACACATCCAGGCTTGGGGACACTACCACCTCCCTGGGCAGCACATTCCAATCCCTGACCACTCTTGCCATGAAAAAATATTCCCTAATGTCCAGTCTAAACCTATCCAGTCACAGCTTAAGGCCATTCCCTCTTGTTCTATCACTAATTACCTGGGAGAAGAGACCACCAGCAGCCTCTCTACAATGTCCTTTCAGGTAGCTGTAGAGAGCAATGAGGTCCTCCCTCAGCCCTCCTCTTTTCCAAGCTAACCATCCCCAGCTCCTTCAGTTGCTCTTCATCAGATTTATTCTCCTGGCCTCTCACAGCATCCTTGCCCTCCTCCGCACTGGCTCCAGCACCTCCACATCTCTCTTGTCTTGAGGTACCCAAAACTAGACCCAATACTCAAGGTGTGGCCTCACCAGAACTGAGTACAAGGGGGCAATCCCCTCCTGCTGGACACAGAATTTCTGCTTCCAGACAGGATGATGTTGTCTTTCTTGGCCACCTGGGCACATTGCTTTCTTGTAGTCAGTTGCTTGTCCATTAGCACCCCCAGGTTCCTTGCTGCCAAGGGACAGCTTTCCAGCCACACTGCCCCAGGCCTGTAGGTCTGGGCTATAGTGGAGCTGTTGTGACCCAAGTGCAGGATCTGGCACTTGGCCTTGTTGAAGCTCAATCTCTTAACCTTGGCCATGGATCCAATCTATCCAAGTTCCCCCTGCAGAGCCTCCCTACCCTTATGAAGAGAAACGCTCCCGCCCAACTTGGTGTCATCTGCTAACTTACTGATGGCGCACTCTGTCTTCATCAAGGTCATCAATAACTATGTTAAACAGAAGTTGCCCTGGGGAACCCCTCTTGTGAATGGCTGCCAGCTGGATTTAACTCCCTTGACCACCACTCTGGGCAATTTCACATGCCCATTTCAATTCAACACTGCACATCAAAACAAATATGATCTCAAAAAACTGTTTCTGGACATTTTAGGTGATAGCTCATGAAGCAGAGAGAGGGGAATTCCACAGAATTACTCACAGCATAAGGTATGCTTATTAGCATTACTGTGGTGTTATGCATACTGCAAATTTCAGCAGCTTTTGGCATTGGGGTCACAGAACAAATGAAGCTGGAGGTGGGGAGGTTCAGGCTGGACGTGAGGAAGAAGTTCTTCACCATGAGAGTGGTGAAGCCCTGGAATGGGTTGTCCAGGGAGGTGGTCGGGGCCCTGTCCCTGGTGGTGTTTAAGCCCAGGCTGGATGAGGCTCTGGCCAGCCTGATCTAGTGTGGGCTGTCCCTGCCCAAGGCAGGGGGTTGGAACTAGATGATCCCTGTGATCCCTTCCAACCCTGACTGGATTCTATGATTCTAACTTCTGAGTTTTTTAATGTGAGCAGTGATAACTTTCCCTTTTCTCTCCATCCCAGAGGAGTGTGGCAAGTTGTGAGAGACTTTTGGCTTGTTTATTGTTTTTCTGCCATGCTCTGGATGGATGCTACAAGAACTAAGATCACTTTTACTTCTGTGGAGTGGAAGAGAAACAAAGACACAAAAGAGCAACGAAATGTTTTCCTAAGAAAGACTTTAGTTCTGTACATATAGGTTTATTTTGTTTCAGGTATGGTAGTTTTAGGTTGTGCCTTTACATTTTAGCTGCTGATTTGGAGCAGAAAAGCAGAAAAATATAAATAGTATAAATAAAAAGAATAAATCACTCTTGGGTGTAAAAATTAAAACAAAAGATCATTCTAAACCAATTCATTGGATAAATGTCTGGGATAAGAGAAGCAGAATCATAACAATTCCTCACATTTAACTTCCACTCCCATGCCTTTTCTCTTCTGTTCTTGGCTGTTATTACTTCACTTGGGAGAAGACAACCACACATGTTGCCCCCAGAATTCTGTGTGCTGAATTATGCTTTTTTTATGAGCTAGTGCTCTATAACCAGACAAACCTTAATTTCCAGCAATCATCATATTTCATCTCCCTGTGTAACCAAATATCCAGCTGTGCCAACAAAGTATATTGCTCTGGAGGGATGCATTTCAGTATAGTCATCAGAGAGCTGAATACATTGATTTAAAAACTGCATTCAAAAACATCTAAAAAGAAAGTTCTGTAACCATTTCAATGTTTTATACACATCCCTGATAGAGCACTAATAAACAGTGTCTGTATTCGAGTCACCCCACTGATAGAGATAAACCCCACCCTTTAAGCACAAATATGTCCAGAAACTACTCAAGATTGGTGGAAAAAGCCCTTTATTCTTCTTAACTTTCTTCTTATAGCAAAGAGGAGGAAGAGAGAAGTATTTAGAAGCACTTAAGAATAAGGCATACAGTCCTTATTCCATTTTGCTGGAGCTAGAAATTCACCTTACATAGCACACTGTATCTTTCCCTTCTGAAAAGGAGATTGTAAGCACATCTTAGGAGGCATTTTGATCTGAATGTCCAAGTGTGTCAAGCTGTGGGAGTTTTTGGGTTGGTTTTTTTGGTTGGTTGGTTTGTATGGTTTTTCCAACCCCTCACCACTCTCTCAGTAAAGATCTTTTTCCTAATGTCCCCTGGCACAGCTTAAACCAATTTCCTCTCATCCTATCACTGGTTACTTGGGAGATGAAATCAACACCAACCGCAACACAGCCTCCCTTAAGGTAGCCATAGAGAGCAATAAGATCGAAAGTATTTGACCTGCTTTAGCGAGAGAATTGTTATGGCTGTACTCTAGGACAAGAACTTAGAATCATAGAATCAACCAGGCTGGAAAAGACCTCAGAGATCATCAAGTCCAACCTGTTAGCTAATGCCTAACACCTCCTGACAACTAAAACATGGCTCCAAGTGCCACATCCAATCCTTTTTTGAACATCTCCAGGGGCAGGGACTCCACCACCTCCCTGGGCAGCACATTCCAATGGCCAATCTCTCTTTCTGGGAAGAACTTCTTCCTCACCTCCAACCTAAATCTCCCCTGGCACAGCTTGAGACTGTGTCCTCTTGTTTTGGTGCTGATTGCCCACCTGGCTGCAACCTCCTTTCATGTAGTTATAGAGAGCAATAAGGTCTTCCCTGATCCTTCTCTTCTCCAGCCTAATCATAGTGTCATAGTATCAGTCAGGGTTGGGAGGGACCACAAGGATCATCTAGTTCGAACCCCCTGCCATGGGCAGGGACAGCCCACACTAGATCAGGCTGGCCAGAGCCTCATCCAGCCTGGGCTTACACACCTCCAGGGACGGGGCCCCAACCACTTCCCTGGACAACCCATTCCAGGGCTTCACCACTCTCATGGGGAAGAACTTCTTCCTCATGTCCAGCCTGAATCTCCCCACCTCCAGCTTCATCCCATTCCCCCTAGTCCTATCACTACCTGATAGTCACCCCCAGCTACCTCAGCCTCTCCTCACAGGGCTGTGCTCCAGACCACTCCCCAGCCTCGTTGCCCTTCTCTGGACAAGTTCAAGTATCTCAATGTCCTTCTTAAACTTAGGAGCCCAGAACTGGACACAGGACTCAAGGTGTGGTCTAACCAGTGTGAGTCCAGGGCCAGAATGACTTCCCTGCTCCTGCTGGCCACACATACAGTACTCAGAGTGTCGCCTAGCCAGTACTGAGTACAGGGAAGGAAGATATGTGGCTCGAGCGTTCTCATGTCTTAACAGTTTTGCATCTGTGCAGTGGTGAAGAGATGTCATTGACAATAATATTGGCATCTTGGATGGTCTTCAAGGCAATCCTTTGTGACCCAGGGGGTGACACAACAATAAAAAATATCAGGCTTGCAATTCCCAGATTTCTCTGTAGATATGGGGTTTGTACAACTCACCAGCCCTTTGCTTAGTAGTTAATAAATATTTAGCAAGCCTCACAAGCAATCAGCAGATTGACAATAACTGCTCATGCAAACACAACATTTATCTACTGAAAATCTGTCCTAGGTTTGCAATTCAGCGAGCTAGCAGGAACTGCACAGCAGGAAATAGGAGGAAATCAATAATTTTATGGTTTGGTAGCAAAACAGAATGAAAAAGACTATACACTTGTAGTGATCAAGTACGGGGAGGGGGAAGGAAAAAAGAAAGAACGTTTTCAAATTAATATTTTAAGATTAAATGAAGGGGAATTGAAATAAATCACTTGATCAGTGAACAAAATTATCCTCACAGGATCAGCGGAATTACAGGAAACGAATGAATGAGCTACAGATGCAGCAAAAAAAAAAAAAAAAAGCATGTATTTATAGCAAGCACAGTATGTAACTGAGGAGGGCAGGGAGATCATCAAAACAGTCACAGGGGCCTGTGGTAATAGAAATTCTGAAGAAAAACAATAACAATGAAGAATGTTTACCGGAGTGCTCCGAAATGCGTGGGTTAGTCAGAGGGCTGAACGCCGTTCAACTGCCCTCAGCTAACCGTCCCCCTCCTCCCTGGCCTCAGCTGTTCACAGATATCAGTCAGCTGCTCTCTGTGGCCTCCATAAAATCCATTAAAAACCCCAAAAGCAGCCTGATGTTTGTTTTGCTTTGTTTTCTAATAACAAAGCAGAAACACAGAGGTGTTGCTCGGCTAAAAGTCTCATGAACTGCTTATCCGATGTCTTGTGTCTAGTTTTTATCAAGTAACTGCTGATTTAAATAGTGTCTCACATTACTTCATGTTCTTCAGATTTAGAATGCATCAGGAAGGTTTTCTTTGCTGGCATGGGGGTGGGGGTGGGAAATGCCCTTCCCTTGATGCCCTGTGCCCCCCTGTGCCTGGCAGGCATCCAGTTCTGGAACATCAGTGATGGTGACTCCACCACCTCCCTGGGCAGCACATTCCAATGGCCAATCTCTCTGTGAAGAACTTCTTCTTAACATCCAGCCTAAACCTCCCCTGGCACAGCTTGAGACTGTGTCCTCTTGTTCTGGTGCTGGTTGCCTGGGAGAAGAGACCGACCCCCTCCTGGCTGCAACCTCCCTTCAGGTAGTTGTTGAGAGCAAGAAGGTCTCCTCTAAGACCTCTTTGTAAAAAATTATCCACTCAGTACAAATAATATTATCAGAATTGTTTGGGTCAGAAGGGGCCTCCAAAGGTCATCTAGTTCAATCCCTCTGCATTGAGCATGCACATCTTCCACTAGATCAGGTTGCCCAGAGTCCTGTCAAGCCTGACCTTGAATATCTCCAGGGGTGAGGCCTCAGCTACCTCCCTGGGCAACCTGTGCCAGTCTTCCACCATCTGCATGGTAAAGAACTTGTTCCTAACATCCAGCCTAATTCTCCTCTTATTTCACACCATTGCATCTCATTATTACTCCAGACCTTTGTAAACAGTCCCTCTGCAGCCTTCTTGTAGCCCCCTTCAGGTACTGGCAGGCTGTTATGAGGTCTCCTCGGAGCCTTGTTTTCTCCAGGCTGAATGCAGCTGATTTGTGCTTCCACTGCCCAAAGCAAAGTCTACATTCAAGCTGAACCATGCTATCACTGTTTTCCTTGAGCTCTGAGATGAATATAAAATAACAGGAAGTTTCTCTTTAGCATCACTGATGTAAGAGGGTTTCTTTCACCAAAGATGATGAGGCCAGTAAGCTTTATGGAACAGCTTAGAAACACGGTGCAAAGCTTCTGTCAACAAATTCAGTTTAATGTTGCTTCAGATAGGTTCCTTTAAAACAATTATTGGAAACAGAAACTTTGTGCTCAGATCAATGTCCCTTGCTCTGCAGAATGTCATTGATTCTGAATTGGGGTGTTGGAAACTGCATTTCAAAATGCTCATTTCCTGCTGGTTTTTGGCATCGCATTTATCTGTGGAAGGAAATAATATGCTGAGAAGCTGCACACTATACTGAATGAAAGTTATTAGTGCATTATTAGATTACTCTAGGAACACCAATCCTAAAGACTAAATAGGACTAATAGTCCTATAGACTAAAGTCAGGACACTTCAATTATATTGGTGTCTTTCCCTTTCACTTTCTGTGAGACCAACACAGAAGTTGAACTTTTGCTTATTTATTTCCATTGCTATATAATGGGAACAGCATGGTTATAGACCCCTGTATCATCTGTACAAAGTATACACAGGATAAAAGAACACAGCAGGAAATACCTGATGGGATTTGGAAGATGTGACACTGATCTTGACATTGACACTACAATCAGATGTTGTTTTCTCTTTTTTTTTTTTTTTTTTTTCTCTCTTGTAGTCATATGCTCAATAGAAAAGCTGCACTGGCTCAGCTGCATGATTCCTTGGCAACAGCTGACCAATACTGGTGTCAGAGAAAGATACAGAATACAGAATTAACCAGGTTAGAAAAGACCTTCGAAAAGAAAAGAAAAGATAACCAGGTTGGAAAAGACCTTTGAGATCAAGTCCAACCTATCACCCAACACCATCTATGCAACTAAACCAGGGCACCAAGTGCCTCAGCCAGGCTCTTTTTGAACACCTCCAGGGATGGTGACTCCACCACCTCCACGGGAAGCACATTCCAATGGCCAATCTCTCTTGCTGGGAAGAACTTTCTCCTCACCTCGAGCCTACATTACTCCTGGCACAGCTTGAGACTGTGTCCTCTTGATCTTGTGCTGGTTGCCTGGGAGACCAATCCCCACCTGGCTACAATCTCCTTTCAGGTAGTTGTAGACAACAATATGGTCTCCCCTGAGCCTCCTCTTCCCCAGGCTAAACAACACCAGCTCCTCAGCCTCTCCTCACAGAGCTGTGTTCCAAACCCTTCCCCAGCTTTGTTGCCCTTCTCTGGACACCTTCCAGCATCTCAACATCTTTCCTAAACTGAGGAGCGCAGAACTGGACACAGGACTCAAGGTGTGGCCTAACCAATGCTGAGCACAGGGCACAATGACTTCCCTGCTCCTGCTGGCCACACTGTTCCTGATGCAGGCCAGGATGCCATTGGCCTTCTTGGCCACCTGGGCACACTGCTGGCTCATGTTCAGCTGCTGTCAACCAGTACCCCCAGGTCTCTCTCTGCCTGGCTGCTCTCCAACCACTGTGACCCCAGCCTGCAGATAAGAATTCCTCTGCCCCATAAAAATTTTGTCTGCCTTAAGCCTTTTAAAGGAAGCGTTATTTTATGCATGCAACGTTCTTCTCTTCAGAAAGTGACCTGTTTTGATGACTTATTCAAATGTCACAGGTATTTCTACCGTTCCACAACTTGTCACAGCTAATTTTAACTTAAGTGTAAGTAAATATATGCCAAATGACAACAACCACACCTTCATTAACCCAATATCTGAACTTAAAAATGAAAATATATGATGGATAGAGGGAATTTAGGGTATGACATTAATGAAAATGAGATGGGAGGAGAACTTGGGTTGATTTCAAAAGCTTGACTGAATGACAAGAAGTAATAGCATTAGTATCACAGTATCACAGTATCACAGTATAACCAAGGTTGGAAGAGACCCCAAGGATCATCAAGTCCAACCCGTCCCAACAGACCTCACAACTAGACCATGGCACCAAGTGCCATGTCCAGTCTCCTCTTGAACACCTCCAGGGATGGCGACTCCACCACCTCCCCGGGCAGCCCATTCCAATGACGAATGACTCGCTCAGTGAAGAACTTCCTCCTCACCTCGAGTCTAAACCTCCCCTGGCACAGCTTGAGACTGTGTCCCCTTGTTCTGGTGCTGGTTGCCTGGGAGAAGAGACCAACCCCCTCCTGTCCACAACCACCCTTCAGGTAGTTGTAGAGGGCAATGAGGTCACCCCTGGTCCTTCTCTTCTCCAGGCTAGTGTGCCGCTCTTAGTTGTCCTCTCATTAATCCAGATTAATTCTAGTAATGATAAACTAGAATCTGGCCAGAAAAATGTCACCTACTGAAAATGTGGCTGGGGTAGGATGCAGTGCAGATTTCCTATTACTTTTTGCTCATCCCTTTGGAGTCTTTTGTTAGGTCTATGCAGAGGCTTGTATTTCAGTAACCTGTGTATGACCCCTTTTCAAACTAACTTATAGTACACATACTTCTCATCTTTACAGGATGAATTTCCATATTTAAATGCTAAAGTGGCTTCACTGAGTCATTTATGAAGCAGTATGGCTGGGGAATGAAAAGCCTTACTGTTTGCCTTGAACCTCCCACCTGTTGGAATTTTATCCATTTCATCCTCTGAATTGAAATGAAGAGCAATAGCAGTAAGAGAGAAATCAAACCCAGAATACATTGCAAGCATTACTAACCCTGTTCAGTTCCCCTTTCTTAAGTGGCATCTCATAACATAAGATTCATTCCAAAGAAAGCTGCAAACTATTTGCTAAAGAAGATTTTCCCCCTGTTGTATGCAGACTTGAAGGTTTAATTCCTTAAGCCATTCTTCACTACTTTTGGGTGCTGAATAAATTATTTCCTGGTGTTCTCATCTCTGAAATGGCTGCTGAAGAATATGAAAGGACACAGTCTCAAGCTGTGCCAGGGGAGGTTTGGACTGGATGTTAGGAAGAAATTCTTCATAGAACAGAATGTGCTGCCCAGGAAGGTGGTGGAGTCATCATCATTGGAGGTGTTTAGGAGGAGACTTGATGGAGTGCTTGGTGCCATGGTTTAGTTGATTAGGTGGTGTTGGATGATGGGTTGGACGCGATGATCTTGAAGGTGTCTTCCAACCTGGTCTGGTCTGGTCTATTCTATTCTATTCTATTCTATTCTATTCTATTCTATTCTATTCTATTCCATTCCATTCCATTCCATTCCATTCCATTCCATTCCATTCCATTCCATTCCATTCCATCATCACTCACCTGAATATGGTCTTTGTAACTCATTCTAGCTTAGAGCTGGAAGAATATTGATCATCCATTAAGCAAATCTGGTGCATGTAATCTCAAGGTGGAGATAAGGAGAAATGCAGGGCAGGAACAAAAAGACTACTTAATATTCTAATCTTAATCACTTATCTGCTGTCCATATTTATACCATGGCTCTCAGTGGACACCTTCTTTTGTCCTGAACTATCACTCAGGGGTGTTGTACTGTAATTCACTGGAGAGCATTTGGTTGCTTTAGAATCCTACTTTAATTTGGTGCTGATGAATAAAAAAATGAAAGTCCTGAAACTGAGATTGCAGGAAGCATTGTTATTGTTTTCATGCTGTCCTGAATCTGAAATTAAGGAAAGTGACCTTCTGCTGATACAGAGTGGTTTTGGGGGGAAAGATAAATGCAGCTGTATTTCGTTTCCAACAGCAGAACCCTTGCAATGTTGTATTATTCCACTGGCACATCTGTGGTTTAGGGCTTATCTATTCATTCTGCAATTAAGGGTCACCTATCTGGTATGAAGAGGCAGGGATAAAGGAATTAATTTCTTATTTTTCTTTCCCTGGGGCTACAAATTGGCTTGCGGGTTGCTATTCATTGGATCACCCCAGAGCGCTGACAATAAACAAAGCTGCTGTGGCTGCACTCCACTAGGCAGCAGAAAATCAGATTCACAGGGGAAAAAAACCCACAACCCTCACCCATAGAAAGCACAGGACATTTGTGATCAGAGCAAAGAGCTACAGAAATTTTCAGTGATGAAGATTTGCTTAACACTAGAGCTCAAGCTCAGAACCCTACTTTATGCCATACGTATCCTGGCACTTAAATCCCACTTCTGCCACAAAATATTATTTGTACTTTAAAAGCTTTATGATTAGCAGCACTTCTGGTATTATTTCCATCTTTCCTGATCAATTTCTTCCACAGTGTATCAAAGTTTTTTGGTGTGTCTCGAGGGCATCCGATCTGACCTGCTGTGAATTAAGGCTCTCTGATGCTAAAGCCTATGTGTGAATAAATGTGACAGAGCAGTCCTCATGGAGTTCAGTGATTACAAAAGAGCCTGGGACACTAATTTCAAGAATCCATTTGGTATGTGAATATGGCAGATTGTGTAGACAGCACTAGAGGGAGTCATGACCACACAAACCAGGTTGGTGCATTTCATAAACCCTCTGCTAAGCTGAAATCTGTCTCCAGACTGTGAAATTTCGGCCATGTTATAGGACACTCACTTAGGGGAACATCCCTTTTGTTTTCTGGAGACAGGGAGAGGGGTAAATGCATCTGCCACAAAGATCATTTCCTGAAACAAATGTTAAAGGAGTTACATTAGTAGAATTTACCCATTTCATAAGTAGCACAAACAGATGGTTGGGAAAGAACTCTGCATGAGTTTTTCCAAGGGTAGAGACTTCAAAGCCTTCCTGGGCAACCTGTGTCAGTGCTTGGTCACTCACAGACAGCAAAGACAGAGATACAAATGTATTAATTCAATTAATAAGAGAATTCACCCATTTGGGTGTATAGTATTGCTTCATACTGTGGGCCTCTTCATACCACCTGTACTGGACTCCGCTGGAGGTTACAAAGTGGCTCTGTCTCCAAGAAGAGACTGGATGGGGTGCTTGGTGCCATGGTTTAATTGATTAGATAGTGTTGGATGATAGGTTGGACTCGATGATCTCAAAGGTCTCTTCCAACTTGGTTAATTCTAATTCTAAGTCCTACATCTTTTATTATTTGTGTTCCAAGAATTAAATAATTATATGTTGGGGGTCTTAGTTTCCCTTTCCTGCATGCATCTTCCCTCTCCTGCATGCATCTTCCCTCTCCTGCATGCATCTTCCCTCTCCTGCATGCATCTTCCCTCTCCTGCATGCATCTTCCCTCTCCTGCATGCATCTTCCCTCTCCTGCATGCATCTTCCCTCTCCTGCATGCATCTTCCCTCTCCTGCATGCATCTTCCCTTTCCTGCATGCATCTTCCCTCTCCTGCATGCATCTTCCCTTTCCTGCATGCATCTTCCCTCTCCTGCATGCATCTTCCCTTTCCTGCATGCATCTTCGATTCCACTTCTAAATGCTCTTCATACGAGAATAAAAATCAGTGTTTCTCTCCTCTTTCATCTTCATTTCTTTCCCTCCTTACTACTTCAAAGTTTAACAGGAGAGTTTTAAAGTGCCCTTACAGAGGGCCCTCAACCATCAGTTCTGCAGAGCTGTGCTTGAATAATTCATCAGACTCAATCTTACAGAGTGACTAATGTGCTAATTATACAGAAGAGTCATTTATAAGGTTGGGCCGGGTGCTCTATGCTAAACATCATTATAAAATATTCATATGATATTTGGAATTTTCTGACAACTGCAGATATGATAGACATCCACAGAGATGGATCATTTCCTCACCACTATGGCCCCTGCCTCATTGAAGAGATTTATCAAAAAGCCAGAATCGAGACTCACTTCTTGGAGAGGTAAAAATCTGTCATGACTGCACGCTGGAAATATGCTACCTATGTGTGCTGCGAAGCTGTTTAAAGCCAGCTCCTCAGACTGAAAGTCTCCTATAGTCACAATGAAGCCCCTAATTTGTTGTCATATTGGAAACTAATACATGGAGGCAGAGATCTGCTGGAGAGAGTCCAACAGAGAGCCATGAGGATGATTAGGGGGCTTGAGCATCTCCCCTATGAAGAGACACTGAGAGCCCTGGGGCTGTTTAGTTTGAAAAAGGCTGAGAGGGGATCTGATCAGTGCCTATAAGATCTGATGGGTGGGTGTGAAGTGGAGGAGGACAAGCTGTTTTCAGTGGTGCACAGTAATAAGACAAGGAACAATGGATGCAAACTTGAACACAGAAGGTTTCACCTCAACGTGAGGAGAAACTTCTTTACAGTGAGGGTGCCAGAGCCCTGGAGCAGGCTGCCCAGAGAGGTTGTGCAGTCTCCTTCTCTGGACACTTTCCAACCCCACCTGGATGCATTCCTGTGTGGACTACCCTGGGTGATCCTGCTTTGGCAGGGCGGGGTGATCTCAAGTCCCTTCCAACCTCTAACATTCTGTGAGACTGTTAAAACTCTCTATGAAAGCTCTGTGTGAACCATAACATTTGGCCAGAACTCTTCACCTTGAACTATACCTTTCATTTACACATTTAAGTGAAGAAATGGCACAGGTTTGATTTATCACAGAAAGAGGAAATCAGTGAAAAATAGACAATGGTATCAGTTACAGGCATACAGCAAGGAGAAACAACGATGAGCAAACCCCTACCTTAGTAGTAAAACACCCAGGAAGGCTACAGAGAAGAGAACTACCACAAGCAGCCAAGCAAAATATGATGGCATAGGAATATTTTTGCTATTGAGAACCTTTACAAACCTCTTTTCATAGGTAAAAAACAGGGTTTTGTTTAATTTGAAATCTAAATCTAGGTAAACTTATTGCCTGCAGGTTTTTTTTTTCCCTAAGCCACAGTTCATGTATAGCTATTAATTATTACAATTTCTTTCACAAACCTCTGACAAAGCAACTGGTTCATCCTGGCTGATATTGCAGTCAGCTTGGGTACTGCAACGTGCCATCAGTTTTTTTCCTTGTCTTCTCCTCTTGCTCAGAGCAACAAAAAACATTCCAGAAGAACGGCCCCAGAAGTTCCTCTGGGTATCAAGCCAGCCATGGACAACTCCTGACAGGCAAGCAGTGTCCAGTGCATTCATGATGTGGAAGCAGACTGCTGGAAACATTAAAACCACTCCTTTTGTATGTTTTCTTTGGAATCAGATCATGTCAAAGGCAACTAAGGGAACTCTGCCTTTTTCTCACAAAAACTGCTGATTTTTTGCCACTTCACATCGCTCTCCACTTAGGGCAACTATTTTGGCATGCTTAATATCATGCTTCTGTGTTTTACTCACAGTTTTCTTCCACAGGTCAATGCTTGTTCAAGTATATGAACATATCTGTGACTACCCTGCTGTTTGAACAATGACCTTGACTCCTGATGCCTTCAGGCTGCAACTTCACTCCCAGCAGGAGATCTTCTGTCAGCCTGTATGCTCCAAAACCCACACGAGTCTTTTCACATCTTGCTCCTGACATTATTTTGAGCTCTGCTGTCATCCTAGCATCTTTCTTAGTCATGGCTTAAAACTTGAAACAGCTAATCTAGAGTGCCTCCTCTCAATATACCTCCCTGTCACATAATGTCTTGTTTTTATTTCTCTTGACTGCTTTAGAGATATGAAGGGTTATGGGACTTGCAAATGGGCTTAGGGAAAAATAGATGCCAGCAGGAAAAAACAACAACAACATAAATTCCTCTTGGGCTTATATGGAGCTAATAAAGATGTGTGTGAGTGTGTGTGTGTTCACAAGAAAGGGTTTTATTAGACCAGGGAGTGAGCTGGTGATGTGTGATGAGCAGTGTGACGCTCTTCTATTTGGAAGGATAGGACCAACTGACAAAGTTGAGTGCAGTGAAGACAGTCCTAAGTCTGGGAAAATTCATTCTGATTGTGAAATAAGGAAAAAGCTTCAACAGTAAAAATTAGGGCGAGGATGATTGTTCAGTGATATGATTTTCACCTGCTGTTTCCAAGAGACTCTCTTGCAAGGATTCAAGGGAAAGCTAGCCATGGTAAACAAATCCCGATCTGTTTTTACTACTGACTTGAAGAAGACAAATCCCTCTCTGCTTTCACTGACTTGAAGAAGGGGGGAAGACAGCTGGTAGCAAGCAATAAATCATTTAAGATCTCACAGAATCAAGTAGAAATGTTTTTCATTCAACAAATCTGCTCAGCAAATGCAGCTAGATTAATAATCCACTTTGAGAATGTATATGAGGGGGAAATAGTAGCGGGTAACTGGGATATCCTGCCTGCTTAAGCAAACAGTATGTGCATATTGGTTTTAGAGACACAGGAAAGAGTGCCTCTGTCTCGGTAAGAATCCAGCTTTAACTTTGCTCACATGTGGAGAAGAAAGAGAGCTACATATTTGCTGTGGGAATGAGAATCCCATGTGCTGCAAAATTCATCGGGTAAGTGTCCATCCTGAGGAGCTTGCAAGTGAAGCTGAATCTTATTTCCTCTTTGCAAGAGTCTGCAGAATCATTGGAAGTTAAGCTCATGCACTTCAACCAGAATATTTTTATTACACTGCATGGAATACCAATAGCAAGTTAAATATTGAACATCTTTGGTTAGACATGGATTAGTTTGCTGGGTTTGTTTACCCACTAGATACATGCTTTACATATCACAGAACCACAGGAACAGTCAGGTTGGAAAAGACCCTCAGGATCACCAAGTCCAACCAAGAACCCTACTCTACAAGGGTCACCCTTGAACCATACCCCCAAGCACCACATACAAATGATCTTTAAACACCTCCAGGGCTGGGGACTCAACCACCTCCCTGGGCAGCACATTTCGAAGCCTGACCACTCCTGCCCTGAAATATTTTTTTTTTCCCTAATGTCCAGAATCCTTCCTTGCCAGTGAATTGTAAATCTTTGTTCTGGTGATGCAGTGAAGCTGTCCCCTGAAAGTGTACATATGCATGAATGATCATGCAGTGCTCCCTAGAAAAAGCAGACATTATGGAAGGCATTAAAGAACTCAAGTTTTTATTCCTTATTTTTTTTTTTTCTTCCAACTGAATCTTTTATTTTAATGCAAATGACTCTATCTGACTATACCATTGACTTCAGCCCAAGCCCTTTTCATATGTGGCTGTGTAAATGAGATAAATTTAGATTCTGGTAAAATTAACAGGCTTGCTTCTGGAATTATTCTCTATATTATGTCTTCATGAGCCATAAAAATTTTTCACTATAATGAGCATTTATATAGAGTCATATAGTTGTGCTATGCCAGATGGTTGCACTGCCATTCAGAGGGACCTTGACAGACTAGAGAAAGAGGCAGACAGAAACCTCATGAAGCTCAACAAAGGGAAAAGCAAAGCCCTGACTCTCAGAAGGAATAACCTCCAGGACCTCTATACAATGGGGGCCAACAGGCTGGAAAGCAGCTATGCAAAAAGGGATCTCGGGAGCAACAAGATAATTATGAGCCAGCAATACGCTGCCACAGCTAAAGAGGCCAAGATCATCCTGGCTGTGTTAGGAAGAGTGTTGTCTTTAGACCAAGAGCGGTAACCCTCCATCCTTCTGTCAGCACCGGTGAGGCAACTCCTGGAATCCCAAGACCATCCTAAAAACCAGACCCTCTGCACTGAAAGCACTGTAGTACAGAAACAGAGCAGCTGAGCTTTGAAGAATCCTCTACAGATCATCTGTTCCAACTCCACTGCTCAAAGCAGGGTCAACTAGATTAACTTTCTCAGAGTGTAAGTCACCTGTATAAATCAGTTAATATTTCAAACTCACTGCCACAGTCCATATTGGAAGGACTTCATGAGGAGGAAGCACCTTACAGAATTTCCCTCTAGCTAACCCAGCATGTCTACTCTATTAGCTCAAGCTAGTTAATATCCTATTTTTCCATCCAGGAGGTATGAACAAGTTTTAGTTCTTGAGAAAGGGAAGACAAAAAAAATCTTTGCAATTTGTGTAGTCTGTGGTTCCACATGAAATTAAAAGCATGAACATGCACACCCATGTAAACATGTGCTCAGAACTGCCATGATTTGGTGTAGCTGATCCTTGCTCTGGCGAGGGGGTTGGTCTAGGTGAGCTTTTGAGGTCCCTTCCAGCCCCTGAAATCCTGTGATTCTGTGAATTTAAAATGAAAATTGCAATCACCTAAAGCATTAAAAGTCACAAAAAGATGTTTGTTTTTTTTTTTCCTATCAATAATTACAGAAAAATAAGGAACATTAATCTGATTGCTCTCATACTTACAGATAGTAATGATAAAAAGAACCTAGAGTGGGCAACATGACATCAGTTGGGAAGTGTTACCAGCCAGCCAGAGTCCTGTTTTACACTCTGATCAACTGATAAAAAGAAAAGCATTAGAAGGAAAGCAGTATCATTCAAAAAATAATCAAGCAACCCCCCAAAAAAGCTTATTCCCAAATATCCATGACTGAGGAATGATCCTGCTCTGGCAGGGGGGTTGGACTTGATGATCTCTTTGGGTCCCTTCCAACCCCTGACATCCTGTGAGCCTGTGATAATTTGATAGCTCTTGAAACACAATCACAGAATGTTAGAGGTTGGAAGGGACCTCCAGAGATCATCCAGTCCAACCCTCTGCCAAAAGCAGGATCACTCAGGGTGGTCCACACAGGAATACATCCAGGTGGGTTTGGAAAGTCTCCAGAGGAGGAGACTGCACAGCCTCTCTGGGCAGCCTGCTCCAGGGCTCTGGCACCCTCACTGTAAAGAAGATTCTTCTTGTGTTGAAGTGAAACCTTCTGTGCTCAAGTTTGTATCCCTTGTTCCTTGTCTTATTACTTTGCACCACTAAAAGAGCTTGGCCCCCTCCACTTGACACCCACCCCTCAGCTATTGATAGACATTGATCAGATCCCCTCTCAGTCTTCTATTCCTAAGACTAAACAGCCCCAGGTCTCTCTGTGTCTCTTCACGGGGGAGATGCTCAAGTCCTCTAATCATCTTTGTATCTCTCCATTGGATTCTTTCCAGCAGGTCTCTGTCTCTCTTGAATTGTAGAGCCCAAAACAGGACACATTGTGTGGTCTCACCAGGGCAGAGCAGAGGGGAAGAACTACCTCCCTAGATCTGCTGGCTACACTTTTCTTGATGCACCCCAGGATCCCATTGACCCTCTTGGCCACAAGGACACATTGCTGTCCCATGGAGAACTTGCTGTCCACCAGGACTCCAAGGGATGGAGGTGAGGCTGACAGGTCTCTAGTTGCCTGAGTCATCCTTCTTGTTTGTTTTTTGAAGACTGCAGTATCAATTTCTCAAGAAGAGTGAATTTTGAATTACTTAATCTTGAATTTTGAATCACTTAATCCACAGCTGTGCAATTTAAACTGTTAAAATGTTACACAAGTGTATTTTGAAAATCACCTTTCTCAAATCTGCCTGTACACCAGCCTGAGGAGCCCAGAAGAATGTCATATACCTCTGTTTTGGTTTAAAGTAGTGATGCACAGATAGTAAAAGCAGCAGTGCTCTTTTTGCTTGTCACACAGCGGTGCTTATTTGTTGCAACAACATATTTGGAAGCAGTTGTCTCTGAGACAGTGCCTCACATTTGTAAAATGCATCTAGAGAATGGCCACAGCCCAGGTAGTGCTGGAATATTGTGTCCAGTTTTGGGATCCCCAGTTCAGGATGGACTGGGAGTCAGTCAGTCGTCTTCTTTTTCCCCCTGTACTATGAGCTGGCTCGTTTCTCTCTGCGATTCTTGCTAACCAGGTAAGAGAAAACTAACTTCTGCATCCGCTTTGAGCTTTAACAAGTTTTCACCTTTTAATTACCTTCCTTTCTCTTTTCCTCTTAACCCTTTTGGGAAAAAGGAGGTAGGGAGGGAGAAGGGAGGGACAGGGCCGAACCCCCTGTCCGCCGCAGGGGGTTGGGGAAAGGTTTCCTGTATTACATACATTGCTGTATACTTCTGTATATATTGTAAATATTGTATATTTTTGTACATATTCATTGCATTCCGTATCATTAAATACAGCTTTCATCTGCTTCTCCGGCTGAGTTAGCTGTGGAATTCTTCTGTGTGTGTGGGGGAACCTTCCTACTCCACCACATATTTATAATTGGCGGTCCAACGTGCGGCTTGTGGATAATTGCTGTCCAGAAGCTGGGCGAAAAGGTTGCTTGATTTATTGCCGCTCGAGTCGGAGTTGTGAAACATGAAAGTGTTTTGGCTTTTGGAACGCTTTGGTCTTTTCAGTTTGTTCGGTACTGGTCTACAAGTACTTCATGGGAATGATTTTCGGACGCTTAGGCAGATACTGATGTATAGATTGTATTTATGGTTTAAGTATAAGATTCAGCTTTTTACAACTGGTGCCTGGGATTCTTCTGGCTTAACAGATACGGGAATGTGACCTCCAGCACTCTGCCCATAGAGATAAAGGAGTTTAAGATCCCGGTAGGCGAAAAGGTTGTTTTAAGTGATGGCTGGGATCCGAAGGTGATTTATTTGATGTGTGCAATCCTGGTGTTGGTGATAAGTAATGTGTTCTGGTTATATGCTCTGTATCGGGAGAAAAAAGTGTCTAAAGCGTGCTTTGTAATTAAGCGTAGATCGAAACGCAGAAAGCGCAGCTCTAACTCCACCCAGAGGTATCTAGTGATGAGGAAAATGCAGAATCTGTATCAGTTAATGACAAGGCTAAAAAGTCCATCGGAAAGGCTGCTCTGAACGGTGCAGCAGGCTCTGGCAATCAGCCAGCGGCAGCAGCAGCTCCCTAACGTGGCTTCCACGCCCTCGGCAGCCATTAATGGGGCAAAGCCATTTCCTCCTTCTTCTTGGCAGGACCTGGAAGTGTCCTCCACAGCAGCTGATTCTGTCTCAAAACCTGTCAGCTTCTATTAAGCCAGCTGGAATCCAAAACACAGCTCCAGTTAAGCAGGTAGCTGTTTTAAGTACGAGAGGAAAAAAGGGCAAAGCTGATCCAGATGCTGATGGGGGAGAGCAGCAGATCCTGGTGAGGGAACTTCTGCTCAAAGAGACCCTGCTGAAATGGAGGAAAAGTATCATCTTAGGGATATAGCTGAGTTATTGAGATCATCACTGGATGGAGATGCAGGGCAAATTGCTGATAGCAGAACAACTAAAGGTGGCACTCCTGACCTTAAGCAGATTCTTAGGAGAGTGACAGTAAGATTATTGGGACAAGAACTTCAGGAAGATGAGGCAGAGGAGGAGGAGTCAGATGACATTGGAGAGCTGTTTGTCACCCAGGGAGGAATTGAGGGATGTGTGTAAAGATTACATCAGAGCAGATAAGGAGCCAATCCTAGCTTGGCTTGGTAGATGCTATGATACAGGTGCTCCAGCTCTGGTGGTTGGAGACAAGTCAGCAGCTCAACTAGAACTCTCTCAAAGGATAATGGAATAGATAGACATCTAGGCAGGACTCTCGGTAAGGTTACTCTGTGGATAAGCCTCTTAATGGCAACTCTCATGAGGTATCCTTCCCGGGATGATCTTCCATGGAATGCTAAACCCTGGACTACCATAGATGAGGGAATCAAGCGTCTGAGAGAATTTGCTGTTAGAGAGGTACTCTATGGTGGCCATGAGACTCTGAATCCTGATGAAATTCCTGTAGGAACTGGTCTTGCTAAGAAGCTCATCAAACTTGCTCCTCCTAATTATGTAAATATTCTGGCAAGCAGAATTGTGGCAAGAAATTATGGTGGTGCTTCTCCCTACGGTTGGCCAATTCACTGATCAAATGAGACAACTGGAGGATAGCATGACACGTGTTTCTTTGGTCTCAGCCATTGAAACTCTGTCTGGTGAAATGAAGAATTACATGAAAGAGCTGAAGGATGAAATTAAAAATACCATCTCCCAATTGGCACAAAGAGATAATTCCAATTCTTCCTCCAGATGGATACAGGTTTCCTCTGTGAGGAATAGACGTCCTCCAAGGATGTCATTCCAAAACAGGTCATTCCAAAACAGGTCATTCCAAAACAGATCCAACCAAAACAGACCACCAAGGCAATCACGTGCGAGTATTTGGATAACTCTGCGTGATCAGTTTGGTGAGAACATGAACAGATGGGATGGTCAACCAACTGCTAATCTTTTCAGGAGACTGAGGGAACTGCAAAGTGGCAGAACCCGAGGTAGCAATACCAGAAGGGTAGCTGTTACTTCCACAGTTCCCCAGGACAACTCTAATAGCTCCAACAGTGGCTCCAGTTCTAACACCGCACCATGTGCTCATTGCACATGTGGGCATGTTCCCCATAACTAGGGGTGCCCTGCCTCCCGCCAGGGGGAGGAGAGGGGTAACAGAGATAACAGAATCTATTGGGATGTGTACATCCAGTGGCCTGGCACTTCACAATTTCAGAAGTACAGGGCCTTGGTTGACACAGGGGCTCAGTGCACCATAATGCCATCAAATTATCAGGGATCAGAAGCTATAACTATTCTGGGAGTCACTGGTGGATCTCAAGAGTTAACTAAGGTGGAGGTTGATATAAGTTTAACTGGTAAATAGTGGAGGAAGCATACAGTTGTGACCGGACCTGACGCACCTTGTATTCTGGGAATTGATTTTCTGAGAGAAGCTCCTCAGGCGTTTCAAAGACCCTAGAGGTTACAAATGGGCTTTGGAGTAGCATCTGTAGAAATTGATGGACAAAAGCTGAAGCTGTCTGTTAGACCTGAGCTTTCTGATGAACCTGCAGTTGTGGGACAACACAAGATTCAGGACATTAAATTGCCGGTTGCTTCTCAGACTGTGCATCACAGACAATACAGAACCAACCGTGACTCTTTGTTGCCCATTCAGAATCTGATTCGTCAGTTGGAGAGTCAGAAAGTCATCAGCAAAACTCATTCACCTTTCAACAGTCCAGTGTGGCCTGTGCGAAAGCAGAATGGAGATTGGCGTCTGACAGTCGACTATCGAGCCCTGAATGAAGTAACTCCACCTATGAGTGCAGCAGTACCAGACATGATGGAACTCCAGTATGAGCTGGAATCCAAAGAGGCCAAATGGTATGCTACCATAGACATTGCTAATGTTTTCTTCTCTATTCCCATAGCAGAGGAATGCAGGCCTCAGTTTGCTTTCACCTGGAGAGGAATCCAGTACACTTTCAACAGATTGCCCATGGGCTGGATCCACAGCTCCAGCATCTGTCATGCAGTGATCCACGATGCTCTGGAGGAAGGTGGTGCTCCAGAACACATCCAGTTCATCGATGACATCATCGTCTGGGGTAAAACTGCTGAGGAAGTCTTCGAGAAAGGTAACAAAATCATTGACATTCTTCTGAATGCAGGTTTTGCCATCAAGCGAGACAAGGTGAAAGGACCTACCAGAGAGATCCAGTTTCTGGGAGTGCGGTGGCAGGACGGACGCCGACACATTCCAGTGGATGTGGTAAACAGAGTCTCTACCATGGCAAACCCCATGAACAAGCAAGAAACTCTACGTTTCTTGGGGATAGTGGGATTTTGGAGACTGCACATCCCTGGATACAGTCAGATTGTGAAACCTCTGTATGATGTGACTCGAAAGAGAAACCATTTCCACTGGGGACCTGAACAACAAGCAGCCTTTGACCAGATAAAGCAAGAGGTAGTGCAAGCAATGGGTCTGGGACCTGTCCGAGATGGTCCAGACATTAAGAACATTTTGTACACGGCTGCAAGTGACAATGGTCCAACCTGGTGCTTGTGGCAAAGAGCTCCAGGTGAGACACGTGGACGACCTCTTGGTTTCTGGAGTCGAGGTTACAGAGGTTCAGAGGCTAACTATACTCCAACAGAGAAAGAGATTCTAGCTGCCTATGAAGGAGTAAAAGCAGCTTCTGAAGTAATTGGAACTGAATCACAACTCCTCCTAGCTCCCAGATTACCAGTTTTGAATTGGATGTTCAAAGGCAAAGGTTCCACACCACATCATGCAACAGATTCCACATGGTCTAAGTGGATGGCTCTGATAACACAGAGAGCTCGAATGGGAAATCTTGAAAGACCTGGTCTAGTGGAGGTGATCTCAAGTTGGCCTGAAGGTACCAACTGTACTAAACCTCCAGAGGAGAGAGTAACTCGTGCTGAGGAAGCTCCTCCTTACAATGACCTATCTGATGATGAAAAGAAATATGCTTTGTTCACAGATGGTTCCTGTCGTCTTGTCGGGAACAAGCGAAGGTGGAAGTCTGCAGTGTGGAGTCCAACACGCCGAGTTGCAGAAGCAAAGGATGGAGAAGGAGAATCCAGTCAATTCGCAGAGGTAAAAGCTGTCCAGCTAGCTCTCGACGTAGCTGAGCGTGAGAGATGGCCAAAGCTTTATCTCTACACCGACTCGTGGATGGTAGCCAATGCTCTGTGGGGTTGGCTAAAGAACTGGAAAAAGAGCGGTTGGCAGAGGAAAGGAAAGGCCATTTGGGCAGCTGACCTGTGGCAGGACATTGCTGATCGAATCAAGAGAATTCCAGTAAAGGTGAGACACATTGATGCTCACATCCCTAAGAGCAAAGCTACTGAGGAACAGCAACACAACCATCAGGCAGATCTAGCTGCAAGAGTTTCTCCAGTAGACATGGACTCTGATCTTGATCTCGACTGGAAACACCGAGGTGAGATATTCTTAGCTCGGTGGGCTCACGATTCGTCAGGACATCAAGGCAGAGATGCAACCTACCAGTGGGCTTGTGACAGATCCATAGACATTTCCATGGATGCTATCACACAAGTCATCCATGACTGTGACATTTGTGCTGCTATTAAGCAGGCAAAACGACTTAAGCCCTTATGGTATGGTGACAGATGGTCCAAGTACAAGTATGGTGAAGCTTGGCAAGTTGACTACATCACTCTACCACGTTCTCGTTCTGGTAAGCAGTATGTGCTTACTATGGTAGAGACGAACACTGGATGGTTGGAAACTTATCCAGTGCCACATGCAACTGCACGCAACACCATTCTCGGTCTGGAGAGACAAATCCTGTGGAGACACGGAACTCCAGAGAGGATTGAGTCAGACAACGGAACTCACTTCAAAAACAACCTTGTAAAGAGTTGGGCCAAAGAGCACGGCATCGAGTGGATATTCCACATCCCCTACTATGCACCAGCTGCAGGGAAGATTGAACGCTACAACGGTTTGTTGAAGACCACTCTTAAAGCCATGGGGGTGGATCTTTGAAAAACTGGGAAAAGCATTTAGCACAAGCAACCTGGCTGGTAAATAGTAGAGGTTCAGTGAACCGAGCTGGACCGGCACACTCAGATCTGCTACAGAAAGTAGAAGGCGATAGAGTTCCTGTTGTTAAAGAAAAGAATCTGTTAGGTGAAACTGTTTGGGTATTTTCTCCCTCAGGAGAGGCTAAACCTGTCCGAGGGGTGGTCTCAGCTGAAGGTCCTGGTCACACTTATTGGGTAATGCAAGAAAATGGTGAAATTCAGTGTATTCCACAAAGAAATTTGACTTTAGCTGAAAGAGTTTAATTTCAGAGTGTTGTACAGCTACATCGCGCCCAAAGGAAGAATCCCTGAGGAATCCACGGTGCACGAACCCTGAGAACCCTGAGTCAACTGAGAGTCCCTGTTTCCCTGTTTCCCTGTTTTCCCTTTTCTTTGCTTCGTCTGCGAAGAGACAAACTGTTTTCCATTTTTCTTGTTTCTTGGACTTCTGAATCATCTACACCTGAGGATAGCCGGAATGGACTATGAACTTTACTTACAAACTGTGGATATTGTTTTAGATTGGATGGACAGTACGAACAGCCAATGAAATTGTTTAGCAGGGGTGGATTGTGACTGGTTTAGGCTGTGCCTTTAAGAAAGAGACACTTTCTGAACACTCTGGGTGAATATTTTGATATTAGAATGAAAACAATGATATGCTAATCCAATTTCATTGGTGGAACCCGGTTGTAGTTTTTTTTTTTTTTTTGTTTAGTCTTTCAGTCGGGGAGTCAGTCAGTCGTCTTCTTTTTCCCCCTGTACTATGAGCTGGCTTGTTTCTCTCTGCGATTCTTGCTAACCAGGTAAGAGAAAACTAACTTCTGCATCCGCTTTGAGCTTTAACAAGTTTTCACCCTTTTAATTACCTTCCTTTCTCTTTCTCTCTAACCCTTTTGGGAAAAAGGGGAGGTAGGGAGGGAGAAGGGAGGGGCAGGCCGAACCCCCTGTCCGCAGGGGGGTTGGGGAAAGGTTTCCTGTATTACATACATTGCTGTATACTTCTGTATATATTGTAAATATTGTATATTTTTGTACATATTCATTGCATTCCATATCTGCTTGTAAAATACAGCTTTCATCTGCTTCTCCGGCTGAGTTAGCTGTGGAATTCTTTTGTGTGTGTGAGGGAACCTTCCTACTCCACCACAGCCTGCTTTGTAAATGCACTGTTTAGACAGACTGAAGCAAGTCCTGCTTGCTTCACACCCCAGAGACACATGTCTGAAGGAATCTGCATGTGAAGGATGGAGACAGGCAGAAGATGGCCAGAGTTATTCAGAAAGCTCATTAAAAGGCAACTGCCACTCCTCTTTAAATGAGGCAAGGACATTCTTTGCCAGCATCAGCTACGAGAGGAAAAATAGGGGGGGAAACCCAACAAACCAAACTCAGTATTTTTCTTCACTAGCAAACAAAGGAAATAATACAGTAAGATAAACGGTAGTAGTGTTGGGTTTTTATACTGCTTGTGTATTGCTTCAGGCTGAACCCCTCCAGGCAGTTGCTGCCTATATGAATACATAAGATGTCATTTAATAAAGAAGCGTTTCCAGCTTCTGCAGCTGCCAGGATAAGCTAGACTACATGACCTCAATGAACCTGAAAGATTTCCAGGCAGGGGCTACTTAAAATTCCATCCACTTCTACAGACTTGTTTGCTTGTTTGTTTGGAGCTGATTATTTCATGCCCTCTCATGATATCTACGCAGCCTTAGTCATACCTCTTGAATGCTTAAGATGAGCAGTACCAGAGCAATTCTATTCCCAATGCTACATCACTTTTCCACACTGCTCAGCTCCTGCTGAGAAGCTTCCCCATCTCCCAGAGGCATTTGTGGCAAAACAGGATCACAGAATCACAGAATGTTAGGGGCTGGAAGGGAGCTTAAAAGCTCATCCAGTCCAATGCCCCTGCCAGAGCAGGATCACCTAGAGCAGGTCACACGGGAACTCATGCAGGTGGGTCTTGAATATCTCCAGAGAGGGAGAGTCCACATCCCTCCTGGGCAGCCTGTTCCAGTGTTCTGTCACCCTCACAGTGAAATAATTCTCCCTCCTGTTTCTATGGAACTTTGTGTCCCTCAACTTCCACCCATTGCCCCTTGTCCTGTCATTGGGCATCACTGAGAACAGCCTGGCTCCATCCTCTTGGCACTCACTCTTTACATAGCTATAGATATTAATGAGGTCTCCCCTTAGTCTCCTCCAAGCTCAAGAGCCTTCAGCTCCCTCAGTCTCTCCTTGTGAGGAAGATCTTCCACTCCCTTCATCATTTTTGTGGCTCTGTGCTGGACTCTCTCAAGCAGTTGCCTGAGGTCCTTCTTGAACTGAGGGGCCCAGAACTGGACACAATATTCCAGATGCAGCCTCACCAGGGCAAAATAGAGGGGAATGAGAATCTCTCTCAACCTAGTACACCCCAGAATGGCATTGATGCCACCTACTTATGGCTGCAGGGAGGCATGAAGCACATCTCTCCTTACTGTGGCTGTGGTCCCTGCAGTGCAATATGATGAGCAATGGTCCTATGCTCATTTCCTGATGCATGGTCTGACTGAAATTTTAGACTAAACTTTTATACTAGCATCTATAATGAGCTTATCAGGATGGAGCCACATGAGTCCTGGCCTGCATCAGGAATAGTGTGGCCAGCAGGAGCAGGGAAAGTCATTCTGCCCATTCTGTATTCAGCACTGTATAGGCTACACCTTCAGTCCTGGGCCCCTCAGTTTAGGAAAGATGTTGAGATGCTGGAAGGTGTCCAGAGAAGGGCAACAAAGCTGGGGAGGGGTCTGGAGCACAGCCCTGTGAGGAGAGGCTGAGGGAGCTGGGGTTGCTTAGCCTGGAGAAGAGGAGGCTCAGGGGGGACCTTCCTGCAGTCTACAACTACCTGAAGGGAGGTTGTAGCCAGGTGGGGGTTGTCCTCTTCACCCAGGCAACCAGCACCAGAACAAGAGGACACAGTCTCAAGCTGCACCAGGGGAGGTTTAGGCTGGAGGTGAGGAGAAAGTTCTTCCCAGAAAGAGAGATTGTCCATTGGAATGTGCTGCCCAGGGAGGTGGTGGAGTCACCATCAGTGGAGGTGTTTAGGAAGAGCCTGGATGAGGCACTTGGTGCCATGGTTTAGTTGCTTAGATGGTGTTGGGTGATAGGTTGGACTTGATGATCTCAAAGTTCTTTTTTTTTTCTTTTCTTTTCTTTTCTTTTCTTTTCTTTTCTTTTCTTTTCTTTTCTTTTCTTTTCTTTTCTTTTCTTTTCTTTTCTTTTCTTTTCTTTTCTTTTCTTTTCTTTTCTTTTCTTTTCTTTTCTTTTCTTTTCTTTTCTTTTCTTTTCTTTTCTTTTCTTTTCTTTTCTTTTCTTTTCTTTTCTTTTCTTTTCTTTTCTTTTCTTTTCTTTTCTTTTCTTTTCTTTTCCATTCTATTCTATTCTATTCTATTCTGATATAACTTTTTCCAGAGTCCTAGAATGCATTCTTTAAACTGAACAAGTTTAACATCTCCCTGCTTTGAAGCACTTGCTATTGGTGTCAGCCTGGCTGACAGTAAGGATGTTCTCCTGAGGATTCACATAGATATTCTCCATCATAAAGGGTTTTTTTCCTCATATATTTTTATAATAGCAACTCTATATCTAAGTTCTGCCACAGGAACCTCTTCAGCTACTCCCTAAGAGTGCTGCTACACTTTATTGACTAGAGAAGCTGTTAGTGCAAACTTTGATGTTTAACTTACCTGAAGCTCATTGGACTGCTCCTCCACCTTCCAATTGCAATCAGTGATTACTTGATGACTCTATGCAGTTACAGCTTGTTCATACAGCCCATCACTCATATCATTGATTGCAGAAGAGCCAATTTCCTCCACACAGGTGATTTGTCTGGGGTTTTTGTTTTAATAGGAGTTGGGTAGATGGAAAAGATGCCTTTTGTGTCATAGTGCAATGTTCTGAGCTGGAATTTCTCAGGGGAACTTTTCATTCTGTGAAACTGTGAACTCAGTTGGGTGCTGCACTTTCAAGCTCCTTAATTTGTCTGAAGACATCCCTTTTTCACTGCTCTCTCTCTAGCTGATGAGAGGCATTAAGGCTTAGGATGACCAGCAGACCAACAGGCACAAATCTTCATGAGGTTGACACAGATGTGGAATGTTGCTCATGGAAATCAGGTATGGAGAAGTGGTCACATCTTTGAAGGCAGTTAGACAAGAGTTTATTACTGACTTTGAAGGGCAGCAGTCCCTTTGCAAGAACATGAACCAGTCCACACATGTGAATCTTATTGCAAGAGGAATAGGCCTCTGTCTAGTGGAGCCCTTCAGGGGCTGGTACTTGCACCACAGAATCACAGAATCACCAAGGTTGAAAGAGACCTCAAAGATCAAGTCCAACCTGTCACCACAGACCCCATGACTAAACCATGGCACCAAGTGCCACGTCCAGTACTGTGCAATATATTTATCAATGACCTGGCTGAGGGCACAGAGTGCAGTGTCAGCAAGTTTGCTGATGACTCCAAGCTGAGTGGAGTGGCTGACACACCAGAAGGTTGTGCTGCCATTCAGCCAGACTTGGACAGGTTGAGAGCTGGGCAGAGAGAAAACTGATGAAGTTCAACGAGGGCAAGTATAGAGTCTTGCACCTGGGAAGGAACAACTCCATGCACCAGGATAGGTTGGGGACTGAGCTGCTGGAGAGCAGTGAAGGGGAAAGGGACCTGGGGATCCTGGTGGATGGAAGGATGACCATGAGCCAGCAATGTGCTCTTGTGGCCAGGAAGGCCAAGGCCATTCTGGGGTGGATTAGAAGGGATGTGACCAGTAGGTTGAGAGAGGTTCTTCTCCCCCTCTACTCTGCCCTGGTGAGTCCTCACCTGGAATATTGCATCCAGTTTGGGGCTCCTCAGTTCAAGAGGGAGAGGGATCTGCTGGAGAGAGTCCAAGGGAGAGCTACCAGGATGATTAGGGGACTGGAGCACTGCCTGAGGAGGAGAGGCTGAGAGCCCTGGGGCTGTTTAGTCTGGAGAAGAGAAGACTGAGAGGGGATTTAATAAATGTCTATAAATAACTGAGGGCTGGAGGTCAGGAGGGAGGGGACAGGCTCTGCTCACTTGCTCCCTGTGACAGGACAAGAAGCAATGGCTAGAAACCGCAACACAGGAGGTTCCACCTCAACATGAGGAGGAGCTTCTTCACTGTGAAGGTCACAAAGCACTGGAACAGGCTGCCCAGAGAGCTTGTTGTGGAGTCTCCTTCTCTGGAGACTTTCAAAGCCCATCTGGATGCATTCCTCTGGAACTTGTGCTAGGTTGTATGGTCCTGCTCTGGCAGGGGGGTTGGACTCAATGACCTTCAGAAGTCCCTTCCACCCCTAACATCCTGTGATCCTGTGATGCTGTTATGCTCTTGGACTCTCACAGCTGAGAGAAATAAAATGTGCTTACTCATAACTGGACAGAAAAGAGACTGAAATAAATAAGGCAGTCCACACTTCTAAATTTAACTGTTCAGTGTCTTCAAAGAGTGTCAGATAATGTGGGTGATTTCAAGCCTAATGTATTCAAGGTAAGATGTGAAATCAAGGAAGTCCAGTCCAGGAGTCCAGCTTGTAGCTGGTGGTTGTTTTGCATTCCAGTCTGTTTGCCTGTTCAGCTGACAGCAGCAGCCATCACCAATCAGTCAGGCTGTCTGTGGTGCTCTCAACACATTTTACAGTCCCCCCACCAGGGTGCACAACGGTTTCAAAAGTGGGAATTGGGGCGCTCAGGGCTGTAAGGGTGCTGAAAATTTGCTTCATTAATTCGAGGAGGAAATCCAGATTTAATTAAAGTTCCCAAGTAATGAAGAACATGACTGAGCTAGAGATTAGTTACCCTCACTGCTCTGCAGATACTACCAATTCTGAAAGGTAATTGTGCTAAACTGTGAATTATTTAATAGAGTGACTTCAGTGCTAAAATACATCATAGCAGCTGAGGGAAAGAAAATAAAATCAATTGGACAACTTCACAGTTATTAAGAAAATATGAGGACAAGTTATGCCAATATCTTGGATGGAAAAATCAGGCACTTCAAAGTGTACCTGCACAGTGTTTGACTGAGGGAAAGAAGGAGTTATATGTAGAATATACTCTCAATGCCTTCCTGTTCCTGTGTCATTAGTACTGCTTAACAAAGTATTTAATTAAAGGTTTGTCTTTAGATGGCACCCATTTCTTTGCTTGAAGATAAATAGGGTAGGGTAGGGTAGGGTAGGGGTAGGGTAGGGTAGGGTAGGATAGGATAGGATAGGATAGGATAGGATAGGATAGGATAGGATAGGATAGGATAGAATAGAATAGAATAGAATAGAATAGAATAGAATAGAATAGAATAGAATAGAATAGAATAGAATAGAATAGAATAGAATAGAAAATGGAATAAGACCAGGTTGGAAGAGACCTTTGAGATCATTGAGTCCAACCTATCACCCAACACTATCCAATCAACTAAACCATGGTACCAAGTGCCTCATCCAGTCTCTTCCTAAACACCTCCAGTGATGGTGACTCCACCACCTCCCTGGGCAGCACATTCCAATGGGCAATCACTCTCTCTGTGAAGTACTTCTTCCTAATATCCAGCCTAAACCTCCCCTGGTGCAGCTTGAGACTGTGTCCTTTTGTTCTGGTGCTGGTTGCCTGGGAGAAGAGAGCAGGGAATTCATTCTGCCCCTGTACTCAGCTCTGGTTAGTCCACACCTTGAGTACTGTGTCCAGTTCTGGGCTCCTCAGTTTAAGAAGGACATTGAGACACTTGAATGTGTCCAGAGAAGGACAATGAGGCTGGGGAGGGGTTTGGAGCACAGCCCTGTGAGGAGAGGCTGAGGGACCTGGGGTTGCTTAGCCTGGAGAAGAGGAGGCTCGGGGGAGACCGCATTGCTCTCTACAACTCCCTGAAGGGAGGTTGTAGCCAGGTGGGGGTTGGTCTCTTCTCCCAGGCAACCAGCACCAGAACAAGAGGACACAGTCTCAAGCTGTGACAGGGGAGGTTTAGCCTGGAGGTGAGGAGAAAGTTCTTCCCAGAAAGAGTAATTGGCCATTGGGATGTGCTGCCCAGGGAGGTGGTGGAGTCCCCATCCCTGGTGGTGTTCACAAAAGGATTGGATGTGGCACTTGGAGCCATGGTTTAGTTGTCAGGTGTTAGGTATTAGGTAATAGGTTGGACTTGATGATCTCTGAGGTCTTTTCCAACCTGGTTGATTCCACGATTCCATGAAAAGAGTCCTTTTCTTTCAGAAATCATTCAACATGTCTACAGGATGATTTCATAAAGAGTGTTTTTCTATTCTGGAACACATTTTTCATTAGAAGTCAAAACACAGGCAAATGTGTCTTTGATTTTTGTAGAAGACTTTAGGGTTGGGTGGGGTTTTTTTTTCCCATGCAAATGATTTTCCAGTCTATACTTCCAGAACCTTGAAAAAAGGATGTCAGGGTTAGTGGTGCTCATCATAAATGTAGCCAGAAAAGAAAACCCCAACATTCAATCCTATAAGAAAGCTAAAATGACAAGGATCAAAACAAGCTGTTCATTGAAAAGTTGCCTGCAAATTCATCAAAGCCCTGGCCAAAGACTCAGTTTTAGGCATCAATCATCTGCAGCATTTGAGTTCCATCCAATGGACTCCATCTGCTCTCAGCTTGCCCATCTTTCCCACAGCCCAGCCTCTGCTCTGCCCTGGGATTCTTGGCATATGATGTCAGAAGTTCCTTTATAGCATGATGTAGTTTTAGGCTATGCCTTTGAAATGTAAATAAATCACTACTGGGTGTAAAAAAGGAAAATAGAAATCATTCTAAGCACCTCGCTGAGCAACCTGTGCCGGTGTCTCACCACCCTCATGCTGAAGAACTTCTTCCTAACATCCAACCTGAATCTAACCAATGCTAGTTAGGCTCCATTCCCCCATTCATGAAATAGCTCTGACCCAGCTCTTCACCCACATATGAACATCAGCAGAATTGCCAGCCCAAAATGTCCAGCAATATCAAATCAATTTTCAAGGAGGTCATCATAGTATCAGTCAGGGTTGGAAGGGACCACAAGGATCATCTAGTGCCAACCCCCTGCCATGGGCAGGGACACCCCGCACTACATCAGGCTGGACAGAGCCTCATCCACCTGGGCTTAAACACCACCAGGGATGGAGCCTCAACCACCTCCCTGGACAGCCCATTCCATGGCTTCACCACTCTCATGGTGAAGAACTTCCTTCTCACATCCAGCCTGAATCTCCCCACCTCCAGCTTCATTCCATTCCCCCTAGTCCTATCACTACCTGAGATCCTGAGAAGTCCCTCCCCAGCCTTCTTGTAGCCCCCTTCAGATACTGGAAGGCCACAATGAGGTCACCTCGGAGCCTTCTCCAGACTGAACAGCCCCAACTCCTTCAGTCTGTCCTCACAGGAGAGGTGCTCCAGCCCTCTGCTCATCCTCGTGGCCCTTCTCTGGATACGCTCCAGCACATCCAGATCCCTCTTGTAATAGGGGCTCCAGAACTGGACGCAGTACTCCAGGTGGGGTCTCACCAGTAGAGGGGGAGAATCACCTCCCTTGCCCTGCTGGCCACACTTCTCCTGATGCAGCCCAGGCTCTGATTGGCTTTCCGGGCTGCAAGTGCACACTGAGAGCTCCTGTTGAGCTTCTCGTCCACCAGCACCCCCAAGTCTCTCTCCTCAGGGCTGCTCTCCAGCCAGTCCCTGCCCATCCTGCATTTGTGCCTGGTATTGCCTCGACCCAGATGCAGGACCCTGCACTTGGTCTTGTTGTAACAGGCTTTTATTTTCCAGTGTTGCTCTTAGGGTTCAATATTGTTCAGTTGAGCTTCATTTTAGCTAATTTCTCTTTTAAATAAAGTTGCAAAGCTGTTAAAGTTAATCCAAGGGTTGCTTTCAGACTCACAAGGCAAGCAATACAACCATGAGAATTAAAAATACAAGGTCAGAAGTTAAGTAGGACTATATTGTAGTCCCATCCTATGATAGAATCTTTCTGCTCTAAGGTTTCTTTTGCAGAAAAGCTTGTTTAATAGATACCAATTTACTCTGCTTTTCTGGAACCTTTGGTAAGGCCCCAGGATAAACACATAAACATAATCAGAGAATCACAGAATTGTTAGGGTTGGAAGGGACCTCAAGCGTCATCCAGTTCCAAACCCCCGTGCCTTGGGCAGGGACACCTCACACTACAGCAGGTTGCTCACAGCCACATCCAGCCTGGCTGCAAAAACCTCCAGGGATGAGGCTTCCACCACCTCCCTGGGCAACCTGTGCCAGTCTCTCACCACCCTCATGAGGAAGAACTTCTTCCTAACATCCAATCTCAATATACCCAGTTCTAGTTCTGCTCCATTCCCCCCAGTCCTATCACTCCCTGTCACCCTAAAAAGTCCCTCCCCAGCTTTCTTGTGGCCCCCTTCAGATACTGGAAGGCCACAATTAGGTCTCCTGGGAGCCTTCTCTTCTCCAGACTGAACAGCCCCAACTCTCTCAGTCTGTCCTCATAGGAGAGGAGCTCCAGCCCTCTGCTCATCCTCGTGGCCCTTCTCTGGACACCTTCCAGCACCTCCAGATCCTTCCTGGACTAGGGGCTCCAGAACTGGACGCAGTGCTCCAGGCGTGGTTTCAGCAGAGTGGAGCAGAGAGGGAGAATCACCTCCCTCAACCTGCTGGCTGTGCTTCTCCCGATGCATCCCAGGATGTGCTTGGCTTATAATAAACTGGGAACTGAGTTTTTAATTTTGCACTAAGAGAAGGGAGATGGCAGCACACCTCTGGAATAAGAGGTGGGAAGCTGGAAATCCACTGTGAGCTGTTTCCCTACCTGCGTTCAGTGTCTGTTGTCTGATGTTAATAAAAGCCACCTGCAGTAATAATGTGAGCTCAGTGAGGCCCCTCCACAAGCAATAAAATGCATGATTTAAGAAAGCCAAGATGTTATTGACATTGGAATTAATCAGGAATCAAAATGTGTTGCCAACAGACAATCAGCCTAATTTACTGCTGACTTCCTCTGAATGGCAATGCTCCCTTGGAACGGCTTTTGCTTAGTGCATCAGCAGTTCCTGACAGAAAGCTTTCCAGTGCACTGTGTTCAACCAGCCCAAATCAGCAGTGTGGGAGTCTTGGATTTCTCTTGAGGCATGCTCACTGTTACACAGTTCTCTTGCTATCAGAGCTGGGGCTGTTTAGTCTGGAGAAGAGAAGGCTGAGAGGGGATCTTACCATTGTCTCTCAATATCTGAGGGGTGGGTGTCAAGACGAAGGTTCCAGGCTCTTTTTGGTGGCACCCAGTGACAGGACAAGGAACAGCAGGGACAAGCTAGAAGACAGGAGGTTCCCCCTCGACAGGAAGCACTTCTTTATGGTTATGATGACAGAGCACTGGGGCAGGCTGCCCAGAGAGGTTGTGGAGTCTCCTTCTCTGGAGACTTTCAAATTCCTCCTGCATGTTTTCCTGTGTGACCTGCCTTAGGTGATCCCTCTTTGTTGGCGGCTTTGACTCAATGATCTCTGGAGGTGCCTTCCAACCCCTAACATTCTGTCATTCAGTGAATTTTAGCAAGGACATAAGTAGAAGAGTGACTTCATTTTTGTCTCATTTATCTGTGTCCTGGGTTCAGCTAGGATAAGGCTAAGTTTTTTGTGTGTTGGGTTGGGGTTTTTTCCTTCACAAGCCCTGTGAGGAGAGGCTGAGGGAGCTGGGGTCGCTTAGCCTGGAGAAGAGGAGGCTCAGGGGAGACCTTCTTGCTGTCTACAACTACCTGAAGGGAGGTTGTAGCTAGGGGGGGGTTGGTGTGTTAGGGGAAGGGAGAGGAGGGGAGGGGGAGGGGAGGGGAGGGGGGGGAGGGGAGGAGAGGAGAGGTTCAGAGAGGAGAGGGGAGGTTCGGAGAGAGGAGAGGAGAGGTTCGGAGAGGAGAGGTTCGGAGAGGAGAGGAGAGGTTCGGAGAGGAGAGGAGAGGAGAGGGAGGTTCGGGAGAGGTTCGGAGAGGTTCGGAGAGGAGAGGTTCGGAGAGGAGGAGAGGTTCGGAGAGGAGAGGAGAGGTTCGGAGAGGAGAGGTTCGGAGAGGTTCGGAGAGGAGAGGTTCGGAGAGGTTCGGAGAGGTTCGGAGAGGTTCGGAGAGGAGAGGAGAGGAGAGGGAGAGGAGAGGAGAGGAGAGGAGAGGGGAGGGGAGGGGAGGGGAGGGGAGGGGAGGGGAGGGGGGGGGGAGGGAAGGGGAGGGGAGGGGGAGGGGAGGGGAGGGGAGGGGAGGGGAGGGGAGGGGAGGGGGGAGGGGAGGGGAGAGGGGAGGGGGGGGGGAGGAGAGGGGGAGGGGAGGGGAGGGGAGGGGAGGAATAAGGAAGGACATATTTTCTTCATCTTTGAAGTCACCAAAATGTGCAAGTGGGAGCAGTTCTCTTTTTCTGTTCTTCTTTCTTTCCTTGTCAGTGCTACAGCCTCATGTGTTGAGCAGCTCAAGATTTTCTTCAGCTTGGCATGGTAATGGAATTTTGGAGGAATGCTTTGTGATGGGGGGAATGCTGCAATGCAAATCACTCTGGAAAACAGTTGAAGCACACCCAAAAAATATTTGCTGCAGACTCACTTAAAATATTTGCAATTATTTGCATTAGTTCCTATGTAAACAGCATCCCTGGAGCTCTCCAGCAAACCATGTCTCTGGCAATAGATAACCAGTAATTAACTGCCTTTTTTTTTTTTTTTTTTTTACTGAAAGCCTCTTAATGTTCTAAATAATGCAGCCATTTTTGTGTTAAAATTTCATGAGCAGGATTGTAATTCTTCAGTTTGTGGCAGTCTCAGCTCTGCAGCGCAGTCTAGGAGGCCTCCTCCTCATCTAAAAATAGCAGCAGCACTGCCTGCTTTGTCCTTTTTTGACACTAGAAGAGTCTAAATCTGGGTGGAAAATCCACTTGGCATGTTAGTGAAAAGTTGCCAGCTACAAACAATTGCCACAGTTGGTTAAAAATTATTCTCTACTCAGTTTTTGTCCTCAAAGTTACTAAGTGAAGAAGCAAACAGCCCTAACTGAAAAGCTAACTTTAGGGAATTACCTGGGGTCAGGTCAGGTTGTGACCTCAGCAGAGAATTGCAAGTTCAGAACCAAACTCCATGTGGAATGTGGAGTCTGTCATGGGCTTGTGCTGCTGGCCCGAGAAGAAACTGCCATTTATACATGGCCATGTCTTAAATGCCATTTATTAGAGCTAAAACTGTGAGAAGAGCACAGAAAGTACAGAAAAATACAGAATTAACCAGCTTGGAGAAAACCTCAGAGATGATCAAGTCCAACCTATCACCCAACACCATCTAATCAACTAAACCATGGCACCAAGTGCCTCACCCAGTCTCTTCTTAAAGACTTTCAGTGATGGTGACTCCACCACCAGAGAACAGTATAGACAACCTCAAATCCTCTTATTTTCCAAGAACCCACATGAAACATGCAGTGCAGACCCCATCCATAAAAGAGGTTTTCCTCATTTGGTCACTTGAGCTGTTACTGGATTTTTACAAGGAAATTACTTCATCCACCCTTTATACAGTCAAACAGAAGTTCTATTCACCTGAGAACTTCTTCATATAGGCTGGGCAGCTGATACAGGCTGGGCAGGGACTGGCTAGAGAGCAGCCCTGAAGAAAAGGACTTGGGGGTGCTGGTGGAGGAGAAGCTCACCATGAGCCAGCAGTGAGCACTTGCAGCCCAGAAAGCCAACCAGAGCCTGGGCTGCATCAAGAGAAGCAGAGCCAGCAGGTCGAGGGAGGTGATTACCCCTTCTGCTCCACTCCGGTGAGACCACACCTGGAGTACTGCATCGAGTTCTGGAGCCCCTATTACAGGACTGATCTGGAGGATCTTTGAAGTCTTTTCCAACCTTGTTGATTCTATGATTCTAAGCTCCCAAGGGAGGTGGTTGAATCCCCATCCTTGGAGTTGTTTAAAAGATGCAGAGAAGTGTTGACTTGTTGGAGTGTATCCAGAGAAGGGCAACAAGGTTGGTGAGGGGCTTGGAACACAAGCCCTATGAGGAGAGACTAAGGGAGCTGGGGTTGTTTAGCCTGGAGAAGAGGAGGCTCAGGGGTGACCTTATTGCTCTCTACAACTACCGGAAGGGAGGTTGTGGACAGGCAGAGGTTGGTCTTTTCTCCCAGGCAAGCAGCACCAGAACAGGAGGACACAGTCTCAAGCTGTGCCGGGGGGAGGTTTAGGCTGGAGGTTAGGAGGAAGTTCTACACAGAGAGAGTGATTGCCCATTGGAATGGGCTGCTCAGGGAGGTGGTGGAGTCGCCATCACTGGAGTTGTTCAGGAGGAGACTTGATGGGGTGCTTGGTGGCATGATCTAGTTGTTTGGGTGGTGTTGGATGATAGGTTGGATGTGATGATCTTGAAGGTCTCTTCCAACCTGGTCTATTCTATTCTATTCTATTCTATTCTATTCTATTCTATTCTATTCTATTCTATTCTATTCTATTCTATTCTATTCTATTCTATTCTATTCTGCTCTGTTCTGTTCTGTTCTGTTCTGTTCTGTTCTGTTCTGTTCTGCTCTGTTCTGTTCTTTTGGTGCTAAGGGACGAGGTTTAGAATCAGCCTTGGTAAAGTTGGATCATGGTGGGACACAATGACCTTAAAGGTCTTCTGCAATCAAAGAGATTCTATGATTCGGTGATATAAGACAATTTAAAATAGTCAGTGGAATGTTCTCATATTTGGAGGAAATAATGAAAACAGGAGCTTAGGGCTGGAGATAAGGTTTACCTTCATAGTGCTGCCTGGGTTTTAAGTTACTAAGTTGAAGGGAGACACACATCCACTACTTGCAAATAGGCAGCCTGTCAGAAGAGAGTCCAAGCTTCTTTCTTTTGTTTCCATCTCTTGAAAAACAGATTGGTGGAGACTGAAATCCCCCTTGCTGCCCTTTGGTGCTTGATTTGGCTTAAACTAGGAGTACTCCTTGCCACGCTGTTTTATCTATGGGAACAAAATCATAGTTGCAAGCCACCTGCAAGGCAAAGATCTCATTTGAAATGTACCTGCTTCTACATGTTGTACAAAATGCAATTAGGTCTTCAGGATGGGTTTCTGAGTTAAGTCCTGAGTCTGTCTCTGAGAGCTTGGCTAAAGCTGTAGCCAGGAAAGCATTTTATTCACTTCTTTGAAGGTCAGGGTTGATAAGCATTGTAAGGCAAAACCATCCTGCTGTTAAATCACTAGAGCAAGGCAAGCAGTTGGAAGCATAGATGCCAGTGATTAAGTGAAGTCAGCAACAGAATTCCTTCTTGCAACTGACCTTGCCTATGTTATGAACACAGCCATATGTTTTACATTATACAGCCATTGACTAGGCAGTGAAGGCAAGCCCTGAGTGCAGCATCCTTCCTAATGTTACTGCCCTAAGAGCTCCTTGCAAATCGAAGCTGCTCATTTCTGCCAGACACAACCAAGTATCACCCTACCCAGGGTCCTATGTTTCCTTCCACATTCTTTAGTAGTCTTCCTTATTCCCATCAATCTGAATGCATTCGCCATCATAATTGTCATATTCACACCTCTGCCTTATCTTAGAATCATAGAATTGTCAGGGTTGGAAGGGACCTCAAGGATCATCCAGTTTCAATGCCCCTGCCATGGGCAGGGACACCTCACACTACAGCAGGTTGCTCACAGCCACATCCAGCCTGGATGCAAAAACCTCCAGGGATGAGGCTTTCACCATCTCCCTGAGCAACCTGTGCCAGTCTCTCACCACCCTCATGGGGAACAACTTCTTCCTAACAACCAATCTGAATCAACCCATTTCTAGTATTGCTCCATTCCCCCCAGTCCTATCACTCCCTGACACCCTAAACAGTCCCTCCCCAGCTTTCTTGGAGCCCCCTTCAGATACTGCAAGGCCACAATTAGGTCTCCTCAGAGCTTCCTCTTCCCCAGACTGAACAGCCCAACTGCCTCCATAGCAGAGCAGCTCCAGCCCTCTGCTCATCCTCGTGGCCCTTCTCTGGACACCTTCCAGCACCTCCAGATCCTTCCTGTACTAGGGGCTCCAAAACTGGACACAGTGCTCCAGGTGTGGTCTCAGCAGAGCGGAGCAGAGGGGTAGAATCACCTCCCTGGCCCTGCTGGCTCCCAGATAACAGCATAATAAATCTCAAATTATTACTAAATCACCTCCCTGTTTATAGTGTAGTATTCTGCATTTCTTCTCATAACTTTATCTCACTGCTGTCTCCTCTGATTTTTGTTGGGGTTTTTTAATTGAAAAATTGGATTATTCAGTAGCTTTTAAAGACACAAAAGAGGATTTTTCAACAGCTCAATCTGATCTGAAAAACACAGAGCACTGGATTTTACCCAGTGACTTCTCCAGCTTACTGAACAGTTCTTTTTAAGTTGAATTACCTATTTTAGGAAGAGACAGACTGCTGATTGAGTGCAAATGATACACATTTTGCAGCATCCTTGTCAATTCTGTTCTGTTAATGACTTCAATTTTCTTCCTAGGGCAACTTTAAGGAATTTAACTCTCAGCCATTAAGCCTGGAAATGCTTTCAGCTACTGAGAACAAAATATACAGCTTCGTGGTACCAGGCATCTTCTACTCTCAAAGTAATTACAAACCAATTAAGTCACCTTAACCTTCTTGCCTTTCAGCTAAATAAAATGATTTTTTACTATGCAATTAAAGAATTCAAGTTAGATCACAGATCAAACCTCTGCTTTTTCATTGTAATCAGATAAGTCTCTTACTGTATAAAAACAATGTAAAACCATTTTTCCCTCCTAACATAGCAGCTGAAACCACAATTCTTTGCATTGCTTAAGGCTCCATCCGATCATTGCAACTCAATCCTGACTGCAAGCCAGAACATCAAATCACAGTATCACAGGATCACAGTATCGCTAAGGTTGGAAGAGACCTCGAAGGTCATCAAGTCCAACCTGTCACCACAGACCTCATGACTAGACCATGGCACCAAGTGCCACGTCCAGTCCCCTCTTGAACACTTCCAGGGACGGTGACTCCACCACCTCCCCGGGCAGCACATTCCAATGGCAAATCACTCTCTCAGTGAAGAACTTTCTCCTCACCTCCAGCCTAAACTTCCCTTGGTGCAGCTTGAGACTGTGTCCTCTTGTTCTGGTGCTGGTTGCTAGAGAGAAGAGGCCAACCCCTTCTTGGCTACAACCACCCTTCAGGTAGTTGTAGAGAGCAATGAGGTCTCCCCTGAGCCTCCTCTTCTCCAGGCTAAGCAACCCCAGCTCCCTCAGCCTCTCCTCACAGGGCTGTGCTCAAGGCCTCTCCCCAGCCTTGTTGCCCTTCTCTGGACATGTTCAAGTGTCTCGATGTCCTTCTTAAACTGAGGGGCCCAGAACTGATCCTTAGGAAACAATCTGAGGTACTAAAGAGACTGAACAAAATGCCAATCATCCCCATTGATGTTAGAATCATAGAATTGTCAGGGTTGGAAGGGACCTCAAGGATCATCTAATCCCACCCCCCTGCCATGGGCAGGGACACCTCACACTAGAACAGGTTGCTCACAGCCACATCCAGCCTGGCTTTCAAAACCTCTAGGGATGAAGCTTCCACCACCTCCCTGAGAAACCTGTGCCAGTCTCTCACCACCCTCATGGGGAAGAACTTCTTCCTAACATCCAATCTGAATCTACCCACTTCTAGTTCTGCTCCATTCCCCCCAGTCCTATCACTCCCTGACACGCTGAAAAGTCCCTCCCCAGCTTTCTTGTGGCCCCCTTCAGATACTGGAAGGTCACAATAAGGTCTTCTCGGAGCCTTCTCTTCTCCAGACTGTAGAGCTCCCACTCCCTCAGTCTGTCTTCACAAGAGAGGTCAAATGTCTTTTTCTTATTCTCCTTTCTCAGACACACAGTCCAATGCACATGGACATGATAAAGAGCAAGTGCAACCTTTACCTCTGAATGGTTATCACGTGATCTTTCTGCCAAACACCAGCACTGCTACTGGCTTCCTAAAACATTTGTGTTTGGCTGCTTCCACTCTCAGAGCTGAATGCTTGAGACTACCTCAACGCTCATTTCAAGCACGCTAACCACGATGCACTTTACAAAGCCTACAGGCATGGAAAGTATAGGATTTTATTTTGTTCTATCCTAGGCAATGAATTTTCAATGAGGAAAGTTATATTTTCTGCAGAAACCAAAGAGTCATCACCATGGCTGACTTCTGGGGAACCCAGAGGCTTTTAAGCCATCCCTGCAGATCCAATTCTGGGAAAGTCTGTAGGATCCACTTCCTCAGCACCAGGCTGGGAGTCTTTGTAGACAATGTTAGAGTTCCACTGGGGCATTTTCTACATGATTAATGGCAGGATACAATCATAGAATCATAGAACCAATGTCAGATATCATCAAGTCCAAACTATTACCTAATACCTAACACCTCATGACATCTAAACCATTGCTCCAAGTGCCACATCCAATCTGATTTTTGAGCACCTCCAGGGATGGGGACTCCACCACCTCCCTGGGCAGCACATTCCAATGGCCAAATACTCTTTCTAGGAGGAACTTTCTCCACCTCCCTGGGCAGTACATTCCAATGGCCAAATATTCTTTCTGTGAGGAACTTTCTTCTCACCTCGAGCCTAAACTTCCCCTGGCACATCTTGGGTTTTGTGTGTTGTGTGGAGCACATAAAGACAGTTTTGCAGTTTCGCAGTGATTACTTTAATGGCAAAACAGCAAAGACACTAGCCCAAATGCAGATAAGCCATCTTCATGCTTGTGTGCCTGGATGAATCAGAAATGTTAGAATAGAATAGAATAGAATAGAATAGAATAGAATAGAATAGAATAGAATAGAATAGAATAGAATAGAATAGAAATTAACCAGGTTGGAAGAGACCTTTGAGATTATCAAGTCCAACCTATCACCCAACAACATCTAATCAACTAAACCATGGCACCAAGCATCCCATCCAGGCTCTTCTTAAACACCTCCAGGGATGGTGACTCTAACACCTCCCTGGGCAGCACATTCCAATGGCCAATCCTTTTGTGAAGAATTTCTTCCTAACATCCAGCCTAAACCTCCCCTGGCACAGCTTGAGACTGTGTCCTCTTATTCTGGTGCTGGGTGCCTGGGAGAAGAGACCAACCCTCACCTGGCTACAGCCTCCCTTCAGGTAGTTGTAGAGAGCAAGAAGGTCTCCCCTGAGCCTCCTCTGCTCCAGGCTAAGCAACCCCAGCTCCCTCAGCCTCTCCTCACAGGGCTGTGCTCCAGACCCCTCCCCACTTTGTTGCCCTTCTCTGGATAATACTTTAATCACAATTGCTAACTGCAGCTATGTTTGTTAACATTGAAATGTTAATTGATCTGACCGAAATGAGAAGGGATACATTCTGTGTGAGAAGCTTCTGAGGGAAAGCAATGGTCTGTCACTGTCCTTTACAGCTGTAAAATAGGCTGAAAGCTGTAATGCCATTTATGAAGTGTTGAATAATGCACAGCAGAATATGCATTATTAATAGCTACCTGTGTATGGATAGAACCTCAGCCAGACTTTCCCAAAGGCATACTTCAAGGACTGCTTCTTAATGTTACACCTGAGGAACCAGTTTATGCAGAAGAACGTGACATTTATTATTCATTTAAGCTTTCACTGCTGGGAAAGGTTTATCCTTTTAAAACATGATTACTCTTGTGTAATGGGTAGACACAGAGCCTTCAAACCCTAACAGACTGCCCTTGTAACCAGATCTCTGAGGGAGCTGGGGTTGCTTAGCCTGGAGAAGGGGAGGCTCAGGGGAGACCTTCTTGCTCTCTACAGCTCCCTGAAGGGAGGTTGTAGCCAGGTGGGGGTTGGTCTCTTCTCCCAGACAACCAGCAGCAAAACAAGAGGACACAGTCTCAAGCTGCACCAGGGGAGGTTTAGGATGGATGTTAGGAAGAAGTTCTTCATAGAAAGACAGATTTGCCATTGGAATGTGCTGCCCAGGGAGGTGGTGGAGTCACCATCACTGGAGGTGTTTAAGAAGAGCCTGGATGAGGCACTTGGTGTCATGGTTTAGTTGATTAGATGGTGTTGGGTGGTAGGTTGGACTTGATGATCTCCAAGTTCTTTTCCAACCTGGTTATTCTATTCTATTCTATTCTATTCTATTCTATTCTATTCTATTCTATTCTATTCTATTCTATTCTATTCTATTCTATTCTATTCTATTCTATTCTATTCTATTCTATTCCATTCCATTCCATTCCATTCCATTCCATTCCATTCCATTCGGCAGCAAGCTGCCCTAACAGTTTCAGCTGTGGAAGCTGTGTTTAAGCTCTTGGACTCTGAGGAATTGCCTCAGGTGTTCAAGAAACCAAGTCTTCTGTGCAGTTCAGCATAGTCAGAAAATATTTGGCAACAGCAAAGTGATCTTCTTTTGCTGCTGATAGGAAACTATGCAAGTTAATAAATTTTAATTCAAATCAAGTTAATTCAAATCAAGTTAATCAATTCCACCACCAGGGAGGTGGTGGAAGCCTCATCTCTGGAGGTTTTTGCAGCCAGGCTGGATGTGGCTGTGAGCAACCTGCTGTAGTGTGAGGTGTCCCTGCCCAGGGCAGGGGGGTTGGAACTAGATGATCCTTGAGGTCCCTTCCAACCCTGACAGTTCTATGACTCTATGAATTTTGACAGTGAAGCATTGCACTGATAACAATGACTAACAATAAAATTACACAAGGGCACATTAGAACACAATAGAATAGAATTAACCAGGTTGGAAGAGAGCTTCGAGATCATCAAGTCCAACCTATCACCCAACACCATCTAAGCAACTAAACCATGGCACCAAGTGCCTCATCCAGGCTCTTCAAAAACACCTGCAGTGATGGTGACTCCACTTGGGCAGCACATTCCAATGGCCAATCTCTCTTTCTATGAAGAGAGACTTTCTGCTGCTCAGTCTTCTCTTCTCCAGACTAACCCCCACCCCCAGGGCTCTCAGCCTCTCCTCATGGTGTTGTTTATATTGTAGATTCTTTGCTTCCCATTAATTCTACTTCTTCCAATCAAGTCCACATATTTTATTTTCTGTACAAAAAAATTTCATAATGGAGGCTGAACAATGCAGCTGAAATGGATTTCAGCCTTGCTAAGCTGAATAACCTTGATAATAAATATTTGAAAAAAATAAGGGAAAAAAAATCAGTTCTTTCCACTTGAAAGATTTAGATGTTGTCAGATCAGCAGTTTGCAATGGCAAAATGAAAACATCTTTAGCTGATGTATTTTAATCAGCAGCATTACAGAAGTTGTGCTAAAGCCTATAAGCTGATCCCCTGTGAAATCTGGCCCTACCTTCTTAGTCATCAGAACCTTTTGTTGTTGTTTCCCAGTGGTACTGTTGGTTGCCACCTGAACTCCACTGTTATTAAGAATGTTTGGCAGTTTCTGTCACCTTTGGGAATAGAATAGGGGGAATAGAATAGAATAGAATAGAATAGAATAGAATAGAATAGAATAGAATAGAATAGAATAGAATAGAATAGAATCATAGAATCATAGAATCAGAATCATAGAATCATAGAATCATAGAATCGTAGAATCGTAGAATCATAGAATCATAGTATCAGTCAGGGTTGGAAGGGACCACAAGGATCATCTAATTCCAACCCCCTGCCATGGGCAGGGACACCCTGCACTAGATCAGGCTGGCCAAAGCCTCATCCAGCCTGGGCTTAAACACCTCTAGGGATGGGGCCTCAACCACCTCCCTGGACAACCCATTCCAGGGCTTCACCACTCTCATGGGGAAGAACTTCCTCCTCACATCCAGAGAATAGAATAGAATAGAATAGAATAGAATAGAATAGAATAGAATAGAATAGAATAGAATAGAATAGAATAGAATAGAATAAGCGAAGTTGGAAAAGACCTTTGAGATTATGGAGTCCAACCTATCACCCAACACCACCTAATCAACTAAACCATGGCACCAAGCACCCCATCCAGTCTCTTCCTGAGCACCTCCAGGGATGGTGACTCCACCACCTCCCTGGGAAGCACATTCCAATGGCCAATCTCTCTTTCTGGGAAGAATTTCTTCCTAACCTCCAGCCTAAACCTCCCCTGGCACAGCTGGAGACTGTGCCCTCTTGTTCTGGTGCTGGTTGCTTGTGGATTTTCTTTTTTCCACATGAGGCTTCTGCTCCTTTTTGTTTTCTTTCTTGAAGCAAGGGCAGGAGGAAATGCTGATCTGCATGCCTCTTCCTTCTACAGTGTGGCTGTGTGGAGAGGAACAGTTCTGAGAGAAAGAAAGCAAAAAAGAAAAAGGCAGAAAGGAAGAGAGGGCTCAGAGGTTGCCTTAATTCCCTGAATCAGGGAATCAGCCGCAGCTCTGAAAATCCCAGGAGCCAGCTGCCTTATTCTGGAGTCAAGCCCAAGTGTTTATCCCTCCAAAATTACCATGGACATAAGAAAATAAAAGCTTCAGTGCAAATGCAAGCCTAAATTAACAGAGCATGGAACTAAGGAGAACCTTCTGCAGTATTTGAGTATTCCAGGCAGAAATTTGAGCACATATTTTTTATGCCTTTTGTCAGCAGTGAAGAGCTGAACAAAATCATAGCTTTGAAAGCTATCTGCTAAGAGGAATACAAAGAGCCATCAGTGTGCTCTTGTGGCCAGGAAGGCCAATGCCATTCTGGGGTGGATTAGAAGGGATGTGACCAGTAGGTCAAGAAAGACTCTCCTCCCACCTCTACTCTGCCCTGGTGAGGCTGCATCTGGAGTATTGTGTCCAGTTCTGGGCCCCTCAGTTCAAGAAGGACCTCAGGGAACTGCTTGAGAGAGTCCAGCACAGAACCACAAAAATGATACAATACAATACAATACAATACAATACAATACAATACAATACAATACAATACAATACAATACAATACACCAGGTTGAAAGAGACCTTCAAGATCATCGCGTCCAACCCATCAACCAATCCAACCCACCCAACAACTAAACCATGGCACCAAGCACCCCATCAAGTCTCCTCCTGAACACCTCCAATGAAGGTGAATCCACCACCTCCCCGGGCAGCACATTCCAATGGGCAATCACTCTCTTGGTATTGAACTTCTTCCTAATGAAGGGAGTGGAAAACCTTCCTTACAAGGAGAGACTGAGGGAGCCGAGGCCCAATGCCAGTGCAAGGGGCAGTGGTGGAAGCTGAGGCAGAAGAAGTTCCATGGAAATAGGAGGAAATTTTTTCCCTGTGAGGGTGACAGAGCCCTGGAACGGGCTGCCCAGGGGGGTTGTGGAGTCTTCCTCTCTGGAGATATTCAAAACTCACCTAGATGTATTTCTGTGTGATCTGGTGTAGGTGACCTTGCTCTGGCAGGGGGGTTGGACTGGCTGAGCTTTCGAGGTCCCTTCCAGCCCCTGAAATTCTGTGATTCTTTTATATTTAATTGTCTCATCTTGAAATTCATATCCTGCTGAAAACAAAAAACCAAACCCCAAACCAACCAGACCCCAAACCACACAAACCCCAAAGCACTGCAATGCAACACGTGCCTGAAATATATTTTGGACCATGTTTATTCAGTGTCCCTTCCGAGGGCAAATAAGGAGTTTCCACATCATCCTGCTGGCGATTCGTTTGTTGACAGACTGAACTCACTTGAAAAAGGGAAAACAAACCCAGACGGAACTCTCGAGATCAGGCTGAGATTCCCAGCTGCGAACAGCAGAGGGCAGTAGAGGGCCAAGGCCAGCATGGCTTCAAGCATTAGGATTCAGCAGGGCTGCCTCAGATTATGTTGATGGTTCCAAATACCTGGAGATTAATGGTCGTTCCTGAGCAGCAAAAGTTGCCCAAGCAAGACCTAAGTGTATTTGAATTAACTAGGTGACAGGAGAGGATAGAACAAACGCTTTAATACTCTGTAGTTGTATCCTCTGCTTGTTCATCAGACCTCTGAGCGAATAGGCGATGATTGCTTGTTTCAAGCAATGTTGTGATTGCCATCAAGCAAGGCATTGTGGAAGCGTTAATGTAATGCCCAAGGTACACACTGTCTGGAGAATTATGGAGGCAGCGCCTCCGGGGGCTCTCTGAAAGACCACCATAGAAGAATTCATCACCTCATAGGCAATGTGGAGGACAAATCACTTGGTGCGCTCATCTGTAATGATCCTACAATACAGAGTGTGCCAGACACTGCATAAACACATCATCAACACTGCCTCCTTCCTGATCATATTTTAAGTCTTGAGTATAAGAGGCAAATGGGAGCAGCAAGGGTGAGAATGACAATCAGATGTCAGCATGATGAGCGCTACAGCAAGCTGTCAAGTTTTGAAAGCTCTCTCTGAGCTATTTGCAGCTGAACCACTTCGGTGGCACTCTGAGTACCTGCACCTACTATAGAAACCTCAGGGAAAAAATCACAGAATCACAGAATCAACCAGGTTGGAAAAGACCACAGAGATCATCAAGTCCAACCTATTACTTAAGACCTAACACCACATGACTAACTAAACCATGGCTTCAAGTGCCATGTCCAACCTATTACTTAAGACCTAACACAACATGACTAACTAAACCATGGCTTCAAGTGCCATATCCAATCCTTTGTTGAACACTTCCAGGGATGGTTACTCCACCACCTCCCTGGGCAGCACATTCCAATGGTCAATTATTCTTGCTAGGAATAACTTTCTCCTTACCTTGAGCCTAAACTTCCCCTGGCACAGCTTGAGACTGTGTCCTCTTATTCTGTCACAGGTTGTGTGGGAGAAGAGACCAACCCCCACCTGGCTACAACCTCCCTTCAGGTAGTTGTACAGATTAGTAAAGTCTCCCCTGAGCCTCCTCTTCTCCAGGCTAAACACCCCCAGCTCCCTCAGCCTTTCCCCATGGGGCTGTGCTCCAGAGGAAATGGCCCCAAGTTGCACCAGGGGAGTTTTAGGTTGGATATCAGGGGGAAAAAATCACTGGAAGGGGTGGAAAATGTTGGAAATGCCCAGGGAAATGGTGGAGTCATTGTGCCTGGAGACATTTAAAAGATGTGTAGCTGTGGTGCTCAAGGACACAGCTTAGTGGTGACCCTAGCAGTCTTGGGCAAATAGAATAGAATGGAATGGAATGGAATAGAATGGAATGGAATGGAAGAGAATGGAATGGAATGGAACAGCAGAACAGAACAGAACAGAATAGAACAGAACAGAACTGAATTGAATTGAATTGAATTGAATTGAATTGAATTGAATTGAATTGAATTGAATTGAATTGAATTGACCAGGTTGGAAGAGACCTTCAAGATCATCACATCCAACCTATCACCCAATACCACCTAATCAACTAAACCATGGCACCAAGCACCCCATCCAGTCTCCTCCTAAACACCTCCAATGATGGTGACTCCACCACCTCCCCGGGCAGCCCATCCCAATGGCCAAACACTCTATTGGACATTGGTGATCTTCAGGGTCTCTTCCAATGGAAACAATTCTGGGATTGTGTGATATCACTTCTTTCCACATTACCAAAATACATTTTTCTAGTCAGCAAGACTGAGGAGAGCATTTATGCACAGCTGGCAATTTCAGCACTATGATAGCTTTTCGTGAGGTGTACTTAATTATTGCCATTCCAGTCCTGATGCTCACTCTGAAACTACAAGAAATAACATTCTGGTCTTTACAGCAAAATGTAAATCATATTTGTTGCATTGTGTTTTTTCTCCCTTGGGTTTTTTGTTGGGTTTTGATGTTTTTTTTTTTTACTTAGTAGAGGATGTTTTGCTAACAAAGTTGGGGCTCTTCTATTGAGCCCTTGGGAAGTGTTAGTCCCACATGCTCAAACCTCCTGTTCTGCACCCAGCTTGACCCTTCTGATGTTAAGCAGCTGAGGTCTTTTGCTTTAAGGGAAGAAACTGTCTTTTGTCTTCAAAGGTAAAAAGAAAGAAAAAAGGTCAGTTTTCCAAGTGCCTTTATGTCCTGTATAGTATCTCAGCAGAGTTACAGTCTGCATGATTAAACTCTGTACTTGTCAGGCTGTATTCTGCTGTTAGTTTCTCAGGAGGTTAAGTATCGACAGCACTTCTGTCTTAATTACCTTACCTGACTCTGACTTGCATTAACCAGATTCATGCTGCATTCTTTCTCCAGCTGATAATACTGATACCTGCTCTGAGTGATACTCCTCATTACAATCTCCTGAACCTTGAAGTCATAGAATCATCATAGAATTGTCAGGGTTGGAAGGGACCACAAGGATCATCTAGTTCCAACCCCCTGCCATGGGCAGGGAGACCTCACACTACAGCAGGTTGCTCGCAGCCACATCCAGCCTGGCCTGAAAAACCTCCAGGCATGAGGCTTCCACCACCTCCCTGGGCAACCTGTGCCAGTGTTGCTCCACCCTCATGGGGAACAACTTCTTCCTAACATCCAATCTCAATCTACCCACTTCTAGTTTTGTTCCACTCCCCCTAGTCCTATCACTCCCTGATACCCTCAAAAGTCCCTCCCCAGCTTTCTTGGAGCCCCCTTCAGATACTGGAAGGCCACAATTAGGTCTCCTTGGAGCCTTCTCCTCTCCAGACTGAACAGCCCCACTCCCTCAGTCTGTCCTCACAGGAGAGGAGCTCCAGCCCTCATCATCCTCATGGCCCTTCTCTTCTCCAGACTGAACAGCCCCAACTCAGTAAAGTTCATTATCAAAGCACAAGCTTACAGATGCACTTCAACTGATTTGCAGATATCAGAGTAGAAATAAATGCAAGTGCAGACCATAACTGGTGGTTGGTTGTTTTTTTGTGAGCATATTTCATTCATTCTAAGAGCTGGACCAGAGTCTCCATGAACATACTTCCTTGCAGTTCTATTTCCACTAACAATTCCTGCCAGGAAGAAACCAAAGACCGTGTATTTTAAGTATCTTGCAATCAGCATCGGAAGTGTTGGTCCTAGGTGTGAAAGAGTAGGCTTCTAAAACTGTGTAGAGCCCATGGTAAGGTTCTGTCCTTCTGTAATATCACATATCCAATGATCCTTGTCATTTCATTTTCAGGGGCCAATGGGATGGAATAATTAATTAGAACTAACAGTCCCCATCCACCAATTCTTCACAAGGATTATACTTACACTGTCATTGCCAGTGTTAGCTGAATTTTGCAGAGGGAAAAGATCTAATGGTATGTTCTAATCCTGCTAATAGGCAAGATTGTGCTGCATTAAGGAGTTTGCAATTATCTGATTTGCTGAACTCTGTAGGAAACCTCTTATGAAATAGGAGAGAGTGGTGGGAACTCCTCAGACCCTCTTCAGGAGGGTCATTGAATAGCCAAGGTCCAGGGCAGAGCATTTGGCAACGCTTCTTTCACATACACTTGTATTAATCTGCATCTGAGCATTTTCCTCTTCCTCTTGCCTCTGTCTGCAACTCAAAATGTGCACTGGCATTGAGAAGCAGCTCCCAGGCTAAGAATTTTGCCCCTGATGTGCTAACAATTAATTGTAAGAAGCAGCTCCATGAAAGCTAATTGTAATCTGCGCTGTGAGCTGCTGCAAGAGTATGCACTTGTAATGCCATGTTATGACTTTCTACTGCTTTGTTTCCTTACATTCTCAGAGACCAAACAAGATCAGGCTGTATCTTAAATAGGTACTTGCTGGGAATGTAATCCTAGGCCTTCATGGAGTGCTGAGCCTTAATCACGTGTTGACTCTGAACTGACCCTGTGTCCCTCTATTTGCAAGTCCTTAATTGCTCCTGAAAGAATTAATTCCTCTAACTGATCAACAAAATAATGCATCAGGAAGTAGTTTCTCAACTTTAATGATGAAGGAGCAGAAGGGTTGGACAAGTTTGCTCTCTCTCCCACCTTTAATGTGGATCTTTTCGCATGCAGAATAGGTCAGTGCTCAAGCTACTGTTCTGAGCCCTGAGTAAGGCTTCTCCACTTCAGAGTGGTAGGCAACTGGCTCACCACATCCTCTGTTTATCAGGAAGAGTTTGAATCAGGAAAGTGATTGCCCAGCTGCTAAGGCCTGATGCATTCAAACTGCTATCTAAACATTAAACAGCAACTAGAATTATTTTTGCTAGACTCAAAGAATAGACTTTGCAGGCTGCTTAAAGGGGGAAAGTTCAGGCTCTAGAAATGATGCAGGTGTCAAGCATTTAATAGTCTTTTTCTTTCTTTCTTTCTTTCTTTCTTTCTTTCTTTCTTTCTTTCTTTCTTTCTTTCTTTCTTTCTTTCTCTTTTTCTTTCTTTCTTTCTCTCTCTCTCTCTCTCTTTCTCTTTCTTTCTCTCTTTTCTCTCTTTCTCTTTCTTTCTTTCTTTCTTTCTTTCTTTCTTTCTTTCTTTCTTTCTTTCTTTCTTTCTTTCTTTCTTTCTTTCTTTCTTTCTTTCTTTCTTTCTTTCTTTCTTCCTTCCTTCCTTCCTTCCTTTCTTTCTTTCTTTTTCTTTCCTTCTTTCCTTCTTTCTTTCTTTCCTTCTTTCTTTCTTTCTTTCCTTCTTTCTTGAACACCCCCAGGGATGGTGACTCCACCACCTCCCTGGGCAGCACATTCCAATGGCCAATCTCTCTTTCTGGAAGGAACTTTCTCCTCACCTCAAGCCTAAACCAGGCCATGGTTGAAGCCAGGGTTTATTTGTCTTGAGGTGTTAGCTAACAGGTAACAGTTTGGACTTGACGATCTCTGAGATCATTTCCATCCTGGTTGATTCCATGATTCTATTCTATGATTCTACAGGTAAGTAGAGAAGGACATGAGCAGAGAGTCTAATTGAAGGATTTATTAACAGAGTTGCAGTTGTAGAATTCCTTCAGGAAAGGGAGAGAGGCAATCCATCTGAGACACAGGACATGATTTTACACTATTCTTTTTCAGAACAACAGAAAAAGGAGAAATGAAATATGACTTGGTCTCTTTCTGAGGACCTTGCATTGAGAAACTGCAGTGTTAGCAAAAATCCCCTCCCCGGCTGCAGCAACTGTAAGCAGCAATTTGGACACCAGATTTTCTTTCCATTCCTTGGGCATCTCCTTATCTAAAAGCCACTTTTTGGACATTGCCCAGAAGGACGATTACACAGGATTTCTGATTTCCATCTGAACAGCAGTATCAATAACTCCAATTTACATCACAGATTTGAAACACATTCAGCAGCCTCCAAACTGTAACGGTGATTAGTGAAAACAAATGACCACAAATGGATTTGCTTGACTTGATTGCAGAGGCTGTTAATAGAAGAGGTTTAGAACAGTCATCCCTTCCTTCAATGAGCATTTAAAAGTGGGGAACAAAATGACTTCTGTGCATTGCTTTTGGCATATTGCTAAATATTGGAAGTGTTTCTATAATGTTGCATCTGTGCTGTCAAGAAAAGTGACCTAGAGTGGGAGTGGTTTTATAGGACAGAACATAGAATCATAGAATTGTTAAGGTTGGAAGGGATTTCAAGGATCATCCAGTTCCAACCCACCTGCCATGGGCAGGGACACCTCACACTACAGCAGGTTGCTCACAGCCACATCCAGCCTGGCCTGAAAAACCTCCAGGCATGAGGTTTCCACCACCTCCCTGGGCAACCTGTGCCAGTCTCTCACCACCCTCATGGGGAACAACTTCTTCCTAACATCCAATCTCAATCTACCCATTTCTAGTTTCGCTCCATTCCCCCCAGTCCTATCACTCCCTGAAACCCTCAAAAGTCCCTCCCCAGCTTTCCTGTAGCCTCCTTCAGATACTGGAAGGCCACAATAAGGTCTCCTTGGAGCCTTCTCTTCTCCAGACTGAACAGCCCCAACTCCCTCAGTCTGTTCTCATAGGAGAGGAGCTCCAGCCCTTTAATCATCCTTGTGCTCCTTCTCTGGACACATTCCAGCACCTCCAGATCCTTTCTGTAGTAGAGGCTCCAGACCTAGATGCAGTACTCCAGGTGGAAAGAGATTTTTCACAGTAAGACTTTCTTCAGAAGTCCTCAGCCAAGAAGGGCTGTTTCCTTTAGCCCATTTCCAGTGTATTACTGACCCCAACCTGCAAAAAAGAAAGCATAAATCTCTTCTAAGTAAATAAGCACAACTGACTGGTACAGATTAAATTGTTTCTTTTAGAGACCTACCCTGGGGGGGGGGGAAACCTACAATTTAAATTGCATTTTAAATTGCTCTAATTTCCTTGAGTCGTTTCCTAATGGGTTACCGAAACTGCAGTTACACCTCTAGATCAGGGAACCACCCAGTTTGTCATTAGCCTCTGCTCCTGCTTTTAACAGACAAGAATGCAGAAACATCTTGGAAATTAGAATTGAAGTGCTGCAGCTGGGCCACAGAGAGGAATGCTTGTGTATTTACAGAGTTCATACAGAGCTCTGCAGGCAGGCTCTCGCTTTCATCAGGTCTAAGAACCAATAGTATTTATACAGTCATGGAATTGTCAGGGTTGGAAGGGACCTCAAGGATCATCCAGTTCTAACCCCCCTGCCATGGCCAGGGACACCTCACACTACAGCAGGTTGCTCACAGCCACATCCAGCCTGGTGTCAAAAACCTCCAGGGATGAGGTTTTGTTCCATCCCCCCAACTCCTATCACTCCCTGACACCCTTGAAAGTCCCTCCCCAGCTTTCTTGGAGCCCCCTTCAGATAGTGGAAGGCCACACAAAAAGGTCTCCTTTGAGCCTTCTCTTCTCCAGACTGAACAGCCTCAGCTCCCTCAGTCTGTCCTCATAGGAGAGCAGCTCCAGCCCTCTGCTCATCCTTGTGGCCCTTCTCTGAATACCTTCCAGCACCTCCAGATCCTTCCTGTGCTAGGGGCTCAAGAACTGGATACAGTACCCCAGGTGGGGTCTCAGCAGAGTGGAATAGAAGGGGAGAATCACCTCCCTCAACCTGCTGGCTTTGCTTCTTTTGATGCAACCCAGCATGCGGTTGGCTTTCTGGGCTGCAAGTGCTCACTGCTGGCTCATGGTGAGCTTCTCCTCCCCCAGCACTCCCAGGTCCTTTTCTTCAGGACTGCTCTCAAGCCAGTCCCTGCCCAGCCTGGGATTGCCCTGACCCAGCTGCAGGACCTTGCACTTGGTCTTGTTGAACCTCATGAGGTTGTCATGGGCTCACGCTCACCTCTCCAGCCTGTCAAGGTCCAGTGGCATATATTTACCTCACACATAATAGTTCAGAATCTAATGTGAGTAATGAGCTAGAGTGAAACTTCTTCAACAGATATGTATCAAAAACCCCACCAAAAACAAACCCAAAATGAACCAACCAACCAACCAAACCAAAAATCCCAAGCAAACAAACAACCCCCCACTCTGTGTTTGTTTTCTTGTAGTTCCTACTGGATTTTTGAGCAGGAAACAATCTCATGCTAATCTTTTTGCTTTATTTCTGGCAGCTGCAGATGTTAGAAGCATAATCATGAGGCAGACTTGCACTCTGTGCAGCTGCCAAATACAGGTTGCTGTTTCTAAGGAGAAAGAGCTTGTCTTTTCCTTTTCCTCTCTGGGTTCATGATAATATTTTCTCTGGGAGATTCTTCTTTATAGCAGTGCCAGCTCCAACAAGAAAGCCATTTCCTACAGCCCAGTGCACTATCTATAAAAGTATTTAATTGAAATCTTCTTTTTTTTTCCCTTCCTTCTGCAGCTTTAGTCTGGAATAAAGGAAGAGAAATATTTTCAGATAGCAATTTCATACTGTCCATCATTCCCTTCATTTAAAGCTCAACATGAGCCAGCGGTGAGCACTTGCAGATCAGAAAACTGAGCAGAGCCTGGGCTGCATCAAGAGAAGCACAGCCAGCAGGGTGAGGGAGGGGATCCTCTTACTGTGAAAAATCTGTTTCCACCTGGAGTACTGCATCCAGTTCTGCAGCCCCCTCTTACAGGAAGGATCTGGAGGTGCTGGAAGGTGTCCAGAGAAGGGCTGTGAGGATGAGCAGAGGGCTGGAGCTGCTCTGCTATGGGGACAGACTGAGGGAGTTGGGGCTGTTCAGTCTGGAGAAGAGAAGGCTCCAAGGAGACCTCTTTGTGTGGCCTTCCACTATCTGAAGGGGGCTACAAGAAAGCTGGGGAGGGACTTTTGAGGGTGTCAGGGAGTGATAGGACTGGGGGGGATGGAACAAAACTAGAAGTGGGTAGATTTAGATTGGATGTGAGGAAGAAGTTGTTCCCCATGAGGGTGCTGAGAGACTGGCACAGGTTGCCCAGGGAGGTGGTGGAAGCCTCATGCCTGGAGGTTTTTCAGGCCAGGCTGGATGTGGCTGTGAGCAACCTGCTGTAGTGTGAGGTGTCCCTGCCCATGGCAGGGGAGTTGGAACTGGCTGATCCTTGAGGGCCCTTCCCACCCTAACAACTCAATGACTCTATGAAAGCTGTGCCACTGATGAGCTAAGCTCTTCAATTATAGGGAATATTACAATAAGTTTTTGCCTGAGCAAATCAAGTTTAAGCCCCTGAGGGGGCTGGTTTTTTGTACATTATAAAACCAGAGGATATATATTTGGAACCTGATTTACTCTATTTGTCTATTCTTTCCCTTTCCAAGTGTTAATTGCCATGGTACCTAAGATGGCAATGGCATTTATACTGAAACTAATGGCAAGGAATCTCTTAAAATGTCCTTTTTATGCTTTATTCTCTCTGTGTAATAGGCTATATACTATGGGAGAAATCTTAAGAGAACTAATAGCAAGTGTCAGCAATTTAGAAATGATTAATTACCACATTGCTACTTAATGAATGTTAGCCGTTATCACAGTATCAGTTAACAGTTAACTAATGAGATATTAATCCTTGTTCATGGAAGAGAATATTGAAGTATGCATCACTGAAATGTGTTAATATAGAATCATAGGATCATAGAATGGTCCAGGCTGGAAGGGACCTCCAAAGGTCGTCCAGTCTGTCTTCCCCCCTCCAGTCAGTAGACATAGCCCCAACTAGATCCGGTTGCCCAGGGCTTTGTTGAGCCTCACCATGAATATCTCCAGGGAAGGAGCCTCAACCACCTTCCTGGGCAACCTGTTCCAGTGTTCCACCACCCTCAGAGTGAAGAACTTCTTCCTGATATCCAGTCTAAATATGCTCTTCTCTAGTTTGAAGCCATTGCCCCTTGTCCTGTCCCTGCAGGCCTCTGCACACAGTCTCCATCCTTCTCGTAGTCTCCTTCAGGTACTGGCAGGCTGCTATTAGGTCTCACCAGAGCCCTTTCTTCTCCTGGCTGAACACCCCCAGCTCCCTCAGCCTGTCCTCATAGCAGAAGTGCTCCTGTCAATAATATTGCATGTGAATTAAGGTCAATAGTACATAAAGTGAGCTGATGTCAATAATATTTCATGTGAGTTCCTGTCAATAATATTTCATGCGGACTAATGTGATTATGTGAGCTTATAAGACTCCTAAACAAACTGCATTTTCCCCTCTCTTATGTCAGCTCTCTGTAGCCGTGGGCATGAGCAGCCACTGTGAGCTTGCAGCCCAGAAGGCCAATCACATCCTGGACTACATCAAAAGATGTGTTGCCAGCGGATCCAGAGAGATGATTTCACTCCTTTGCTCTGCTCTGGTGAGACCTCACCTGGAGTACTGTGTGCAGCTCTGGAGCCCTCAGTGCAGGAAGGACATGGACCTGATGGGTCCAGAGGGAGCTGGGGTCGTTCAGTCTGGAGAAGGCTGCAGGGAGCCCTAGTATCAGCCTTCCAGTGTTGGAAGGGGGCCCTCAAGAAGGATGCAGAAGGCCTGGATATGGACATGGACATGATGAAGAGGGTCCAGAGGAGGGACACAAAAATGAACAGGGGGAGGACTCAATGATCTTCAGAGGTCCTTTCCAATCCCTAACATCCTGTGATCCTGTAATAACTCATCACCTTCACTCTGTAGTGTTATGTGAGCATCTGACCTTCACTAGTAGTCAACACACACATGGAACTGTCAGTTGTGGCACAAGACCAAGTTACTAATTCATTCTGGTCCCGACTTTGGATTTTGTTTCCCTAGGTGATCCTGCTTTGGCAGGGGCATTGGACTCAATGATCATATCATAGTATCATAGTATCAGTCAGGGTTGGAAGGGACCACAAGGATCATCTAGTTCCAACCCCCCTGCCATGGGCAGGGACACCTCACACTGGATCAGGCTGGCCAGAGCCTCATCCAGCCTGGGCTTAAACACCTCCAGGGACGGGGCCTCAACCACCTCCCTGGACAACCCATTCCAGGGCTTCACCACTCTCATGGTGAAGAACTTCCTCCTCACGTCCAGCCTGAATCTCTCCACCTCCAGCTTCATTCCATTCCCCCTAGTCCTATCACTACCTGATAGCCTGATATCCTCCAGGCCACCTCAATGATCCCTGGAGGTGCCTTCCAACCTCTAATGCTCTAATGGTTCTGTGATTCTAATTACCTCTTATCTCACCCTTGTAACCACTTAGTCCATAGCTTTCTCTAACAGAAGACTACTGAACACTTTTCAGTAGTTTTTGGAAAGGAAAAAAAGATAACACAATTTCTAGCTGCGATGCATCGAGTGAGAAACTACAATAACAGATGTCAGTGCAGATTGGATTTATTTTTCCAATATGCTTCTAATGTGAAGCTGTTAATACTTGTTGCATCTCAGGAAGTTGGGTGTATTTACATTTTACTGTCAAGTCTTTAACTGCAGGCACGTAGATGGGAGGCAACTGATGTTTGGCAGCTTCCCAAAAGAGCTGAGCGGCTTCAGGCCTGTCATTTGGGCTGACAGCCATCTTCTCCTTCCTATTTATTTGGTGATTTCATAAATCACATCTTTTTTTTCAAATCTCTCCTTTATTTTTCCACAGTCAAATACTGTGAAACAAAGTAGAGCTCCATAGCCAGCTAAATACTCCAACAATGCTGAATGGACACATCAGGGCAGGTGTATTTTTCCCGGAGGAAAAGGCATTCTAGTCTCCTAGAGCAGCCTTCTGTTTTGGTTGAAACTGTTCAGAGGCATTCAGACCCATCCCTGGAGGTTTTTAAGGTCAGGCTGGCTGTGGCTCTGAGCAACCTGATCTAGTGTGAGGTGTCCCTGCCCATGGCAGGGAGGTTGGAACGAGATGATCCTTGAGGTCACTCCAACCCTGGTCAAGAAGGCCAATGGCATCCTTGCCTGCATCTGGAACAGTGTGGCCAGGAGGAGCAAGGGAGGTCATTGTGCCCTGTACTCAGCACTGGTTAGGCCACACCTTGAGTCCTGTGTCCAGTTCTGGGAAAGATGTTGAGATGCTGGAAGGTGTCCAGAGAAGGGCAACAAAGCTGGGGAGGGGTCTGGAGCACAGCCCTGTGAGGAGAGGCTGAGGGAGCTGGGGTTGCTTAGCCTGGAGAAGAGGAGGCTCAGGGGAGACCTTCTTGCTCTGCAACTGCCTGACGGGAGGTTGTAGCCAGGTGGGGGTTGGTCTCTTCTCCCAGGCAACCAGCACCAGAACAAGAGGACACAGTCTCAAGCTGTGACAGGGGAGGTCTCTTCCTCTCTTCCTCTCTTCCTCTCTTCCTCTCTTCCTCTCTTCCTCTCTTCCTCTCTTCCTCCCTTCCTCCCTTCCTCCCTTCCTCCCTTCCTCCCTTCCTCCCTTCCTCCCTTCCTCCCTTCCTTCCTTCCTTCCTTCCTTCCTTCCTTCCTTCCTTCCTTCCTTCCTTCCTTCCTTCCTTCCTTCCTTCCTTCCTTCCTTCCTTCCTTCCTTCCTTCCTTCCTTCCTTTCTTCCTCTCTCTCTTCACTTCTTTCTCTCTTCATTTCTTCCTTTCTTCCCTTTTCATTTCTGTGTTATAGTATCAATACAGTTATGGTAGAATGAGCTGGACTGCAGCTTTCCTTCCACATCATCCAAACTGTCAGCTCAGCTCCATCTGCAAAGTTCCCATTAGAAAAGAGAGTGGAGAGAAGGAACAGCTTGCTTTTTTCGGGTCCCAGATGGAGTTTGTAAACCTGACAGGTGGGGAAGAGAAATGAGTGGGAAAGAAAAATGTTCATAGTGGTGAAATGACAAAAATCTGTCTAGAAAGTCTTGAGAAAATGAATGCTGGACAAAGCAGGGCTGCATATTATACCTTCCCTGAGCACAGAAGACACCGTCTCAAGCTGCACCAGGGGAGGGTTAGGCTGGATGTTAGGAAGAAATTCTTCCCAGGAAGAGAGATTGGCCATTGGAATGTGCTGCCCAGGGAGGTGGTGGAGTCACCATCACTGGAAGTGCAGCACAGCCCTGTGAGGAGAGGCTGAGGGAGCTGGGGCTGCTTAGCCTGCAGAAGGGGAGGCTCAGGGGAGACCTTATTGCTCTCTACAACTACATAAAAGGAGGTTGTAGCCAGGTGGGGGTTGGTCTCTTCTCCCAGGCAACCAGCATCAAAACAAGAGGACACAGTCTCAAGCTGTGCCAGGGAGGCTTAGGCTGGATGTTAGGAAGAATTTCTTCCCATAAAGAGACATTTGCCATTGGACTGTACTGCCCAGGGATGTGGTGGAGTCACTGTCACTGGAGGTGCTTCAGAAGAGCCTGGATGAGGCACTTGGTGCCATGGTTTAGTTGATGAGATGGTGTTGGGTGATAGGTTGGACTTGATGATCTTGAAGGTCTTTTCTATCCTGGTTAATTCTGTATTCTGTACAGCAGCAAATTGAGGGGTTAATAATTCACAAATACTTGTGACTAACACCCAGCCAATCTGCAGTTGGAAGTGTGTCAGATGAAGGCCAGCTGAGATCCTTATCCATGAAGAGACTACTTTGCAGAAAGCCTTGCACTGTTAGGTGTTTCCTTTGCTTCATTTTCCTGTATCCTCCAAGTGGGAAACATTTCTCTGCCATAGAAACACAGATTTCACAGATACAGCTTGCTTGGTTGGCTGGTTGATTGGTTGGTCGGTTGGTTGTTTTTAAATCCCATCATCTAATGTGTCTTCAGTCATCAAATAACTGTACAAGGGCCATATGCAGGACACTTTCTACTTTGCCTCACATCATTTTTTAAGATAACTCCTAATATGCCAGGGTCCTTTCTGAGCTTGCAAGCTGAAGAGAATAAATCTGATGAGGAGCAACTGAAGGAGCTGGGGATGGTTAGTTTGGGAAAGCAGAGGCTGAAGGGAGACCTCATTGCTCTCTACAACTACCTGAAAGGACATTATAGAGAGACTGCTGCTGGTCTCTTCTCCCAGGTAATGAGTGATAGAACAAGAGGGAATGGCTTCAAGCTGTGACTGGGGAGGTTTAGGCTGGACATTAGGAAAAAAAATTCCCAGCAAGAGTGGTCAGGGATTGGAATGTGCTGCCCAGGGAGGTGGTGGAGTCCCCAAGCTGGCTGTGTTTCAAGGTGGTTTAGATATGGTGATTAGTGACATGGTTTAGGGGTGAACCCTTGCAGAGTGGAGTTCTGGGTTGGACTTGGTGATCCTGAGGGTCTTTTCCAACCTGAATGTTTCTGTGACTCTGTGATTCATGAGGCTGTGGTTTTCCAGATGCAGGTAGTAGAATACCTTCCACAGGTGTCTAACTAGGTAGCCCTCTAGCTTCAGGTCAATATTTACCTGCTTGCTCGCTTCATATATGACTGTGCCACTTAATCTGAAATGAACCAGACTGAAATAAATTCAGCAGCAGCTTTACAGAAATCATATTTTCCATTTGGCACACTTGCAGACATTGGAGGCAAGAGAAAGGAAGCCAGGCTGAAAGCTTAAAAGCTAAGCTTCCTGCTTCAAGCTACTCCAGTTCTGTATTTCCCAAATGGATTGAAAAATCAAAAGGTAAGGAAAAAACATGGGAGTGAGGGGGAAGAGGACTGAATGCATGATAGCAAAATGCACATGACTGAAACCCAAACCTCCCTTGAAAGTTTGTGAATAAGTATGGGGAGGGGAGACTCGAGGACAGGGGAGGGGAGCACAGGGGAGGAGAGAAGTGGAGACTCGAGGAGAGGTTCAGAGAGGTTCAGAGAGGAGAGGTGAGGAGAGGTTCGGAGAGGAGAGGAGAGGAGAGGAGAGGTTCAGAGAGGAGAGGTTCAGAGAGGAGAGGAGAGGTTCAGAGAGGAGAGGTTCAGAGAGGAGAGGAGAGGTTCAGAGAGGAGAGGTTCAGAGGAGAGGAGAAGTTCGGAGAGGTTCGGAGAGGTTCGGAGAGGTTCGGAGAGGAGAGGAGAGGAGAGGAGAGGAGAGGAGAGGAGGAGAGGAGAGGAGAGGAGAGGAGAGGAGAGGAGAGGAGATTTGAGTTTTGGTACAATCAGCATGAGTTCCTTCTCTCTCCAATGGGATTGTCTAGAATGATCTTTATTTTCCTTTTCACACCCAGTAGTGATTTGTTTACATTTTACCACTTTTCTGTTCAAGATCTGTGAACAATTGTAAAGGCAGAGCCTAAAGCCACCACAGCTGCAAGTTTAAAAGCAAAATTTGAGGTTTGCTAACTATCAGTCAAAGCTCCTCCCAAAAATGATCCTCTCTTATTGTCTTTTAACATATGACCAAAAGAGTCTTTGGTGGTTTTGTTTTTCCCTTACAGTATTTTATCCTTAAGCCTTTATATTGGAGACTGACTGGAGATGACTCTAGTCTTCCCTAAAAGAATGGCCCCAGAAGCTGTGAATCCATCAAATGATGTCAAAGCACCTAGAAGAACTGATCCTTAAGAAGCTATTTCTGTAGTCTGAAATGGGCTCTTGGCAGAGCTTCAAAATCTGGATATAAATTCCTTCTGACCACAGGAGGCCTGCTGCTGGGCCACAGAAGAGCAAGAGCTTTCAAGGAACAGGAGATTCACAATTTTGCTCCCAAGGGAGTGTAAACTGCTCAAGGTTGCATGCCTGCATGCCTGCAGCCTGCATTCAGGAGGAACTCTGGGGGAATGGAAAAAACTAGCAATGGGTAGATTCAGATTGGATGTCAGGAAGAAGTTCTTCCCCATGAGGGTGGTGGGAGACTGGCACAGGTTGCCCATGGAGGTGGTGGCAGCCTCATCCCTGGAGGTTTTTGCAGCCAGGCTGGATGTGGCTGTGAGCAACCTGCTGTAGTGTGAGGTGTCCCTGTCCATGGCAGTGGGGTTGGAAGTGGATGATGCTTGAGGTCCCTTTGAACCCTGACAATTCTATGATTCAATGTATTTCACAGGGAAATATCAAACTCTTAGATAGCCTCTGGAGGGAAAAAATTGTATATGCTGGGAAAATAAGGTCCTGCCTCTGCTGCAGGAAAATATTAGGAGGCTGAGAGACCTGGGGGCTTTTAGTCTGGAGAAGAGAAGTCTTAGAGGGGATTTAATAAATGTTTCTAAATATCTGAGGGCTGGGGGTCAGGAGGAAGGGGACAGGCTCTGCTCACTTGCTCCCTGCGGTAGGACAAGTAGCAATGGATGTAAGCTGCAGCACAGGAGGTTCCACTTCAACATGAGGAGGAACTTCTTTATTCTAATGGTCACAGAGCCCTGGAGCAGGCTGCCCAGAGAGGTTGTGGAGTCTCCTTCTCTGGAGGTTTTCAAGACCCATCTGGATGTGTTCCTGTGTGACCTGAGCTGGATTCTATGGTCCTGCTCTGGCAGAGGAGTTGGATTCAAAGGTCTCCAGAGGTCCCATCCAACCCCTAACATCCTGTGAGGCTGTGATTACACTGGTGGTTTTAAAACCTGTGACCCACTAGGCTGTGTTGGACACCATAAATTCCTCTGTTTTTGTTGCTCAAAGATGTTATTTTCCACTTTCATTGCATTTGGAAAGACAAATACTTTCTAACCTTTAATTTCTGTCTGCAAAGTGAGCCAAAGGCAAAAAGATTGGTTGCTGGTTGACACAGAAGTCTAATTTCTCATCCCATTTAGCATCTTTATGTCTGAATATAAGGCCTCTAGGAAACAGGTAGAGAATTTATTCTCACAGAGGCTCGAGGCAAAGATTTATTAGCCACACAGTTCTGCCTTATTCAGCTTAATATATAGAAATGAAATGCAAAGTGCCCAGTTACAGATACTGCAGCCTCTTATAGCCAGGGTGAACAGAAGAGAACAGAACAGAACAGATCTGAACAGAACAGAAGAAACCAGGTTGAAAGAGACCTCCAAGATCATCGAGTCCAACCCATCACCCAACACCATCTAATCAACTAAACCACGGCACCAAGCACCCCGTCAAGTCTCCTCCTAAACACCTCCAGTGATGGTGACTCCACCACCTCCCTGGGCAGCACATCCCAATGGGCAATCACTCTCTCTATGAAGAATTTCTTCCTAATATCCAGCCTAAACCTCCCCTGGCACAGCTTGTGACTGTGTCCTTTTGTTCTGGTGCTGGTTGCCTGGGAGAAGAGATCAGCCCCTGCCTGTCTACAACCTCCCTTCAGGTAGTTGTAGAGAGCAAGAAGGTCTCCCCTGAGCCTCCTCTTCTCCAGGCTAAGCAACCCCAGCTCCCTCAGTCTCTCCTCACAGGGCTGTGCTCCAGCCCCCTCCCCAGCTTTGTTGCCCTTCTCTGGACACCTTCCAGCAACTCAACATCTTTCCTAAACTGAGGAGCCCAGAACTGGACACAGGACTCAAGGTGTGGCCTAACCAGTGCTGAGTCCAGGGGCAGAATGAACTCCCTGCTCCTGCTGGCCACACTGCTCCTGATCCAGGCCAGGATGCCATTGGCCTTCTTGGCTACCTGGCCACACTGCTGGCTCATGTTCAGCTGCTGTCAACCACTACTCCCAGGTCCCTTTCTGTCTGACTGCTCTCCAGCCACTCTGACCCCAGCCTGTAGCACTGCATGGGGTTGCTGTGGCCAATGTGTAGAACCTGGCACTTAGATGTGTTCAGTCTCATGGGCTCTGCCCATCTGTCCAGCCTGTCAAGGTCCCTCTGCAGAGCTCTCCTACCCTCCAAGAGATCAACTCGTGCCCCCAGCTTGAAACATTTATCATAAACCCGAGCTGGACTCAAATGCCACTGCACATGTACCCAGAGTGTGTTTTAGAAGTAGGTAGTAAAAACTACCAGACTTTCATTAATTTGGTTTCCAACCCCCAAAAAATCCTAAAAATAACCCTAAATATTTCTTGGGCAGCCTCTAGGAGTGCTTGGCTTCTAATTAGTCATCAGGTTCTGAGAGATAATTATAGCACCACAGCAGAGGGAGTGTGAGGAATTGTGGTTCTCATTGCAGTAGCAGAGACAATTGCTGTGAGCAGGCTCTCCAGCCTTGCAGTTGCTTTGGGAGGGTGGTGAAGGCACTGTGAAAGCATGTCCATGAATTCCTAGTCTGGAGCATTAAGAGGAAATTTCTTTAAGCCCCATCAGTGGTAATTTAGCTGTCCTCCTCAACAGCTATGTCTTACTCTCCCATACTATCATAGGCTCAGAAGTGCTTATTAGTCTTTGTTTCCCAGTGTTACTAATATCCAGCTGACAACAACACTTGCATCCCCAAGGACTCACGACCTCTTCGTGACCCAAAGAGAGATGTGGAGGTGCTGGAGCCAGTACAGAGGAGGGCAAGGAAGCTGGGAAGGGCCTGGAGAATAAATCTGATGAAGAGCAACTGAGGGAGCTGGGGATGGTTAGTGTGGAAAAGAGGAGGCTGAGGGGAGACCTCATTGCTCTCTACAGTTCCCTGAAGGGAGGTTGGAGCCAGGAGGGGGCCAGCATCTTCTCCTTGATGACAAGTGACAGAACTTGAGGAAATGGTTACCAGCTGTGCCAGGGGGTGTTTAGGCTGGATGTTAGGAAACATTTCTTCACAGAGAAGGTTCTCAAACATTGCAATGGTCTGCCGAGGGCACTGGCAGAGGCATCATCCCTGGGGGTGTTTAAGCAGCGTGTGGACCTGGTGCTTAGGGACATGCTTTAATGTTGACCCTTCAGTGCTGGGTTGAAAGTTGGGCTGGATGATCTTGAAGGTCTCTTCCAACCAGACACACTCTGTGATTCTGTGATTTTTAAGGAAATATAACCATTGTCCTCTGTCACTTAGGGTGTCAGGGAGTGATGGGACTGGGGGGAATGCAGCAAAACTAGAAATGGGGAGATTCAGACTGGATGTTAGGAAGAAGTTCTTCCCCATGAGGGTGGTGAGACACTGGCACAGGTTGCCCAGGGAGGTGGTGGAAGCCTCATCCCTGGAGGTTTTGAAGGCCAGGCTGGATGTGGCTGTGAGCAACCTGATCTAGTGTGAGGTGTCCCTGCCCATGGCAGGGGAATTGGAACTGGATGATGCTTGGGGTCCCTTCCAACCCTAACAATTCTGTGATTCCCTTTTACATCCTGCCTGCAAAGTCCTGCAAATAAAAATTCAATAGGTTTTCTCATCAAAATCAATAGTTTGGGGGCGGGGAGCAGGGTTTTCTCTTATTTCTCCTAGTGATCATCCAAAAGCACTAGCATCAATATCAGTACCATTTATGGAGAGAACTTAAGTAATTTAAAGTTCAGAGCAAATACTTGCTTCTCCTAGTACTTGGGAGCTAATATGTCAAGTCATATCCACTCTTTGCTCAGCTTGCTTTCAATTCCCAGCAACTGTCTTAGCTGATCAGTTGTTTTCCAAACCCTAATTCTAGTACCAGAGCTCTAGGAGCATCTTGGTTTTACTTTTAAGCAGACCTTACACAGTGAAAATTTCCTCACCCATGACTGAAATCTAACTAAACATGAAGTAAAACCAATTTGATTATGGGGCCATAGGAAAATTTCAGTGACTTCTCTTTACAGACATCTTGACAGGCAAATAAACACTGAGGTATTTTAACATTGCTTCGCTTTGTGCTGTCAGTATGAGTAACTCTGCAAGAGATGTGGAAGGACTGTGACAAACACCAGAACATCTGGGTTAGGGCCAGTTATTGTCTGAGCAAGTTAGGTTTTGAGCAAGTGATTTTCCCTCTTCTGGGTGCTGACTGGTGAAGAATTGAGAATATAAAGGAACAGACACTACAGGCAGCATCATGTACAGGACCCAGATACTACTAGTGGGAGAAAACACAAGGGATGATCCCTTCCGTATCCACCACTCACAGAGGTGATGGGCAAGAGCTTCTGGTGAATACCACCTCTTGATTTGTTTTGTCAGATGGCTTACTGGCTGCCAGAAATGTCAGTTGCCTACTCCAGCAGATAAAGATGAACTCAGCACAGATTTACATGCCCGTTTGGAAGCTCTTCCTTCACTGACGGCCACTCTGCAGAGCTGAGGCAGTATCTTCCTCAGGGTTCATATAACCCCTGGAGTAGGTGTCTGGATGGTTATTCCACTGACATCTGGCAGTCAGATGCACAGGCTGCACTGCCAGCTCTGCTCCCTGCCTACCACTCTGTGGTTTTTGGAGAGCAGGAAACAGGGCTCACTGTTCAGTGACTGCAGAGATCCATTCCCCATGTCCTGTCGGGCTGTGGACCAGAAAGCTTTCCAAAAAGCACTCTGGAAATGGCTGAGCTGAAGGGTAATGCTGCCCTGATAGTGAAGTGATTCTTTAGCAGGGGCTTTTTTGCAAGGCTGAGCTCAGAAACAGTAGAGCTTGGGGACCAGCTGCCAAAAGCTTCCTCAGTATGCCATGTAGATACAGGAAAGGAAAAACAGCAGGCAATCTGGAAGAGCAGCCCACGTCCCACAGAGCATGCAGATGTAAATGTGAATCAAATCCACAGCACTTGGTGATCCGAGGGCACAGGGATCCCCTTTAAATTAATCTGGATGCAGGGCCTTAGGTGCAAACAAAACCCTGCCTCTCCTAAAACCTTTTCCCTAGTGTTGTGTAGTTTTTGGTTATGTTGAATGATCACTCCAGCTATCATTCCCTGACCCTGAGCTCTCATTATTGACACCTGAGAGCTAAGTCACAGGTTGCTGAGCACTGTGAAATCAAAAGGTTGCTGACAAACAGACAGAAATCCATAAAGCTTCCAATTTGCTTCATTTAAACTGCCTCAACCTCTTAAAGGACACAGTGTGGTTTCCTGTATTTCATGCCATGTACTGCTGCAGTGCTGCTGCTACTCCTCATTATCTTGAGGAGAAGGCTTTATCATCACAAGTCCTTGCACCTGCACTGCTGCACAGAAGAATATTAAAGACATCTAGACAAAAGATGCCAGTTGAAAAGGGATGGCTTTTGGATTTGGTCTACAGGCTGGAAGCAGCAGGGGAGTGGGGTTGGTTTTGTGGTTTTTAATCCTGTATATGCATGGAAAACTTCAGCTGAACCAAGAAAAAAAATATATGCTTTTTTCCAGACTTAGAAATGTTTCTCCCTGGAACACAAGGGAAATATTTATGTTACTGGGGAGGAAAAAAGAAAGAAAGAAAATAAAATGTTGGGAAGATGAGAGGATTACAGGCTGGATGGATAGAGCAAGAGCAACTGTGTGAAATGCAATGAGGGCACGTGCTGGGTCTTGCACTTGGGCCACAACGACCCCAAGCAATGCTACAGGCTTGGGGAAGAGTGGCTGGAAAGCAGCCCAGCAGAGAAAGACCTGGGGGTGTTGATTGACAGCCAGCTGAGTATGAACCAGCAGTGGGCTCAGGTAGCCAAGAAATCCAACAGCATCCTGGCCTTTATCAGGAACAGTGTGACAAGCAGGACCAGGGAAGTGGTTGTCTCCCTGTATTGGGCACCAGTGAGGCCACATCTTGAGTACTGTGGTCAGTTAGGGGCCCTCACTACAAGGAAGACCTTTAAGTCCTGAAGCATGGCCAGAGGATAAGGCTGGTGAAGGCTCTGGAGAACAGGTCTTATGAGGAGCAGCTGCACGAACTGGGGTTGTTTAGCCTGGAGAAAAGCAGGATGAGAGGAGACCTTATCACTCTCTACAACCTGGCCATTATCAGGAATAGTGTGGGCAGCAGGAGCAGGGAAGTCATTTTGCCCTGGACTCAGCACTGGTTAGGCCACACCTGGAGTACTGTGTCCAGTTCTGGGCCCTTCAATTTAAGAGGAGACACCTGAACATGTCCAGAGAAGGGCAGCAAAGCTGGGGAGAGGTTTGGAGCACAGCCCTGTGAGGAGAGGCTGAGGGAGCTGGGGTTGCTTAGCCTGGAGAAGAGGAGGCTCAGGGGAGACCTTCTTGCTCTCCACAAGTACCTGAAAGGAGGTTGTAGCCAGGTGGGGGTTGGTCTCTTCTCCCATGCAACCAACACCAGAACAAGAGGACACAGCAAGCTGTGCCAGGGGAGGTTTAGGCTGGAGGTGAGGAGAAAGTTCTTCCCAGCAAGAGAGATTGGCCATTGGAATGTGCTGCCCAGGGAGGTGGTGGAGTCACCATCCCTGGAGGTGTTCAAAAAAGGATTGGACTTGGCTTAGTTGATTAGGTAGGGTTGGGTGATCAGTTGGGCTTCATGATATTGGAGGTCTTTTCCAACCTGGCTGATTCTGTGATTCTGCATAGTGAGCTGGGTGTTGATCTCTTCTTCCTAGTAACAACTGAGAGGCCAAGAGGAAATGGCCTCAAGTTGCATCATGGGAGGTTTAGCTTGGATATTAGAAAATATCTTCATCACTGAAAGGGTTCTCAAACACTGAAACTGGCTCCCCAGGGAGGTGGTAGAATCCCTGTCCCTGGAGGTGTTTAAAAGATGCAGAGATGTGGTGCTAATGGACATAGTTTAGCACCAGCCTTAGTAGAGTTAGATAATAGCTGGACTTGATGATCTTAAAGATCTTTTCAACCAAAATGATTCTATGCTTCTAAGACTAAAATAAAAGCAATGTCACTGAAATTACTCTGCTTCAAGAATACAGTGAAGTTAAAGTGCATATTTCAGAGCAGGGCCAGCACACCCTGCAGAATGTTTGTCATTAACATGGATTATGCAGGGGAGAAACACAAGGTAGCTGCAGCAATATTCTCTCACTCCTGGAATACTAACGTTCAAAACTAGCAGGGTAGCATTCCATGATTTCCTCTTCCTCAGCTGCCTTTGTTATTTCATGAAATTTTGGGCTGACTACTTCTTGTCTGCTTCCCCCTACAGAGCATCAAGTTTAAAGAGACAGAAGTTTTGGGACATGGATAATTTCTTTCTTTTAAGTCCCAACTCCAGAATCCAACAGGTTTACCTATAAAGAGAAAAGCAAGCAAATAAATCACACATCCAAAGCCCTTTAGACTTATCCAAGATGGTGTCAAGGAAAGCTGATTGAAGCACTGCTTATCTGAACACTGAAGTCCTTATAAAGGATAGAATTTCCTAACTGTTTGCCAGAGATGTGCAGGTTTAGAATATCACAGAACCACAGAATGATAGGGGTTGGGAGGTAATTCCAGAGATCATCAAGTCCAGCCCCCTGCCAAAGCAGGAGCACCTGGGGAAATCCACATAGGAACACATCCAAGAGAGTTTTGAAAGCCACAGAACTGTGAGGGTTGGAAGACACCTCAATGATCATCTAGTTCCACCCTCCCCTTCCACAGGCAGGGACACTTTCAAATTAATCAGGTTGCCCAGAGCCACATCCAGCCTGGCCTTCAAAACCTCCAGGGATGAGGCTTCCACCACCTCCCGGGCAACCTGTGCCAGTGTCTCACTGCCCTCATGGGGAACAACTTCTTCCTAACATCTAATCTGAATCTCCCCTCCTGTACCTTGGATCCATTCCCCCTAGTCCTATCACAACCTAAAAAGTCCCTCCCCAGCTTTCTTGTAGCCCCCTTCAGATACTGGAAGGTCACAATTAGGTGTCCTCAGAGCCTTCTCTTCTCCAGACTGAAGAACCCCAACTCTCTCAGTCTGTCCTCAGAGCAGAGGAGCTCCAGCCCTCTGCTCATCCTCGTGGTCCTTCTCTGGACATGATCCACCAGTCACTACTCTGGAATGTGCTTTCCACAGCTCTTATCCAAAGCTCCACTTTATCAGCTAGACTGTTATTCTCACAACTTGAGGAAGCAGAGTGTCCTGTTTCTGAGTTGTAACTGGACATGAAGTCTAAAAGGCTTTCATTTCAGTAACAATGGCTTATAAAATATGGATTCCATCAAATGGGCAATTTGCTGTAAGGTTTTCTATTCCTAGCTTTGCCTCTCTCAGAGGACTACACTCTTCAAACTGAATATAAAAGCCTGGCTAACAAACAGGTTTGTTTTTTTTCCCTTTCACCACAAAATTGCAATTTAGAGTGTGCATATATGTCTGTATGTATGTTTGCACCTGCAACACCTATGGAGCCAGACAATTGCACAAATCATTGAATCGTAGAATCATAGAATCAATAAGGTTGGAAAAGACCTCAGAGATCATCAAGTCCAACCTATCACCCAACACCTCCTGAACAACTAAACCATGGCTCCAAGTGCCACGTCCAATCCTTTTTTGAACACCTCCGGGGGAGGACTCCACCACCTCCCTGGGCAGCACATTAGTTGATTAGATGGTGTTGGATGATAGGTTGGACTTGATGATCTCAAAGGTCCCTTCCAACCTGGTTAACTCCATTCTACTCTAATGGCCAGTTACTCTTTCTGTGAAGAACTTGCTCCTCACCTCCAGCCTAAACCTCTCCTGGCACAGCTTGAGACTGTGTCCTCTTGTTCTGGTGCTGGTTCCCTGGGAGAAGAGACCAACCCCCACCTGGCTACAACCTCCCTTCAGGGAGTTGTAGAGAGCAAGAAGGTCTCCCCTGAGCCTCCTCTTCTCCAGGCTAAGCAACCCCAGCTCCCTCAGCCTCTCCTCATAGGGCTGTGCTCCAGAACTCTCCCCAGCCTCATAAGGAACAGCATTCAGCCCTTTCACAACCAACTGAAAGGGCAAAGTAGTTTGACTTTCATTTTTTAATTTTCATATGCAAAAAAGAGAAGTCACTTTGAGGAGCTTTAGAAAACTTTACATCTTCATAAATAATTGTGAAGCCAGCATTACAACATTGGCAAAAAGACTACAGTTTTCAAACATCAGCTTTCAATCACAGAATCACAGCAACATTCAGGTTGGAAAAGACCCTCAGGATCAGCAAGTCCAAACCAGAATGCTACTCTACAAGGGTCACCCCAAATCATATCCCCAAGCACCACATCCAAAACACCTTCAAACACATCCAGGCTTGGGGACTCAACCACCTCCCTGGGCAGCACATTCCAATCCCTGACCTTTCTTGCCATGAAAAAAAGTTCCCTAATGTCCAGTCTAAACCTGCCCAGTCACAGCTTGTGGCCATTCCCTCTATTCCCTCTTGTTCTACCAATAAATACCTGGGAGAAGAAACCAGCAGCAACCTCTCCACAACCTCCTTTCATGTAGTTGTAGACAGCAAAGAGGTCTCCCCTCAGCCTCCTCTTTTCCAAACTAACCATCCCCAGCTCCTTCAGTCTCTCTTCATCAGATTCATTCTCCAGGCCCTTCCCATCTTCCTTGCCCTCCTCTGCACTGGCTCCAGCACCTCCACATCTCTCTTGTATTGAGGTGCCCAAAAGTGGACACAGTACTCAAGGTGTGGCCTCATCAGAGCTGAGCACAAGGGGACAATGACCTCCCTGCTCCTGCTGGACACAGCATTTCTGATCCAAGACAGGATGTCTGTCATAGGCTGTGTTGGCCACCTGGGCACACTGCTGCTTGTCAATTAGAGCTCCCAGGTCCCTTTCTGCCAGCAGCTTTCCAGCCACACTTCCCCAAGCCTGTAGCCTTGCTCGGGGCTGTTGTGACCCAAGTGCAGGACCTGGCACTTGGCCTTGTTGAAGCTCATCCTGTTAACGTTGGCCATGGATCCAATCTTTTTACGTGGGCAGCACCCACTAACGTTGAGTTCAAAGCCTGCCGCGCCCGGCTCGGGTGACATTTCCAGCTCAAGCCTCTGACGTCGCCACTTTCGCTGTATGTAGTTAAGCCGCAGCGTCTTGTCGTGTCGCCGTCTGGTGGACAAGCGCCGGAATTGCACCCTTCGTTCTTCGAAATGAATTCTGTAAATATTCTAATGGGGTTCAAAATTGCTAAATGAGACCAGTTGTGGGACATATCTCACAATCGTGCACTATAGTCTTCATATAAAATAGTGAATAATCGTGATTAATGGTGATTAATGTGTATATAAAACAGGGATCAATTGGTTATTAATAATTTTACTAATTCATTAAAAATTAATTTTCGTAAGTGGAATGTCATGTTAATAAATTAATAATCTCTTCATCACATACAGGCATCACAGTAAATTCTCTAGTGCTGTTTTCTCTCCACTTTTCCATGAAGGGTGTTTTCCAAGGAATTGCTATAAACTTTCTAAGTACTCTTGACTCCAAAGCAAAAGAAAAAAAACCATAACAGACCCTCAGCTATAAACACTCGTAGATGAACTGCTATGAAGGAACGTTTTCAACCCTTCTAAAGTCCTTGAATTTCATACACAGCCCCTCAACCTTGAAGAGTAATCTTCCTATAGCTAGGAAACTAACCCTTTAGTGATGATAAACAGACAGGCATGATGTGTAAATGATCTATAATTTTAGGCTGCATTCCCCATACCATGTTATGAATCACAGCAGAGTTTCTGTGGTCATGTCACGCACATTTTGTTAGCCCAGGCAGCACGTGACATCTCTTACTCCCCTGGTAATCATAAGCATTATGCATAGATTGTATCTGCTGTTCAAGAGAAACCTGTAATTAGTGGCTTAGCCAACCAGATCTAATGAAGAGCTAGGGTTTTCCAGGTCCTGTAAGCACACAGTAATAATAAAATGGTTTGGGTTGGAAGAGACATCCAAAGGTCATTTAGTCCAACACCCCCTCCCTGCAGTCAGCAGGGACATCCTATACTAGATCAAGCCTGGCCTTGAGCATCTGCAGGGATGGGGCCTCAACCACCTCCCTGGGCAGCCTGTTGCAGTCTTCCACTAGCCCATGGTGCAGAACTTGTTCCTAACATCCAATCTAAATCTCCTCTTCTCTCATTTCAAACCACTGTCCCTCATCCTATCACTGCAGCCCTTTGTAAATAGCCCATCTACAGCTTTCTTGTAGCCTCATTCAGGTGGTGGCAGGCTGCTATTTGGTCTCCCTGCAGCCTTCTCTTCTCCAGGCTGAATAACCCCAGCTCCCTCAGCCTGTCCTTATAGCAGAGGTGTTCCAGTCCCCGATATCATCGTGGCCCTCCTCTCTCTGGACCCACTCCATCAGGTCCCTGTCATTCCTGTGTGGAGAGTTCCAGAGCTGAACACAGTACCCCAGATGGTAACAAAGGGGTGGGAGCAATTTCTTAAATCATAGAATGGTGTTAGGTTGGAAGGAACCTTAGAGATCATTTTCCACCATGGGCAGGGATCCCTCTCAAGTAGACTCATCTGCTCAAGGCCTCATCCAACCCAGCCTTGAAAACCCCCAGGGAGCAGGCAGCCACAACCTCCCTGGGCAGCATAGTCCTGAGTCTCACTACCCTTGTGCTGTAAACAACTTCCTAAGGTCCAGTCCAAACCTCCTCTCCCTCAGTTTCAAACTGTTCCCCCTTGTCCTATTGCTAGACACCCCGGTGAAAAGTCTCTCTCCATCCTTCCTGTAGGATTCCTTCAGGTATTGGAAGGTAGTTCTAACATCCTTATTATCACAAGAACTCTGCATCTAGTGATACAGACATATTAATTTTGCAGTGCATAGACGCACACTGCTTCTCTTGCAAACATTAGTGAACCATATTAATTCTGTGGACCAAACTGGATTGTACCCTGGATTCCTTTTTGTTAAGCAACGCTTGATAATATTGAATGAATCCAGAAGAAAAGACAACTCAGCAAGGATGATATGGGAAGTATACTTCTGAAGAGTGAATGAATCCAGATGAAAAGATAACTCAGCAAGGGTGATATGGGAAGTATACTCTTATGCTAAATAATTATTTGTACCTTAAAAAAGGTACAGATGCAGATCTGTCCCTTTTTCACACATGCACACATTCTTTCATTGTCAGAAAAAACAACATTGCTTATTTAATTCTGAAGCAAAGAGGAGAGCTGAGGTCCTTCAGATGACACACTGGGGATCTGCTGCAGGATTGGAGCACGCACACTGGCTCACCACTGATGACTGGTTTCTGCTTTTACCTGCATTGCAAAAGGTTCCACCCCTCCTGCCCTCAGCTCTCCATACACCCCACCTTTTGACTCTTGGGGCTGGCTGCTTTCCCACTAGGCAACAGGAACACCAGCTGCTCTGGAGCCTGCCCCAGCCATCCACTGAGTCCCCTGACTCACCCAATTACTTTTAATCACACACTTGATTTGACATGTGGGGTGCTCTGATCTGACAGCTAAAACAGTTGGCAAGAGGACTATCAGCAGAACACAGCTCTGGCTCCCATAGCACTGCAGCCTGAGAAATCCACAAGTCCAGGGCACAGCTTCTCTCTGCACATAGTTCATCACTTCATTGTGCCATGGATGCACTTTCTTACAAGTCATCATCAGTGTCTTGCACCTGTAAAGCATTTAAATTAGTTAATGGTTTTCCTTATGCACTAAGCATGAACGCCAGCACTTGCCGCTGGCAGCCTCATGCAGTTTGTTCATGCAACATACCTTTAAACACTATGTTTGAAGATTGGTTTCCAGACCCTTCAGGTGTCCTGCAGACTCAGTCAGTTATGAAGGGCAGGCATCCTGCTCCTTAGGCCTTTATCAAGCTGTTTATCAGTGACACTCCCAGGCACTCTGGTGGTTCAACTGCATAGCTGTAACAGATTTCCTGCTCTCCAGGCCTGTGTGGTATCGCTTTGGCCTAAATTCTAAAGTGATAGTTCTCAGAAGCAGTTTATTATCTGAAATAGAATTTGAAGTATCTTGCACAGAAGCCATTTCCACAGCCTCATGTGCTCCTGGAGCAAAGGCTAAGTTTTGCTTTGGAATACTCAGGAGAGTCTTAGACCCAGAGAACCACCAATAGCTGTATTTCACCTCTCTTTTGCTGAGATGGATGGAAAGTGAACCTTTTTGAATCTGGACCTCCTTCCTGTTCCCACAAGATTACAGAACACGCAGGCAAGCTTAGAGTTTGCTCCTCGGCTCTCAACCCTGCGGGCTGTGACTCTCACAGATGTGCTTATTAGAATGGTTTAGGACATTATCGCTTCCCAGGTTGAAGCTCTGCCTCCTGGCCAGCAGATTGCTGCAAGGAATGTTTAGGTTAGAGGTGAGGCTGGTTTGTACTGAGATAACAACTATGACTTGGGATAGCAGATACACAAACAGACGTCCTGTTCTAAGACACTAAGCTCTGTGAAGGAGTCTGGCATGCTGCTGTCAGCAGTAATCTCTCCAAATGTATTCACTTCAATCCACCAGATATTACTTGTCAAAACCCCTAGAAGCTCAGATAATTTTATATGGGCTGACTGATAGGTCTTGTTTGTGTTGTTTAGGGCTACTTGCATATGTAAACCTGCTTGCTTGACTAGACCTGTTTGGCATGAAGACTGAAGTCTGCTGGATGGTTTTGCCGTGCCAAACCTGTCTAACTAAGACATTTATCCAGCTGTGGGAGAACAAGGGCTAAGCCCAAGAGTGCCACTCACCCTGACAAGTCCAATTGACACTGAAAAAGACATTTTATTAGAACAGGGCATGTCTTTGTAAATGACAGGCTATGTGCTTAAGCCTAACCCAAAGCCCATGAATATAATTTAGCATATCTAGCAGCAACAGTTTACAGGAATTAAATGCTATCTCCACCAGGATGATTAAGGGAGTGGAACATCTTCCATACAGGGAGAGAATGAGGGAGCTGGGGCTCTTTAGCTTAGAGGAGAGGAAACTGAGAGATGACCTCATCAATGTTTATAAATATATAAAGGGTGAGGCCTGAGAGGCTGGAGCCAGGCTCTGCCTGGTGGTGCCCAGTGACAGCACACGGGGTAATGGGTGGTAGTTGAGGCATAGGAAGTTTCACATAAATATGAGGAAAAATTTTTTCCCTGCGAGGGTGACAGAGCCCTGGAACAGGCTGCCCAGGGGGGTTGTGAAATCTCCCTCTCTGGAGATATTCAAAACCCACGTGGATGTGTTCCTGTGTGACCTGCTCTAGGTGATCTGGCAGGAGGGCTGGACTGGATGATCTTTCGAGGTCCCTTCCAGCCCCTGAAATTCTGTGTTTCTGTGAAAAGATGACGAAAGCAAAACTATGAGGTGTTTGAAAGGTCTGGAGTAGGTGCAAAAATTAAAGCTAGACTTCAAGTTCTACTCTTATCTGAAATACGATGCCTGCAAAGAACTACAGGGGGAAACAATAATAACAAAAAAATAATAACAGAGAAAAAAATCCCCTGCAGAACTGAAGCCCCACCAAAACACAAAAATATTCCAGGACTGAAAAAAAAGAGATAAAAGCTTGAAAGGCTCAACAAAAAAGTGTCATTTTCAGTGCTCTTGAATGCACATTCAGCATTTTTCTTCTTGGTTTCTGGCATGAGGCAATGAAATGACCATCTCAGCTTCAGCATTACTAGCCTGCATGGTTGCAGAGGAGTTAGAAAATGACGTTTTCAAAGGCCTGGTATTTAGATAGCAGATAAAAAGGGATCACCTATCTGGATGTTCCCAAGTTTATCTTCTTAAGAGAGGTTGCTATGAACTCTTTGAAGGTCTCAACGGCTCAAATTCATCAGGAAAGAAAAAAAAGAAAACAGCAAAAAAGTGAAAAGCGAGTAACCTTGTTTCCAAGTTTGCTTTGCAGAAGCGTGGCCTGTTTTCCCTGCTATCTGTGCAGCCGTCCATGGATGCTGGAGACATTTAAGTCTACTGGCAGCCAGACTCACACAGTCCTCTGCAGATTTATTTTTAACACAGGGAAAACTGAAAGCCACCGAGGGCTGAACTTCTTTATATACAAGATAGGGAGGCAATAAGGCGTTTTTTTCGGAGGCTGTTGCTTACAACAGAAGTCGATTGGGCAGTTTCCCGGACAGCGATGCCGACTGCATTGGAATTAACTGGAGACACGGAAAGGGTCTCAGAGCGTTTTGAAGAGAGGTCTAAAGGAACTGCAAGACAACTGAGTGCAAGGTGCTGAAAAACTGAGGCAGTAGTGATCAGCTACCAATGTGTAACATCAACAACCACTGGATTGAACGTGGGGATCAAAATACAGGCACACCTAGCCAACGACCAATTTAGGTCGCTATCACCTAACGGAAATTTACTAACTACAATTCGTGGAAAAATGCGGTGTTATCAATTAAACACTGCAAAATAAAGTACAAAAATATTTTGCTATGCTAGGAATGTTTATTTTCCTACCAACCAGCTCATTGTTTTCAAGGATTGCACTCCCAGTACTGCCATGGCGAGCACACAGCAATGCTAGCAATGTGGAACAGAAGCTGGACATCTCACTTGCACCCAAAATGGAAAGTACAGCAGAAGAATTTGTGTTGTTTTACCCTCTGAGAGTGGATTAACAACCCTCTGTTATTGTTTATTTTAAGTCTGAAGCTTTAGCAGAACGTAATGCCTGCAGGAAACTCCCTACGGGCTTAAGCAGCCGTTCCCGCACCTGACCGACCCGAGGCTCTCCAGCCCTTCTTCAGCGCTGCTTCATCCTCGGGCAGTTCGGAAGAGCGCAGAGCGCTGGGGGCTCTGTCAGAAGGTGTGAAGGCGTTTTTGCTTTGCGCAGCACATTCAGCCTCGCAAAACTCATGGGAGAGCTAAAAGGATGCTTGACGAATTCACTCTGGAGCTTTGTCTCCCGAAACTCCTACGACCCAGTACCTTCCCCCGTCCAGCACCCTTTCCAGCTGCACGGGGCTCCCGCCGCGGTGGAACCCAGCCCCCGGGAGCCTCCCCGGCCGCCGCCTCGGCGCGGACACGCGGCCTGCCTCCGCGGTGCGGCGCTGCTGCTGCCGTCGCCGCCACCCGTCCGGCTACGCGGCGGCTCCGTGGGCGCGGAACCGGCGTCCGGCCCGCGATCGACAGCGGGTTTGATTTCTTTGTTCCCTCCCTAACGATATCAAACTTATTTCCTCCTGCCCTGCCCGCCGCCGCTTCTTGCCGGCCGCCAGCCCCGGCCGCTGGGTCGCGGGCGGCCCGGGACGGTGGCGGCGGGGGCGGCCGGCGGGCGGCCGGCGGGCGGCCCCGATTGGCGCAGCCGGCGCACGTGGGGCCGCCCTCACGCCTCGGCGCTGGCAGCGCGGCGGCTGCCGCCGTGGGGCACGGCACGGGTACTCCGCTCCGCGCGGGGCTCCGCGCACCGTCCGCGCCGCTGCGGAAAGGAGAAGAGCACAGCCGGCACGGCGGGAAGGTAGGTGACGGCAGCTCCTGTGCTGCGGATCGCGGACTCTTGTGTGGGGTGGATGCGGAGAGGGGGGCTGCACCTACCGGGATCCTTTCGTGGTCGCCTCGTGGGGACTAGTGGCTGCCACGGCATCCGCGGGAGGAGTTCCCGAAGGAAGCCGGGCAGCGCGTTCACGATTAACTCCACTGTGTCGCCTGGATCCTAGCTCCGGGAGCGCCGTGGGCGCCCCTGGGGTGTCGGAGCGAGGCAGCTGGGACTGCGCCCTCGAGAGGAGGCGGCTGTTTCCCTGCCGCGGGGCGCGAACGGCCTCCGCCGGATCCCGCGGAGCTCTGCGACCAAGGAGCGCCGTCCGCCGGGCGAATAAGGTGAGACGGGGAGTGCGCCTGGTTGCGCAGCCCTTCTTTCCTCGCCGTCGGATGCTGTGGGAGGGGGCGGCGGGGTGCGTTTCGCTCCTGCAGGTCCCCCCTCTTTTCCCTAGCAGAAGGCTTTGCTCTGCCAGAGGGCCGGAAAGGCTGTGCGCTGTGTCTGTGCCCCCGGCGCTCCGCCGGGGAGATTCTCCGGCTGGTGAAGAGCAGCACGAAACTGGCCAGCAAGCGTTAAGCGGATCTAGTGGTCTCCTTCCAAGACAGTGTTTGAGGAGTAACCTTGACAGCCCAGTAAACAGCCACCGCTGCGTTCCCTGCTTTCTGTTTGAGCTAGCTTTGCTGATGGGAAAGTAAAACTCTCACCGTCTGCCTTCGTTATGCTCTTGTGTTGTACTGGTGCTGCTGAAGTCTGAAGTTCAGGGAGTATTTACCTTTTCTTTTCTTGTTTTTTAGAAGTGTGTGATTCTTTTTTCATCTTACTTTGCCCTCTGTCAAACAGAGCAGGTTGTGTTTTAGGAATTACATCACTTTGTAAGTCCCTCTATCTATTTCTGAATCTAAGCTGCATGCTAGGATGTCTTCAAGCCTGGCTGGTTTTGTGAGTCAGAACCACCATCGCTGCTTTTCGTTGCACGAGCAGGCTCCACAGACCCATGACACCTCTTTTAAGAGTGCTAAGAGTTGTTGCTCATGTGATGGGGATCATCTGGCATCTTTGTACTTAATGGTACTGAGGTGGGCAGGACCTGATCGTTTTCCATCCTGAAACACTGGAAGGTAGCATTTTGGTACTCTCAGTTATAACATGGCATCAAAACAGCATCAAACTAGAGGAGGTCTGTGACCTGCTGCCTCTTTATGAGAGGACTAACCAGAGGACAGGGAAGTTGTACCTTGCTGGTGGTGCATTAAGTTAGCAAGTCATGGGGTTCTTTTCCATGTTGTTCGTTTCCAAGTACCCTTTAACTCTTGAATTTGCATGTCACTGAGGCCTTAAAAATTTCAGACGAGGTGGTTTTAGAAATAATGAACTCAAAAATACTTGTGGTAGATGACGAGTGTGAATAATCATGATGGTGGGTTGGGAGAAGAGAAGGCTTCAGGGAGACCTAACAGCAGCCTTCCAGTACCTGAAAGGGGCTACAAGAAGGCTGCAGAGGGACTGTTTGCAAAGGCCTGCAGTGATAGATCATGGGGCAATGGCTTCAAAGTGGAGAGGAGGATATTTAGATTGGATGTTAGAACAAGTTCTTTACCATGAGAGCAATCCAACACTGGATCAGGGTGCCTGGGAAGGTGGTTTGGGCTCTATCCTGGGATAGATTCAAGGTCAGGCTCGACAAGGCTCTGAGCAGCCTGGTCTAGTGGAGGATGTCCCTGCTGATTGCAGGGGCCTGGACTAGATGACCTTTGAAGGTCCCTTCCAACCAAAGCATTCTATAATATTATGAGCAAGAGTGCATTTCCATCCTATTCTTTCCAGTCATTTCCTTAAAGAGGTGCGGCTCGACTTTGGGCAATCTGATCTAGATGGGGATGCCCTCACTTACTGCAGAGGGGATTGGACTAGATGACCTTTGGTACCTTCCAACCCAGACCATTCTGCTATTCCCTCCCCCCTTGTGAAATCTGCAGAGATTTTACAGTTTCTTACCCTGAGCAGGAATGATTCCTCTGTGGAGCTGATGGTGTTCTGCTTGATAAATTACTGGGAAAAGGTCTCTTTCAGTGAAATGTTTCAGGGCCTTTCTGTCTGGGGGAATGCAGTTATGGTGTTGTCACGCCACACTAATTTCCCTTGTGCATGCTCTTGATTTTCTTTAAGACCATGCTTTAAAGGTTGGATGGCCTGTTGAAAGATGGCACTAAGGTAAATCAATAAAACAAGAAAAAAGAAATGCCACGACATTTTCAGAGTCAGAGCACCCTTTTGGAACTTAGCCCAATCACCATTTTGTGATAGCTTCCCCAGGTGAAGGAACTTCCAGATGGAAAATGTCAGTGAAGAGTTGTGCTATGAAAAATAGGGGCTGGTTTGACCCCCAGGTAAGGCTGTTTGCTGTAGGACTGAAGTTGGTGTAGGGGCTGGTTTGACCCCCAGGTAAGGCTGTTTGCTGTAGGACTGAAGTTGGTGTAGGGGCTGGTTTGACCCCCAGGTAAGGCTGTTTGCTGTAGGACTGAAGTTGGTGTAGGGGTTGGTTTGACCCCCAGGTAAGGCTGTTTGCTGTAGGACTGAAGTTGGTGTAGGGGCTGGTTTGACCCCCGGGTAAGGCTCATTGCTGTAGGACTGAAGTTGGTGTAGGGGCTGGTTTGACCCCCGGGTAAGGCTCATTGCTGTAGGACTGAAGTTGGTGTAGGGGCTGGTTTGACCCCAGGTAAGGCTGTTTGCTGTAGGACTGAAGTTGGTGTAGGGGCTGGTTTGACCCCCAGGTAAGGCTGTTTGCTGTAGGACTGAAGTTGGTGTAGGGGCTGGTTTGACCCCCGGGTAAGGCTCATTGCTGTAGGACTGAAGTTGGTGTAGGGGCTGGTTTGACCCCCAGGTAAGGCTGTTTGCTGTAGGACTGAAGTTGGTGTAGGGGCTGGTTTGACCCCCAGGTAAGGCTGTTTGCTGTAGGACTGAAGTTGGTGTAGGGGCTGGTTTGACCCCCAGGTAAGGCTGTTTGCTGTAGGACTGAAGTTGGTGTAGGGGCTGGTTTGACCCCCAGGTAAGGCTGTTTGCTGTAGGACTGAAGTTGGTGTAGGGGCTGGTTTGACCCCCAGGTAAGGCTGTTTGCTGTAGGACTGAAGTTGGTGTAGGGGCTGGTTTGACCCCCAGGTAAGGCTGTTTGCTGTAGGACTGAAGTTGGTGTAGGGGCTGGTTTGACCCCCAGGTAAGGCTGTTTGCTGTAGGACTGAAGTTGGTGTAGGGGCTGGTTTGACCCCCAGGTAAGGCTGTTTGCTGTAGGACTGAAGTTGGTGTAGGGGCTGGTTTGACCCCCAGGTAAGGCTGTTTGCTGTAGGACTGAAGTTGGTGTAGGGGCTGGTTTGACCCCCAGGTAAGGCTGTTTGCTGTAGGACTGAAGTTGGTGTAGGGGCTGGTTTGACCCCCAGGGGCTGGTTTAAGGCTGTTTGCTGTAGGACTGAAGTTGGTGTAGGGGCTGGTTTGACCCCCGGGTAAGGCTGTTTGCTGTAGGACTGAAGTTGGTGTAGGGGCTGGTTTGACCCCAGGTAAGGCTGTTTGCTGTAGGACTGAAGTTGGTGTAGGGGCTGGTTTGACCCCCAGGTAAGGCTGTTTGCTGTAGGACTGAAGTTGGTGTAGGGGCTGGTTTGACCCCCAGGTAAGGCTGTTTGCTGGAGAACTGAAGTTGGTGTTAACTGCTCATCTCCATTTAATTTATCTTCAAGTTCCTGAGTGTTCCTCTAGCCACGGTCACAACCTGAACAGCTAGATTCAGGAAAGGGTGATGGTAACATAATAATGTGTGCTATAGAAGGCACCAAGATAAATATTTTACTACTGTTGGTTTTTTTTTACAGGTTTATATTCAGATCACCTCACGCTTGGCGTGCGTGTGGGAGTTTTAGACAGTGAGGATAACATAAAACTAATCTATTTATAAAATCCTCAGGATGAAAGGGGTTCCTCCCTCCCAGATGAATATTTTTTCGTTACACTACTTCAGGCAGTTAATCCTGGAAGTTCACCTCTTAAATAAGATGAATTCATCAATAGATGCTTTGCCTTTTCTTCTCTTTACTTTCCCCCTCGTTTCTCATTTTTTTTTCTGCTTTTTATTTTCGCTTTTCTCTTTTTGCTTTTTTTCCTTTTTTTCTCTTTTCTTTTTTCTCTTTTCTTTTTTCTTGTTTTCTCTTTTCTTTTTCTTTTTCTTTTTTCTTTTTCTTTTTCTTTTTTTTTTTTCTTTTTTTTTTTTTTTCTCTTTTCTTTTTTCTCTTTTCTCTTTTCTCTTTTCTTGTTTCTCTTTTCTTTTTTTTTTTTTCTTTTCTCTTTTCTCTTTTCTCTTTTTATCTTTTCTCTTTCTTTTTTCTCTTTTCTTTTTTCTCTTTTCTTTTTTCTCTTTTCTTGTTTCTCTTTTCTCTTTTCTTTTTTCTCTTTTTCTCTCTTTTCTCTTTTTTTTTTTTCTCTTTACTTTTCTCTCTTCTTGTTTCTCTTTTATCTTTTCTTTTTTCTCTTTTCTTTTTTTCTCTTTCTTTTTTTTTGCTTCTTTTTTCTTTTTTTTCTCTTTTCTTTTTCCAATTTTTTTGTCTTTTACGCTTTTCTTTTTTACTTTTCTTTTTTTCACTTTTCTTTTTTAGCTTTTTTGCTTTTCTTTTTTCTCTTGTTGCTCTTTTTTTCTCTTGTTGCTCTTTTTCTTTTTTTCTCTTTTTTCTCTTTTTTCTATCTTTTCTTGTTTCTCTTTTCTTTTCTTTTTCTCTTTTCTCTTTTTTTTCTCTTTCTTTTTTTGCTTCTTTTTTTGCTTTTTCTCTTTTCTTTTTCCAATTTTTGTTTTTTACTCTTTTCTTTTTTCGCTTTTCTTTTTTCACTTTTCTTTTTTAGCTTTTTTGCTTTTTTTTTTTTCTCTCGTTGCTCTTTTTTCTCTTGTTGCTCTTTTTTTCTTTTTTTTCTTTTTTTTCTCTTTTTTCTATCTTTTTCGTTTCTCTTTTCTCGTTTCTCTTTTCTCTTTTTTCTCTTTTCTCTTTTCTCTTTTTTCTCTTCTCTTTTATCTTTTCTTTTTTCTTTTCATTTTTTCTCTTTTCTCTTTTTTTGCTTTTCTCTATTTCTTTTTTCTCTATTTCTCTTTTCCCTTTTCTTTTTTTCTTTTCTTTTTTTGCTTTTCTTTTTCTCTTTTATTTCTTCCTCTTTCCCCCCTTTCTTTTCCCCCTTTCTTTCCCCCCCCTTCTTTTCCCCCCTTCTTTTCCCCCCTTCTTTTCCCCCCTTCTTTTCCCCCCTTCTTTTCCCCCCTTCTTTTTCCCCCCTTCTTTCCCCCCCTTCTTTTTCCCCCCTTCTTTCCCCCCTTCTTTCCCCCCTTCTTTCCCCCCTTCTTTCCCCCCTTCTTCTTTCCCCCTTCTTTCCCCCCTTCTTTCCCCCCTTCTTTCCCCCCTTCTTTCCCCCCTTCTTTCCCCCCTTCTTTCCCCCTTCTTTCCCCCCTTCTTTCCCCCCTTCTTTCCCCCCTTCTTTCCCCCCTTCTTTCCCCCCTTCTTTCCCCCCTTCTTTCCCCCCTTCTTTCCCCCCCCCCTTCTTTCCCCCCCTTCTTTCCCCCTTCTTTCCCCCTTCTTTCCCCCCTTCTTTCCCCCCTTCTTTCCCCCTTCTTCCCCCCCTTCTTTCCCCCCTTCTTTCCCCCCTTCTTTCCCCCCTTCTTTCCCCCCTTCTTTCCCCCCTTCTTTCCCCCCTTCTTTCCCCCCTTCTTTCCCCCTTCTTTCCCCCCTTCTTTCCCCCCCTTCTTTCCCCCCTTCTTTCCCCCTTCTTTCCCCCCTTTTCCCCCCCCTTCTTTCCCCCTTCTTTCCTTCTTTCCCCCCCCCTTCTTTCCCCCCTTCTTTCTTTCCCCCCTTCTTTCTTTCCCCCCCCTTCTTTCCCCCCTTCTTTCCCCCCTTCTTTCCCCCCTTCTTTTTCCCCCCTTCTTTCCCCCCTTCTTTCCCCCCTTCCCCCCCTTCTTTCCCCCCTTCTTTCCCCCCTTCTTTCCCCCCTTCTTTCCCCCCTTCTTTCCCCCCTTCTTTCCCCCCTTCTTTCCCCCCTTCTTTCCCCCCTTCTTTCCCCCCTTCTTTCCCCCCTTCTTTCCCCCCTTCCCCCCCCTTCTTTTTCTTTCCCCCCTTCTTTTCCCCCTTCTTTTCCCCCCCTTCTTTTCCCCCCTTTCCCCCTTCTTTTCCCCCTTCTTTTCCCCCTTCTTTCCCCCCTTCTTTTCCCCCTTCTTTTCCCCCTTCTTTCCCCCTTCTTTCCCCCCCTTCTTTCCCCCCCTTCTTTCCCCCTTCTTTCCCCCTTCTTTCCCCCCCTTCTTTCCCCCCCTTCTTTCCCCCCCTTCTTTCCCCCCCTTCTTTCCCCCCCTTTCCCCCCTTTCTCCCCCCTTCTTTCCCCCCCTTCTTTCCCCCCTTCTTTCCCCCCTTCTTTCCCCCCTTCTTTCCCCCTTCTTTCCCCCCTTCTTTCCCCCCCCTTCTTTCCCCCCCCTTTCCCCCCTTCTTTCCCCCCCTTTCTTTTCTTCTTTCCCCCTTTCTTTCTCCCCCCCCTTCTTTCCCCCCCTTTCCCCCCTTCTTTCCCCCCTTCTTTCTTCTTTCCCCCCTTCTTTCCCCCCCCCCCCTTCTTTCCCCCCCCTTCTTTCCCCCCTTCTTTCCCCCCTTCTTTCCCCCTTTCTTTCCCCCCCTTTCCCCCCTTCTTTCCCCCCTTCTTTCCCCCCCTTCTTTCCCCTTTCCCCCCCCTTTCCATTCCCCCCCCCTTTTCCTTCCCCCCCTTTTTCTTTTCCCCTCTTTTTCCTTTCCCCCCTTCCTTTTTGTCCTCTCTTTTCTTCCCTCCCCCCACCCCCCTTCTTTCCTCTTTACTTTCCACTGTAAATCAGTACAAAAGTGCCAAGGTCATACAGAAAGGTTTAATCTCCATTTTGGAAGCTGTATTTGGATACCATGATGGTGAGACATAATTGATTCCTCCCGGTTTGAACGAAGCAGGAGTGCTAGCGCTGCTGTGTGTACAGACACAAATCAAGAGAACCCTTGATTTGCTCAGCCCTTGACTGGCAGTCTCTACTGATGTCTGGAATTTCAGGAATAGATGAATTTGTGTTGGAGGCAGAGATGTTGAATTCTTCACTGTGTGTTTAAATTCAGGCTTTTGGTTTGACCATTGTTGTCTGGACCCAAAAATCAGGGAAATCCACTATCGTGTTGGTGCTAACAAGCATCACCTGATAGCTTTTTCTGTAGCATTCCTTGTTTATACAAATCTTTAATGAGGAACAATTAAACAATTTTTAATATTTTTTTTTATATCCCAGACATATTTTTTTTAATTTGGGCAAAAGAGGAGCAAAATAATAACAATTCAAACCAAGAAGTATGTTAACAAGAGAAGGGACTGTTGGTTTTCCTCTCCAAATGATGTCATTGATCATTTAGACTGTGATAGGAAGGGAAGAACTCTGGTTTTTAGGGAGGTGGAAGGAAGGACATTGTCTATACATGTGTGTGTTCAGGAGTTTCTGATTTTTCTCTGTAGATTAATTGTAATGCAATGACAGGAGTCCTAATGGAAAAAAAAAACCAAACTGCCAAAACCCAAAACCCAAAACCCTACACATTTTTGATCTGTAACATTTAGATTGCCTCAATAAAACAAAAGCATTATTATAGACTCATAGAATTGTTAGGGTTGGAAGGGACCTCAAGGATCAGCCAGTTCCAAACAGGGACACCTCACACTAGATCAGGTTTCTCAGAGCCACATCCAGCCTGGCCTCAAAAACCTCCCTGGGCAACCTCTGGCAGTGTCTCACCACCCTCATGGGCAAGAACTTCTTCCTAACATCCAATCTGAATCTACCCACTTCCAGTATCATTCCATTCCCCCTAGTCCTGTCATTGCCTGACACCCTCAAAGTCCCTCCCCAGCTTTCTTGTAGCCCCCTTCAGATACTGGAAAGCCACAAAAAGGTCTTCTTTGAGCCTTCTCTTCTTCAGACTGAACAGCCCCAACTCCCTCAGTCTGTCCTCATAGCAGAGCAGCTCCAGCCCTCTGCTCATCCTCGTGGCCCTTCTCTGGACACCTTCCAGCACCTCCAGATCCTTCCTGTACTAGGGGCTCCAGAACTGGACACAGTACTCCAGGTGTGGTCTCAGCAGAGTGGAGTAGAAGGGGAGAATCACCTCCCTCGACCTGCATTTAAGATTGCAGGATGGTGCAGAATTCCTCCAAATGGCCATGAACATGAGTCACTAAAAGTCTTGCTGTCAGGAGTTGATAGGGGTTAAAGTCCAGCACTGAAAGCTAAACTTTTTTTCCCCTGCCCTTTGAACTGGTTGTAGTCGTGCTGTAGACACGAGGAGCAGTGCCAGCATCACAAGTCTTTTTTTGTTTCCTCCTGACTTGACTATCTTGTGTGGTAAATTTCAGATGCTTCCCTTTCATTATCTTCTCTTAGAGATTGCATGTGATATTTTTGTGTCTATGAAGTTTTGAAGTAGCATAAAACTTGTGGTGTAATTGCAGCCATATCTGTTAAGAACAGGAGAAGCACCCAAGTTAAATGTCTGTATGAAACACTTTGAATTGTGAGAGACTTTACATAAAAGCTTTTTGGGTAGAATTCACTTTGTCTTGTGACTCTGCATTAACCAGTTCTGTTAAACCTGCATCACTGATAAATCATAGAAGCATAAAATGGTTTGAATTGAAGGGGACCTTAAAGATCATCCAGTTTCAATTTGCATGCCATGGGCAGGCACAACTTCCACTGGACCAGCCTGCTCAAAGCACAGTTTAACTTGGCCTTGAAGGAATGGAGCATCTGCAGTCTCTCTAGGCAGCCTGTTCCAGTCTCTTGCCATCCTCACACTGAAGAGCTTCTTCCTAATATCTAATCTAAATCTACCCTCTTTCCATTTAAAACTGTTACCCCTTGTTCTGTCACGACATTCTCTGATTGACTTTGTCTCCCTATCTTTCCTGTAGGCTTCATTTAGCTACTGGAAGGCTGCTATTAGGTCTCCCTGAGCCTCCTCTTCTCCAGGCTGAACATCTCCAGCTGTCTCAGCATGTTCCCATAGGGTAGATGTTCATCTTTGTGGCCCTCCTCAGAACTTGCTCCAACAGGTCTACGTCATTGGGGGTTGGACTAGATGACCTTTGGAGGTCCCTTCCAACCTAAATCATTCTATGATTCATACGCTGAAGGCCCCGGAGCTGTAGTCACTATTCCAGGTGAGATCTCATGTGAGCAGAATTGAGGAGCAGAATCACTTCCCTTGCCCTGCTGGTCACACTGCTTTTGCTGCAGCCCAGAATGGAATGCAGCTTTTTATCCACCCCAGGTCCTTCCCTGCAGGGCTGCTCTCAGTAATAAACTTGTTTTGAATTGGATTTCAGTGCAAGAAGTTAACATACTCCCAACTCTGTGTAAAAGCAACCAAAATAAGTCTGGTTAAATCACCAGTAAAACTGTGCTGCTGAGGAAACAATTCCTTTTCCTTAAGGCATAGCCATAAGGTGCAATTAGAAATGTGACTTTCATGGAATTTGGTTCTTGCCTGCAATTCGTCTGTGGAAAAGTTCTTAGCTATACTTAGGAGGTTTTCATTTCTGTGCTGGCCAGCAAGGTTTTTTTGTTTATACATTTTGGGTTTGGGTCTCCTTTTCACAGGCAATTCTATGCTGTGCCTGCATGCTGTTTAAGAAAACACGCTTTTGTGTCTTGCAGTTCCTTGCTTACAGAAGCAAACCAGTAATTTCCTAAGTTTGCTTACATTTCCCCCCTCAGGCCCCCCCAGGATTGTACAGTGTTTCAGTTCCATTGCTACCTTTCCACTAGCCTGTGTATTTTGGAGGAGGGGAAGGACAAACATTTGGCCATATGGAATCCACACTTGGAAAGCCTCTCTTGGTAATTTATAGAAGTTCTAGGATGATTACAAGCTTCCTCTTGGATTGTTTGCCTTTGTGGGCCATTACTTGAGCGTATCAGCTTTCTTCATTTAAAGAGATGGAATGCATGTTGCCTGGTGTTAGTCATATATGGAAAGAATACGATAGTAGTAGTGTCATAGTACTATCAGTCAGGGTTGGAAGGGACTGCAAGGATCATCTAGTTCCAACCCCCCTGCCATGGCCAGGGACACCCCACACTAGATCAGGCTGGCCAGAGCCTCATCCAGCCTGGGCTTAAACACCTCCAGGGATGGGGCCTCAACCAACTCCCTGGACAACCCATTCCAGGGCTTCACCACTCTCATGGGGAAGAACTTCCTCCTCACATCCAGCCTGAATCTCCCCACCTCCAGCTTCATTCCATTCCCCCTAGTCCTATCACTACCTGAGATCCTGAGAAGTCCCTCCCAGCCTTCTTGTAGCCCCCTTCAGATACTGGAAGGCCACAATGAGGTCACCTGGGAGCCTTCTCTTCTCCAGACTGAACAGCCCCAACTCTTTGAGTCTGTCCTCATCAGTTCCAGATCATTGTAACTCTGTTAGAGAGAGTTCCTGTTAGTTCATTCATTTTCTTGAGCTTGCATGGCAGGTTCCTGATGCTGGTGAAAAGCATCCAAATGTTCTGATATGCTCAGAGAGGTTAGTGACTAGTTTGTTAGTATCTTTGTGACCTAGATATGTTCCTCTTAATTATTTTTGTGGAGTAGGAGTTTGCTCACAGTAGATTAAGAGTCAACTCTACCTTCTAATAGTCTTTGTTAGTCTTTATGATTCCATAGAATCGGAACGGTCTGGGTTGGAAGAGACCCCCAAAGGTCAACTAGTCCAACCCCCCTGCAGTCAGCAGGGACATCCTCCACTAGATCAGGTTGCTCACAACCTTGTCAAGCCACACCTTGAAGATTTCAGGGATTCAGCCTCAACTACCTCCCTGGGCAACCAGTTCCAATGTTCTACCACCCTCACAGTAAAGAACTTGTTCCTCACATCCAGTCAAAATCTCCTCTCATTCCAAACCACTACCCCTCATCCTATCACTGCAGGCCTTTGCAAACAGTTCCTCTGCAGCCTTCTTGTAGCCCACTTCAGATACTGGAAGGCTGCTGTTAGGTCTCCCTGGAGCCTTCTCTTCTCCAGGCTGAACAGCCCCAGCTCCCTCAGCTTGTCCTTGTAGCAGAGGTGTTCCAGCCCCATGATAATTTTTGTGGCCCTTTTCTGGACCCTCTCCATCAGGTCCACCTCCTTCTTGTACTGAAATTCAGAATTCACAACTTAGCTTTGTCTTTTCAAAACATGTACTTACACCAAAGTACAAGAAACCCCAGAAGATCACAGAACAGCTGAGTGTGGATGTGACTTCTGGAGGTAGCTTTTTTTCTGTTTCTTTTGGGGGACACAGAAAAGAAATTGCTGCTTTTAAATATAGATGCTCACTAGTTAAGAGGGAGGATCAAACATAGATTTTGTTCCTTTCCTTTTGTTGTGCAAGCAGACAAGTAAGGGAGGTCTGAGGGGGAGTCAAAGATGAAGTGGAGTTCTTGGCTACTAGACCTAAAACTTTAACATCTTTCTGAGCCATCTGAAGTTGAATGCAAACTACTTATTTGTGTCTTGTTCAATACAGAAGTTGACCTTGGGTATAAACATGCTTTTAGTATGTTAGAATAGAATACACTTCACCAGGTTGGAAAAGACCTTTGAGATCATTGAGTCCAACCTATCACCCAACACCATCTAATCAACTAAACCATGGCACCAAGCACCCCATCCAGACTCTTCTTAAACACCTCCAGTGATGGTGACTCCACCACCTCCCCGGGCAGCACATTCCAATGGCCAATCTCCCTTTCTGGGAAGAGTTTCTTCCTCACATCCAGCCTAGACCTAACCTCCCCTGGCACAGCTTGAGACTGTGTCCTCTTGTTCTGGTGCTGGTAGCCTCGCTGAAGAGACCAACCCCCACCTGGCTACAACCTCCCTTCAGGGAGCTGTAGACAGCAATAAGGTCACTCCTGAGCCTCCTCTTCTCCAGGCTAAGCAACCCCAGCTCCCTCAGCCTCTCCTCACAGGGCTGTCCACCCGACCCCTCCCCAGCTTTGTTGCCCTTCTCTGGACACATTCTAGCATCTCAAATTCTTTCCTAAACTGAGGGGCCTAGAGCTGGACACAAGACTCAAGGTGTGGCCTACCCAGTGCTGTGTACAGGGGCGGAATGACCTCCCTGCTCCTGCTGGCCACACTGTTCCTGATGCAGGCAAGGATGCCATTGGCCTTCTTAGCCACCTGGGCACACTGCTGGCTCGTGTTCAGCCTACGATGAACCAGTACCCCCAGGTCCCTTTCTGCCTGGCTGCTCTCCAGCCACTCTGACCCCAGCCTGTAGCACTGCATGGTGTGGTTATGGCCAGTGTGTAGAACCTGGCACTTAGATGTGTTAAATCTCATGCCATTGTTTAAGGATGAATTGCCCTTGACTGGTTTTAGTAGAACTCCAGCTTAATAAAATAGCAATCATCTGGCACTTGTTTCAGTTAGGTTTTGAAAGCATCAGTTTTGCTGTACCCTGTATGCCTTTGCAGCTCTTCAGAAGTGGCTGTCAAAGGAGCAAAGAATGACTCAACAGCATGTGAAATGGTGGATACTTTCCACAGGGCTGGTAATGGAGTATGATCTGCATTTAAAAAAATGCAAACAAGGCTGAGCATTTCCATGGCTTTAATGTCTTTTTTTTTTTTCCTGGATGACAAACTGGTTAGGCTACATTAATGTAGTAGACTGAGCTTCCTTTAAGGTAGGGTATTCAGATCACTTTCAGTTTACCAGGGCTTTGAAATATGCACACAGAAATTCCTGGTTGAAATGTGGGGTTTGAAATTCTTGGGGGTGATTTAACCCCAATGGAAAGTAAAGAAAAGGCTGTAGCTGACTTACTTGGGATTTAAACACAGCAGCTAAGAGTGCTTTGTCCCATGGAGTTGCTTTACTTTTCTCTCTCCTATCTATTTAATACAATACAATACAATACAATACAATACAATACAATACAATACAATACACCAGGTTGGAAGAGACCTTCAAGATCATCGCGTCCAACCCATCAACCAATCCAATCCACCCAACAACTAGACCATACAGCCAAGCACCCCATCAAGTCTTCTCCTGAACACCTCCAGTGAAGGTAATTGGGGTTGGGTGATCAGTTGGACTTGATAATCTTGGAGGTCTGTTCCAACCTTGTTGAGTCTGTGATTCAGTGATACTCTACCTATGTAATTTTTTGTAAGGTCTCTCAGCTCCACTCCAACTTTGCTTTCTGCTTCTGTAATGCACATACAACAGCCTAGGATATTGAGTCCCTCTATTTGCAACTTCAAAAACCAGAGATCCACAGGTTTGAATATCTCACACTTTTCTCTGATTTTTGTGAGAATTTCAATATTCCAGCATGCAATGTTGACAGAGAATTTTTAGGTAGATTTAGGGCATTCCTGTAATAAGTCCTCTACTCAGCACTGGTTAGGCCACATTTTGAGTCCTGTGTCTAGTTCTGAGCTCCTCAGTTTAAGAAAGATGTTGACTTGCTGGAATGTGTCGAGAGAAGGGCAACAAAGCTGGGGAGGGGTCTGGAGCACAGCCCTGTGAGGAGAGGCTGAGGGAGCTGGGGTTGCTTAGCCTGGAGAAGAGGAGGCTCAGGGGAGACCTTCTTGCTCTTTACAACTACCTGAAGGGAAGTTGCAGCCAGGTGGGGGTTGGTCTCTTCTCCCAGGCAACCAGCACCAGAACAAGAGGACACAGTCTCAAGCTGTGCCAGGGGAGGTTAGGTTTAGGCTGGATGTGAGGAAGAATTCTTCCCAGCAAGAGAGATTGGCCATTGGAATGTGCTGCCCAGGGAGGTGGTGGAGTCACCATCACTGGAAGTGTTTAAGAAGAGCCTGGTTGAGGCACTTGGTGCCATGGTTTAGTTGATTAGATGGTGTTGGTTGATAGGTTGGACTCAATGATCTCAAAGGTCTTTTTCAGCCTGGTTAATTCTGTAATCTGCAAAGCAATAATGGGACCAGGTGAGGTGTTTCTCAGATATGAGGATGATAGTTACAGGAAATAACCTGTTCTTGAACTTCCCATGTCTAAGTATTTTTCTTATGTTGATCAATTGTATCTTACAAAGATGATGATTAACCTGCAGTTAGATACAAATTACCTTTATGGCTCAGTCTGGGCTTAAAACTGGAGTCTTTTATGTTAGCCCTTGCATTGACTCTTGTGACTTGACACTGGCACCTGATTATTCCATAGCTTGAGGTGTCCACCTTTCTGGTCTAGTCAGTAGAAGGAGTTTGAAGCCCTGAGGGCATGACTTGAAGCATTGTAATGTTTCAAGAAATGGTGATGGCATGACTTCAGTAAGCACCATTACAAAAGCATGAGGAGAAATAACTTTTATATGGGTTGGCAATACAAGTTTTATGACTGTACCACGTCAGATGATGCTAGCTTTGTCTGTGGGGTTATGTCCCATTTGGACATCTTAGCACATCACTGCCCTTGCCTGCCCCAGCCTGCCAAGGTGGTACTGAATTGTGGATGATTCTTGTCTCCAGCCCAGGGGATCGGTTGCATGGAGATGTCTCTTGAGACACCGTTGTGAAGGTAAGAGAATTTGGTGAGCTGTGAACTTTCTCAGGATGACATTGAGCCCTGTAACATTTTTTAATGCCTGCATGGGATAATGGATGTGATATTTAACATCTTCAAAGTCAGACCTGTATGTCTGATAGGATATTTTAACTCAAAGGCCTAGTCTGACAGCAGTGTAACACGCCAGCCCTCAAAGGAGCAAGAAACCAAAATGCCTCTGCTTTGATTAAGGAATCTAGTAGGTGTGAGCTGTGCATAGGGCACTTTCTGATCATTGGAAGGATTACATTTTAAAGAGTAGTTTCAGGTTCTAGAGAGTGTTTCATTTTAGGTGACAGGAAGTGTGCAGCCAAAATATTTTAGACTTGGTTGCTTTTACCTTTTTTTTTCTTCCTTTCAAAATCCTACATTTGATCTCCTACAAAAAAAAAAACAACCCAAACCAACTTCAAGGATAACCTTTTTCAGCAGAGGAATGTCTTCATTCTATTTACTTTTATCCATAAAAGAAAAAAAAGTATGTATGTGATATATGTATTCTTTAATACATGTGCACACACATCCATTTGGACTTAGTCATGCCAGATAGAAGACATGACCAGTATCTGAAGGGGGCTACAAGAAAGCTGGGGAGGGACTTTCTGGGTGTCAGGGAGTGACAGGACTGGGGGGCAATGAAACAAAACTAGAAATGGGTAGATTCAGATTGCATGTTAGGAAGAAGTTGTTCCCAATGAGGGTGGTGAGAGACTGGCACAGGTTGCCCAGGGAGGTGGTGGAAGCCTCATCCCTGGAGGTTTTAGCAGCCAGGCTGGATGTGGCTGTGAGCAACCTGCTGTAGTGTGAGGTGTCCCTGCCCATGGCAGGGGGTTTGGAACTGGTGATCCTTGAGGTCCCATCCAGCCCTAACAATTCTATGATTCTAAAAAACTTCTTTCTTTGGAGGGGTTTCTGTTGTGGTTTTTCTTGTGACAGAGACAATAGGGGATGATAAGAACATGTTTGTACCTCTGCTGCTTCTTCCTTGCCACTGGCTTATTAGGGGGCTGACTCTGTTTTTTGGATGCTTGGGTAAATTCAAGATTCTCTAGTGGTAGTCCACTTGATTGTCCACTCCTTATCTCACTTGATTGTCTCATCTCCTAGCTTGTGAAACAGTGTATAGTCAGGATGCTGACAACATGGGGTTCGGTGCTTGCTTTTTTGTGTGAAATTAGTTGTGTTACTCGTTCAAAAGCTAACCTTGTACACTTTGGGAATTGTTCTTTGTATTCCATTTAGTTACTGGGAAAAGTGCAGGAATGGGTTGTCCTTGCTGAGGCCTTCTTGCAGCCCTTCCTTGGAGAAGTGATCAGGCTGAGGAACGAAGCTCTGCAATCCTGTAGCACTGCCCTGGTGTTCAGCAGCACCTGGTACCTGAGGTCCTTCAAGCTCTCCCACGCATCTGTGAGCTCTGTGTAGTGAACACTCTCCTGCTGCTGAAGTAAATGACCTTAGTTGTGTTCTTTGTCATATAGTACTTCAGGGGTAAAACTATGGCAATAATGCATCTTTCTGTTTTCACAGAGAGCCAGTGTTTCAGGTTTTGTCTTTGAGGCAATTCTATAAATGACTTGAAATCAACTGAGTGTACATTTGAAGTCCCTTGGGATTTGGATTTGTGGATTTATGCCATAAGGAAGCTTGCCTAGTTGGTAGCACAAGCATCTTTCCCTTTCCAGTTGATAACAAACCTGTTACTTAGGTTTCTAAGGAAGTGAGTCCTATGGACTGTTGTATTTTCTTCCTCTTCACCAATCTGTTGTATCTTGCTCTGCAGTCTGACATACTTTGTGGGTATACAGTGTCTCTGCACAGCAAGAGACCTACCTGAAGCTGGGAAGGGACTTTTTACAAGGGCTTGTAGTGATAGGACAAGGGGGAACAGATTGAAGCTTGAAGAGAACAGATTTATTCTGAATATTAGGAAGAAATTCTTTACAGTGAAGGTGGTGAGACCCTGAAACAGGCTGGCAAGGTAGGTCATGGAGGCCAGCTTGGATGGGGGCTTGAGCAACCTGGTCTGGTGGAAGGTGTCCCTGCCCATGGCAGGGGGCTTGGAACTCAGCAGTCTTGAAGGTCAGAACTAGATGATCTTGCAGGTCCCTTCCAACCTAAACCATTCACTGAATCTGTAAGAGGGAAATGAAATTTCCCAGGAGGAGCAATGCAAGGCAGCCTGTGAAGGTGCAGCTCCTGGGTGTCTCGTAGTGACCTGGTTTGACAGCCAGTTGCAGGAGTGCCTTTGCTCACCTGCTGCTGGTGACAAAGCAGTAAACCCAAGGTTAGTTTTTTTTTCCCCCAAGTTCCCTCCACTATGTGGACTTATTTCATGTTCTTACAATATAGGCTTGTCTGAACTTCAAGACGTGCCCAGCTGTGATGTGAGTGGTCATGGAATCATAGAATTGTTAGGGTTTGAAGGGACCTCGAGGATCATCCAGTTCCAACCCCTCTGCCATGGGCACCTCACACTAGAGCAGGTTGCCCAGAGCCACATCCAACCTGGCCTTACAAACCTCCAGGGACTAGGCTTCTACCACCTCCGGGGCAACCTGTTCCAGTGTCTCACCTCTCACTGTGAAGAACTTCTTAACATCCAATCTGAATATACCCATTTCTAGTGTTTTTTCTATTCTCCCCAGTCCTATCACTCCCTGACACCCTCAAAAGTCCCTCACCAGCTTTCTTGTAGGCCCCTTCAGATACTGAAAGGCCACAACAAGGTCTCCTGGGAGCCTTCTCTTCTCCAAACTGAACAGCCCCAACTCCCTTAGCCTGTCCTCATAGCAGAGCAGCTCCAGCCCTCTGATCATCCTTGTGGCCCTTCTCTGGACACCTTCCAGCACCTCCAGATCCTTCCTGCAATAGGGGCTCCAGAATTCATTTTTGCTTTCTCATTTGAACACCCTTCCAAAAGGGTGGTATGAGGTGGAGGTGGCAATTGATGTCTATTACAGTTTTGTAAGGGGAGTAAATATTCTGTTGCCAGCAGGAGACAAGTGCTTTTTATTTAATTAAGTGAGCTGCCCAGGGGAGGAGTGGAGGTCAGAAAAATGGACCTCAGACTGTGATAAAATGTCTTGCAATAAGATACTCTGAAAGAATTTTTCTCAAAACAGAAAAAAACTTGCTACAGTCCCCCTGTAAACCTGTCTGAAACGGGAGGAAGTGGGACTCCAGTGCCACAGAAACACAGAGAAGGCAATGAGTAGCCTTCTGACACTGAGGTGTGGAAGCTGTTGGATGTGTTTGTGATGATGTTTCCATCATCAGTAAATTTGCAGATGACACCAAGCTGGGGGCAGGAGTTGATCTGCTGGAGGGCAGAGAGGCTTTGCAGAGGGACCTCGACAGGCTGGACAGATGGGCAGAGTCCAACGGCATGAGATTGAACACATCCAAGTGCCGGGTTCTGCACATTGGCCACAACAACCCCAGGCAGTGCTACAGGCTGGGGTCAGAGTGGCTGGAGAGCGGCCAGGCAGAGAGGGACCCGGGGGTACTGGATGATTGTAGGCTGAACATGAGCCTGCAGTGTGCCCAGGCAGCCAAGAAGGCCAATGGCATCCTGGCTTGCATCAGGAACAGTGTGGCCAGCAGGAGCAGGGAGGTCATTCTGCCCCTGTACACTGCACTAGTTAGGCCACACCTTGAGTACTGTGTCCAGTTCTGGGCCCCTCAGTTTAGGAGGGATGTTGACTTGCTGGAACTTGTCCAGCGAAGGGCAACAAAGCTGGTGAGGGGTTTGGAACACAAGCCCTATGAGGAGAGGCTGAGGGAGCTGGGGTTGCTTAGCCTGGAGAAGAGGAGACTGAGGGGTGACCTTATTGCTCTCTACAGCTCCCTGAAGGGAGGTTGTAGCCAAGCAGAGGTTGGCCTCTTCTCCCAGGCAACCAGCACCAGAACAAGAGGACACAGTCTCAGGCTGCGCCAGGGGAGGTTTAGGCTGGATGTTAGGAAGAAGTTCTACACGGAGAGAGTGATTGGCCATTGGAATCGGCTACCCGTGGAGGTGGTGGAGTCACCTTCACTGGAGGTGTTCAGGAGAAGACTTGATGGGGTGCTTGGCTGTATGGTCTAGTTGTTGGGTGGGTTGGATTGGTTGATGGGTTGGACGCGATGATCTTGAAGGTCTCTTTCAAGCTGGTGTATTGTATTGTATTGTATTATTATTGTATTTATCTGGTTAAAGAACCAGTAGCACTGGTTCAGCTGTCCTTGGATGAGGAATAGTCCCATGAGCCGGTCTCAGCTGCCTGTTACTTTGTCTAATCTCACTCTTTTTTGTTTTCTGCCTTGACAATTTTATCTGTTCAGTCAGCATTTCTCCTAAATTCTCAGCGTGTCATCCTTTCTATGTGCTTCTAATGACCAGGCTGCTCTCTTGCAAAGCTCATGTAGCAATGCCTTCAGACTTTGTAGGGGACTTAGTAGGTGTGTATTCCATTGTCCTGCCTCACATAAAATGTCAGATTCCACTCTTTTTTTGGACAGTTTTTACTTTAGTAGAGATTGCCTGGAGAAGGGGAGGCTCAGGGGAGACCTTATTGCAGTCTACAACTAGCTGAAGGGAGGTTTTAGCCAGGTGGGGGTTGGTCTCTTCTCCCAGGCAACCAGCACCAGAACAAGAGGACACAGTCTCAAGCTGTGCCAGGGGAGGTTTAGGCTGGATGTGAGGAAGAAACTCTTCCCAGAAAGGGAGATTGGCCATTGGGATGTGCTGCCCAGGGAGGTGGTGGCATCACCATCACTGGAGGTGTTTAGGAAGAGCCTGGATGGGGTGCTTGGTGTCATGGTTTAGTTGATTAGGTGGTGTTGGGTGATAGGTTGAGGTTGATGGTCTCGAAGGTCTTTTCCAGCCTGGTTAATTCTGTATTCCCTCTCTTCTCTTCTCTTCTCTTCTCTTCTCTTCTTCTCTTCTCTTCTCTTCTCTTCTCTTCTTCTCTTCTCTTCTCTTCTCTTCTCTTCTCTTCTCTTCTCTTCTCTTCTCTTCTCTTCTCTTCTCTTCTCTTCTCTTCTCTTCTCCGAACCGAACCGAACCTCTCCGAACCTCTCCTCTCCGAACCTCTCCGAACCTCTCCTCTCCGAACCTCTCCTCTCCGAACCTCTCCTCTCCGAACCTCTCCTCTCCTCTCCGAACCTCTCCTCTCCGAACCTCTCCTCTCCGAACCTCTCCTCTCCTCTCCGAACCTCTCCTCTCCGAACCTCTCCTCTCCTCTCCGAACCTCTCCTCTCCGAACCTCTCCTCTCCTCTCCGAACCTCTCCTCTCCGAACCTCTCCTCTCCTCTCCTCTCCTCTCCTCTCCGAACCTCTCCTCTCCTCTCCTCTCCTCTCCTCTCCCTCCTCTCCTCTCCTCTCCTCTCCTCTCCTCTCCTCTCCTCTCCTCTCCCTCTCCTCTCCTCTCCTCTCCTCTCCTCTCCTCTCCTCTCCTCTCCTCTCCTCTCCTCTCCCCTCTCCTCTCCTCTCCTCTCCTCTCCTCTCCTCTCCTCTCCTCTCCTCTCCTCTCCTCCTCCCTCTCCTCTCTCCTCTCCTCTCCTCTCCTCTCCCTCTCCTCTCCTCTCCTCTCCTCTCCGAACCTCTCCTCTCCTCTCCGAACCTCTCCTCTCCCCGAACCTCTCCTCTCCGAACCTCTCCTCTCCGAACCTCTCCTCTCCGAACCTCTCCTCTCCGAACCTCTCCTCTCCTCTCCGAACCTCTCCTCTCCGAACCTCTCCTCTCCGAACCTCTCCTCTCCTCTCCGAACCTCTCCTCTCCGAACCTCTCCTCTCCGAACCTCTCCTCTCCGAACCTCTCCTCTCCTCTCCTCTCCGAACCTCTCCTCTCCGAACCTCTCCTCTCCGAACCTCTCCTCTCCGAACCTCTCCGAACCTCTCCTCTCCTCTCCGAACCTCTCCTCTCCTCTCCGAACCTCTCCTCTCCTCTCCGAACCTCTCCGAACCTCTCCTCTCCTCTCCGAACCTCTCCTCTCCTCTCCGAACCTCTCCTCTCCTCTCCGAACCTCTCCGAACCTCTCCTCTCCGAACCTCTCCTCTCCGAACCTCTCCTCTCCGAACCTCTCCTCTCTTCTCCGAACCTCTCCTCTCCGAACCGAACCAAACCTCTCCGAACCTCTCCTCTCCTCTGTCCACAATGTGCATTTTTTTCTGCAGTTTGATACTTGATGCCAGCTTGAGAAGTGGAACTGTCTTAAATTCAAGTGTCTGTCAAAGTCTGCTCTTCTATAGTGTATGGAGCTGAATAAATCCAGTTGTCTGTCTGCAGAGCTTCATTGTATTGAGTACACAGAAGGCCACAGAATGGAAGCAGTCTGAGCACTGTTGTTTTGGATGAAGAATAAAAGCCTGGTAGATTTATTGATTCAACTGCTGTGTTGCTAGAATAAATATTTTTTTGGATTGAATGGACAACTTAGGCAAAAAATAGTTCTGGGAGGATACTTAGAAGGTCTATGAACAGCAGATCCTTGCTTGATTCTGGAAGGAAATCTTTGGGTTCGCTTTGGGATTCCTATGGAATTGTTCATTCCTGCCGAGAGCAGAAAGTCTCTCTCAAGTACATGAATGATGCTGGAATCTTTAAGCTGAGTGAGCAGATAAAAATAATGAGTTGCAAAGAACTCAAAGCATACATCTGGCTATTAGGGCTATACCCACATTTACCCAATATCATCCTTGTTTGAAAAGCATCCCTTGCTTTCCTCGCTTGCTGTGCAGATGGCCGTACAAAAGATTGCTCTTTGAAGAAACAAGAAATATCACCAGGCATAGCAGCTAAAAGCACAGAATGCACTTAACTCCATCCTTCACCCATGTAGATTTAGAAATAGCTTTCATAAGGGTGTGTCTGAGCCAGCAGGATGAGCTTGCAGCCCAGAAAGCCGGTAGCATCCTAGGCTGCATCAAAAGCAGCGTGGACAGCAGATGGAGGGAGCTGATTCTTCCACTTTGCTCTGCTCTGGTGAGACCTCACCTGGAGTACTGCATCCAGCTCTGGAGCCCTCAAGACAGGAAGGACATGGAGATGCTGGAGTGGCTGATGGATGATCAGGGATGGATGTGGAGAGGATGATCAGGGGACTTGAACACCTCTGCTACAAGGACAGGTGGAGGGAGCTGGGGTTGTTCAGCCTGGAGAAGAGAAGGCTCCAGGGAGACCTGAAGGGAGCCTGCAAGAAGGCTGCAGAGGGACTGTTTACAAAGGGCTGCAGTGATAGAACGAGGGGCAATGGTTTGAAATGAGAGAAGAGGAGATTTAGATTGGATGTTAGGAGCAAGCTCTTTACCATGAGGGTTGTGGAATACTGGAACAGTTTGCCTGGGGAGGTAGTTGAAGTCCCATCCCTGGTGGTCTTCAATGTCAGGCTCAACAGGGCTCTGAGCAACCTGATCTAGTAGGGGATGTTCCTGCTGACTGCAGGGGTTGGACTAGAAGAGCTTTGGAGGTTCCTTTTAACCCAAACCATTCTACAATTCTATTTCTTGACAAATTGGTACCATTGTAACAATGCAATGCCAGCCTTGGAAGAATGTTGGCGTCATGCTCTGTGCTTACACTTGTGGGTTTTGCATTGTAGATGCTGATTTTTCCAAAGTTTCCTACCTGTTCTTGCAGTTCTTCCTGTATGAAATTGCCTTGGAGAGACAGAAGGCTCTCAGATAGTCACAGGTCTTGTAGACCTTAAGACCCTTTGCAAGGGAAATGCTCTTTTGTCCTTTAGGCAATTGGAATAATCAGTTGGGTTTCTGTTTTTTTGTTTGTTTTTTTTTCCTTGAAGAAAAAAAAAAAAATCCTAAGGGGTTTTTTTTGTTGTTGTTGGTTGGTTGGGTTTGTTTGTTTGCATTGGCCACAGCTACCCCATGCGGTGCTACAGGCTGGGGTCAGAGTGGCTGGAGAGCAGCCAGGCAGAGAGGGACCTGGGGGTGCTGGTCAATGGTAGGCTGAACATGAGCCTGCAGTGTGCCCAGGTAGCCAAGAAGGCCAATGGCATCCTTGCCTGCATCAGGAACAGTGTGGCCAGCAGGAGCAGGGAGGTCATTCTGCCCCTGTCCACTGCACTGCTTAGGCCACACCTTGACTCTTGTGTCCATTTCTGGGCCTCTCAGTTTAGGAAGGATGTTGACTTGCTGGAAGGTGTCCAGAAAAGGGCAACAAAGCTGGTGAGGGGCTTGGAACACAAACCCTATGAGGAGAGGCTGAGGGAGCTGGGGTTGCTTAGTCTGGAGAAGAGGAGACTGAGGGGTGACCTTACTGCTCTCTACAACTACCTGAAAGGAGGTTGTAGACAGGCAGATGTTGATCTCTTCTCCCAGGCAGCCAGCACCAGAACAAGAGGACACAGTCTCAGGCTGTGCCAGGGCAGGATTAGGCTGGATGTTCGGAAGAAGTTCTACACAGAGAGAGTGATTGCCCATTGGAATGGGCTGCCCGTGGAGGTGGTGGAGTCGCTGTCACTGGAGGTGTTCAGGAGGAGACTTGATGGGGTGCTTGGTGCCATGCTCTAGTTGTTTAGGTGGGTTGGATTGGTTGATAGATTGGATGCGATGATCTTGAAGGTCTCTTCCAACCTGGTCTATTCTATTCTATTCTATTCTATTCTATTCTATTCTATTCTATTCTATTCTATTCTATTCTATTCTATTCTATTTTTTCCCCACAGCATTTTGGGAGATGAACTTTGAAAACATGGTCGACCACTGTTTGCCTTTGAAACTTTTCAAACATGTAAGCAGGAATGCTAAAGATTTTGAGAGGACTGCGACTCTCATTTCACCTTTTTACAAAAGCTTTCAGTGCTGTTTGCCTTGGTTTAATGATTCTCTTCTTTAAAACCTCTCTGCCCCTCTGTGTGTTGTCCTTCATTCTCGGCCTCACATCTGTTAATGCTAGCTACAGTCTGTCAGTTTCTATTTTGCCGCAGCACCGCCACTCTTCAAATGCTTACTCTGCATCTGCATTGCACAGAAACCCTCTGTTTCAAAATGGCATTTAAATATTGTGAGGTGTTCAAAATAATATACTGGAGGTGTTCAAAAAAGCTTGGATGTGGCACTTGGAGCCATGGTTTAGTTAGTCAAGAGGTGTTAGGTGATAGGTTGGACTTGATGATCTCTGAGGTCTTTTCCAACCTTTATGATTCTATATCTCCTGTTTTACAGTTCTTGAATTCAGACCTTTGAGTTTCTGGTTGCTTTGTTGTTTGATTGTTTTTTCTTCTAGCTGTGGGGTGCTTGTAGCCAGGAGGGAGTTGATCTCTTCTCTCAAGCAACCAGCATCAGAACAAAGGGACACAGTCTCAAGCTGTGCCAGGGGAAGTTTAGGCTTGAGGTGAGGAGAAAGTTCTTCACTGAGAGAGTCGTTTGCCACTGGAATGTGCTGCCCAGGTAGGTGGTGGAGTCGCCATCCCTGCAGGTGTTCAAGAGGGGATTGGACGTGACACTTGGTGCCATGGTTTAGTCATGCGGTCTGTGGTGACAGGTTGGATTTGATGATCTTTGAGGTCTCTTCCAGCCTTTGTGATTCTGTGATTCTTGGGAATTAGTTTGAAAGTGCAACTACCTGAAGGGTAGCCAGGTGGGGGTTGGTCTCTTCTACCAGGCTACCAGCACCAGAACAAAAGGACACAGTCTCAAGGTGTGCCAGGGGAAGTTTAGGCTCAAGATGAGGAGAAAGTTCTTCCCAGAAAGGGTAATTAGCCATTGGAATGTGCTGCCCAGGGAGGTGGTGGAGTCACTGTCCCTGGAGGTGTTCAAAAAGGATTGGCACTTGAAGCCATGGTTTAGTTTTCAGGAGGTGTTAGGTTTTAGATAATAGGTTGGACTTGATGATCTTTCAGGTCTTTTCCAGCCTTGTTTATTCTATGATTCTAGTGATGACTGTAGAATTCTGTAAGCCAGGTGGTCTGTTTTAAAGGCTGCAACTTGCTGTATTCAAAGCTCAGAGACTCCGTGCTGTGGTGGTAACCTAACAACTGATCCTTACCAGAGTGGGGGTGAAAATGTTATTTGCAAAGCAAATGAGTGCAAAATCCATTTGCTCTGTCTTATTGTCTTGGTGGGGTGTGAATAATTTTCTGTTTGCTTGGATTTGTTTGCTTTTGTCTTTTGTTTACACTGTGGTTCAAATGTTAGCGATGTCTATGATAAAATGTGTGGCTGAATCCTCCTTGTGTAATGGGAGAGCTACTGGGAAAGAATTATCTGGGAGGTATTAAGATCACCCTCAGGGGAATCCCCCAGTTGCTCAACATAATGAGCACAAAACATCATGAACTTTAAAGATAAAACAGGGTCCCAGATCTCTGTTGAAGGCATGACATTTATGGATTTTCTTCTTCCAAGAGGAAGAAATTTCACCTTTCTTGTAAACTTCTCCCTGGGGCACACTTGTCTTCAGATGAAAGTTAATAATAAAGATACATTCATTTTATTCTCTTCCTTCCTCTCAGGGTTTGTTTTTTTTCCTCTTTATCCTGGTGTCATGTACTTGAATTGCTTTCCTTTTGTCTCTTGTTCAGAGGCTTCATCAAATTTCACTAAAAAGACTCTAATTGCAGCAGGATGCCCACTCAGGATATAGCATGAGCAGTGTGAAAGTTTAACATTAAAAGGAGAATACTTTAAAGTGGGGAAACAAAAAAGTATTAAACTATAGCAAAAATGTACAAACCCTTTCTGTTTAACAGGGTATGGAAGTGCCATGCACATTGTAGATCACACAAGAATATCAATAACAGAGATCTGAGGCAGATTTTCACAATTCCAGGATAAGTTTCTGGTTGATGAAAATTGGTTTTGAAATTTTTCTCCTTTTGACTTCAGCATCCCAGGCAGCCAGCACCAGAACAAGAGGACACAGTCTCAAGCTGTGCCAGGGGAGGTTCAGGCTGGATGTGAGGAAGTAGTTCTTCCCAGCAAGAGAGATTGGCCATTGGAATGTGCTGCCCAGGGAGGTGGTGGAGTCACCATCACTGGAAGTGTTTAGGAAGAGTCTGGATGGGGTGCTTGTTGCCATGGTTTAGTTAATTAGATGGTGTTGGGTGATCATAGAATCATAGAATGATTTAGGTTGGAAGGGACCTCCAAAGGTCATCTAGTCCAAACCCCAATGACATAGACCTGTTGGAGCAAGTTCTGAGGAGGGCCACAAAGATGATCAGAGGGCTGGAATATCTACCCTATGGGAACATGCTGAGACAGCTGGAGATGTTCAGCCTGGAGAAGAGGAGGCTCAGCGGAGACCTAATAGCAGCCTTCCAGTAGCTAAATGAAGCCTACAGGAAAGATAGGGAGACAAAGTGAATCAGAGAATGTCGTGACAGAACAAGGGGTAACAGTTTTAAATGGAAAGAGGGTAGATTTAGATTAGATATTAGGAAGAAGCTCTTCAGTGTGAGGATGGCAAGAGACTGGAACAGGCTGCCTAGAGAGACTGCAGATGCTCCATTCCTTCAAGGCCAAGTTAAACTGTGCTTTGAGCAGGCTGGTCCAGTGGAAGGTGTGCCTGCCCATGGCATGCAAATTGAAACTGGATGATCTTTAAGGTCCCCTTCAATTCAAACCATTTTATGCTTTTATGATTTATCAGTGATGCAGGTTTAACAGAACTGGTTTATGCTAGGTTGGACTTGATGATCTCAAGGGTCTTTTTCAACCTTGTTTATTCTATTCTATTCTATTCTATTCTATTCTATTCTATTCTATTCTATTCTATTCTATTCTATCCAGCCTTCCATCTCTCTGCCCTTCCTGCTCTAATCGGGCTCAAAAACCTTGAGCTGAGTAATTTCTTTTCTTCCAGGAAAGAACAGAGGAGAGAATTGAGCTTCTTGTGAAACACTGCTCTAGGGCTGTGTATGAGGAAATCCTCCATCTGAATTGTTCTTACTGCAGTTGTGAAAAGGCATCAGAGTAGCAAATAATTCTATTAGGTAGCAGCAAAGACAAGCAAAGGGCTGTAAACTCTTTGGTTTGATCTTGAGTCTGATTTACATGGTTTATCTGACAAGGCCACCTGCTTTTAGACTGAAAAGAGCAGGAAGCTGTGGCAGTTCTAGGGTGAGTAGCAATTCCCTGTGTACCTTCCTCAGGTGTTTGTACCTTGGCTTACTGAGTGTCAAATACCTTGAAGCAGTTAACATATTTGCAAAAGGTAGAAGGGTTGCTGCATGTATCTGAATGCTCAGCAAACATTTGTCCTTTATTTTAGGCAAGCTCATAGGTGTCAGAGTAAACTTACGAGGCACAGAGTGTACCGGTACAGCAAAAGCACAGCCTCTCAGTGTGAGCACAGCTGTGCAGACTACTGAGAAGGCTGAGGCCTCCTAACAGAGGGTGGAGAAAACCCAGTGGTATGAAAAGGACCTAATTTGTTCTTTCTGTGTGTGAAACATAGCTAGCATCATCTTTGCAGGTCAAGGGAGGAGGCAATTGGGCAATCATCCTGTGAGAGGTTCACAGTTCGGGAGCATTGCATGAAAAGAAATCCTATAATCTGCTGGCAGGGTAATGGTACAGCTAGGGAGTGAGGCTGAAATCCAATCTTAATCATATTAAAACAAATAGGAGAGTGAAAAACTAATTACATGGGCTTGAAGGGAAGCCAGTGAGACCTCATCTTGAGTACTGCCTTCAGTTTTGGGTTCCGCATTTCAAGAGGGACAGGGATCTGCTGGAGAGGGTCCAGTGGAGGGTTATGAGAATGATCTGGGGACTGGAGCACTGCCTGGGGAGGAGAGGCTGAGGGACCTGGGGCTTTTTAGTCTGGAAAAGAGAAGAGTGAGTGGGGATTTAATAAATGTTCATAAATATCTGAGGGCTGAGGGTCAGGAGGGAGGGTACAGGCTCTGCTCACTTGCTCCCTGTGAAGGGCAAGGAGCAATGGATGTAAGCTGCAGCACAGGAGGTTCCACCTCACACAAGGGGGATCTTCTTTACTGTGAGGGTCACAGAGCACTGGGACAGGCTGCCCAGAGAGGCTGTGGAGTCTCCTTCTCTGGAGACTTTCAAGGCCCATCTGGATGTGTTCCTGTGCGACCTGAGCTAGATTGCATGGTCCTGCTCTGGCAGGGGTGTTGGACTTGATGATCTCTTTGGGTCCCTTCCAACCCCTGACATCCTGTGATCTGATTTCATCATCGGTGAGGACAGCAGTGGTAGCCAGAATAGCCTGATGATTTCAAGTAAACCGTGCAGTGGTGATTTAAAAGCCTCTAAAGACGTAGAACCATTCAAGTTTGTTTATAAAACTCGGGTAGCTTGGAGAGGTTGTGTTTGTTTCACATGGAGCCTTTGTACTTTCACCCCTCTGTCATCATGTGTGGAAATGCTGCCTCGGAAGAAAAATGGGAAGAGAGAAACTTAAGTGGGACAGCACAAATATAGAGTCTCAGGCTGTGCCAGAAGATTAGGCTGGATGTTAGGAGGAAACTCTTCATAGAGGGAGTGATTGGCCATTGGAATGTGCTGTCCAGGGAGGTAGTGGAGTCGCCATCACTGGAGGTGTTTAGGAGGAGACTGGATGGGGTGCTTGGTGCCATGGTTTAGTTGATTAGATGCTGTTGGATGATGGGTTGGATTGGATGATCTCAAAGGTCTTTTCCAACCTGGTCTATTCTATTCTATTCTATTCTATTCTATTCTATTCTATTCTATTCTATTCTATTCTATTCTATTCTACTGAGTGTGAACTTCCACATCCCATGCTTTACTTCTGTGTGTGTTCAGTTTGCATTTGTTTATTTACTTGGAACAGAATTACCATTAATTAAGCTTGACATTTCAGTTAAAAAAGAAATAATCTTTTTTTTATACTGTTTTGGAGCACTTTCATTGTATTATTAAACCACTGTTTGGCCTACAATGTTATGCTTGTCAGTGAAGTTCATCATATTTTTTGCTTCTTTGATTTAAAGGAAGAGGTCTGCTCTCTGCTCATAGATGACCTTTTTGTTCTGTGAGATTATACTAGGTGGTGGTAGCTGGCACCTTGCTTTTTCCTACAATGTGAGGGTGCTTTTTAATGAATTTCCTTTGCTTGGTCTTCAGGGCAACTAATTCATGGACTCAGTAACTCACTAGAAGCTGAAAGGAAGTTGCATGGAATATTACATGACTGTTTCTTTTGGCAGGGGTTAGTAAGCATGTTGGAAGAAAAGGAAAACTCTTTCTGTCTGGAGCTTGCTTGTTGCAGAGCAGACACTTTGAAGGAATGCATTTGAGTTGTGTTTCAGCAAATTGAAAGCCATAAGGTAAAATGTGAGTATGAGTTGGAATGTTAGATTTTGGCCATCACTGGAGAGTGAGCAGGTGAATGCTTCACCTAACCTCTCTATGAATATGCTCTAAGCATGTCTTTTGGCCTCCTTAGACATTGGGATGGTTGATGGCTCTCACTGCACAGTTTCAGTGAAGTGAAAATGGCAACTTCTGTCTAAATGACAGCTTTCAAATCTGTCTTTAAATAGACAGGAATTTTGTTTCCTTGCTTTTAATGGGTTTGTGGGATCCCTTTAGCAACTGGAGTCTGTCTTGTAACACTCGCCAGTGTGGTGGGTTGAAAATTCCAACCCCCCCAACACTAACTTTGCCAGGCCAGCTCAGTTGGAAGCAAATGAAAGCTGCATTTACAGGCAAAACTACAATCTACAGTGAGATGCAATGAAAATGTACAAAATATACAATATTTAGAGATATCTACAATTAATAAACAGCACAAGGACCAGGGGAAGCTACTAGCTTCTCCCTCTCTGCCTCCCCCTCCCCAATGCCCTGTGCAAACGGGAGAAGAGAAAGGAGCAGAGGGATGTTAGACTTAGCCAAAACAATGCATTCAAAGTCAAGCAGAAGCCAGCAGAAGCACAAAGTTAGTATCTCCCAGCCCGAGGAAGTGAGAAGAGAGAGAAATTGTTTTGGTAACGAAATCTTATGGTGGATATGTGTGGTGAGTTGAAATTCCTCCCCCACCATCAACTTTGCCAGACCAGCTCATTTGGAAGCAAATGGAAGCTGTATTTACAGGCAAAACTACACTCTACAATGGCATGCAATGGATATGTACAAAATATCCAGGTTTTACAATATTTACAATTAACAAACAACCCCCCTGGTCAGAGAGAACAGGGAAGCCATTCCACTGCCCCCACCCCACCCCCTCCACCCCTGTCCCAAGAGAGAAAGCTGTGGTTAGACTTAACTAAAATAATTTAGCCACAGTCAGCAGCAGCAGATTAATCTCACCCGAGCAAAGCAAGCAGGGAAGATATCAGAGAAGAGAAAGAACTGGTTTGGTACAGGCAGTCTTATACTAGATATTTTAGAATAGAATAGGAATAGAATAGGAATAGAATAGAATAGGAATAGAATAGAATAGGAATAGAATAGAATAGGAATAGAATAGAATAGGAATAGAATAGAATAGGAATAGAATAGAATAGGAATAGAATAGAATAGGAATAGAATAGGAATAGAATAGAATAGAATAGAATAGAATAGAATAGAATAGAATAGGAATAGAATAGGAATAGGAAAGGCAAGGCAAGGCAAGGCAAGGCCTTTATTCATGTATTTCTTTATCTGTTTATTTATTTTACTACTTTCTGTTCAAGATCTGTGAAAAGTTGTAAAGGCTTAGCCTAAAACCACCACGATACCTCTCCAGTGGGATTGTTCAGAATGATGTTTATTGTCCTCTTTACACCCAGTAGTGTTTTATTTAGCCAAGTTTTATTTATGTATTTATTTGTTTGCCTATTTATTTATTTATTTTACTACTTTCTGTTCAAGGTCTGTGAAAAATTGTGAAGGCATAGCCTAAAACCACCACATCTCTCTAGTGGGATTGTTCAGAGTGATCTTTGTTTTCCTTTTTACACCCAATAGTGTTTTATTTATTCAGTTTTTATGTATGTATATATGTATGTATGTATTTATTTATTCATTTATTTTACTGCTCTCTGATCAAGGTCTGTGAAAAATTTTGAAGGCATAGCCTAAAACTACCACAGCCAGCATCACCATGTATAGTTTGTACACTGTGCCGTCCACTGCTTGCTGCTGAAGGGCTGAGCTGCTCTAGCATGGGTGCGTGTGCCCTCTGAGTGTGTTGGGTGCCTTTATCCTGTGCAGAAGCACTGCAGTTGCCTCCAGCTTATGTGTCACAAGCACAGGCGTGAACCCAGTGTCATACCAAGTGCTCATGTAATAGAGGCAGTGATGTAATCCGGTGTGGTGCACACAGGGCACGTGGATCTGTCACACAGGAGCTGTGTGAGGCAAATAAATGGCTGTCTTTTCAACAGGCAGGTGTCAAGGGGGTTGATCTCTCACATGCTAGCTGACAAGGTTATCAAGTACTAAATACAAAGCTCTGGAATTATTTTTTTTTCTTCTTTATTTATTTTATAAATTTAGGTTTAGAAGATTGAGATCTGTATTTAATCACAGAATGGTTTTGGTTGGAAGGGACCTCCAAAGGTCATCTAGTCCAGCCCCCTGTAGTCAGCAGGGACATCCTCCACTAGATCAGGTTGCTCAGAGCCTTGTCGAGCCTCACCTTGAGTACCTCCAAGGCTGAGACCTTAATTACCTCCCTAGGCAACCTGTTCCAGTGTTCCACCACCCTCATGGTAAACAACTTGTTCCTCACATCCAATCTAAATCTCCTTTTCATTTCAAACCATTGCCCCTTGTCCTGTCACTGCAGGCCTTTGTAAACAGTCCCTCTGCAGCCTTCTTGTAGCCCCCTTCCAGTACTGGCAGGCTGCTATGAGGTCTTCCTGCAGCCTTCTCTTCTCCAGGCTGAACACCCCCAGCTCCCTCAGCCTGTCCTCATAGCAGAGGTGTTCCAGCCCCCGATTGTTTTTGTGGCCCTCCTCTGGACCCTCTCCATCAGGTCCATGTCCTGCCTGTGCTGGACACTACTCCAGGTGAGGTCTCATCAGAGCAGAGCAAAGTGGTAGAATCAGCTCTTTCCATCTGGAATATCTCCAGGGATGAAGCCTCAGCTGCCTCCCTGGACAACCTGTTGCAGTGTTCCACCCCCTCATGGTGCAGAACTTGTTCCTAACATCTAGCCCAAATCTACTCTAGTTTCAAAGTATTTTCCAACCTGGTTAATCCTATCCTATATCCTATCCTATCCTATCCTATCCTATCCTATCTATATCCTATCCTATCCTATCCTATCCTATCCTATCCTATCCTATCCTACCCTACCCTACCCTACCCTACCCTACCCTACCCTACCCTACCCTACCCTATCCTATCCTATCCTATCCTATCCTATCCTATCCTATCCTATCCTATCCTAATTTCACTGTCACTTAGGCAGTACATTGCTAGCTATTTGAACTTGTTTTTTTTTTCTTCAGACATGCCTATAGGATCAAGGATTTGTTTTCTTTTTTTAATTTCTTCACCTTTATGGACTAGAGTCTTCTGGATTCATCCTGACATTCCTGACTGAGCCATTTTGTGCCTGATTTTCCTTCCTGGCCTGTTCTGTTTATCTTCTCACTAGAAAGGGATTATGCCCCTAGGATGTTGATAAATATTGGGAAAGATATTTGTGGTCTGAGTGGTTCTATTATGCATGAACTCTTGTGTTTGAACAAGAAGGAATTTTTATTGACACCAATATGATGTGCTGGGCTCTAGTTCCTTACTGTTACAGGCTCACAGGATGGTAGGGGTTGGAAGGGACCTCTGGAGACCATCAAGTCCAACCCCTCTTTAATTTAGAGAAGGAAAAGCAAATCCCTTGTGTCATGTGTGTCTGGCAAATTCTTTGCTTTCATTCCCAAATATACCATAGCATCTCACTACCTATAGTATTGTAGTATCAGTCAGGGTTGGAAGGGACCACAAGGATCATCTGGTTCCAATCCCCCTGCCATGGGCAGGGACACCCTGCACTAGATCAGGCTGGCCAGAGCCTCATCCAGCCTGGGCTTAAACACCTCCAGGGATGGGGCCTCAACCAGCTCCCTGGATAACCCATTCCAGGGCTTCACCACTCTCATGGTGAGGAACTTCCTCCTCACATCCAGCCTGAATCTCCCCACCTCCAGCTTCATTCCATTCCCCCTCGTCCTATCATTACCTGATATCCTGAGAAGTCCCTCCCCAGCCTGCTTGTAGCCCCCTTCAGATCCTGGAAGGCCACAATAACGTCACCTGGGAGCCTTCTCTTCTCCAGACTGAACAGCCCCAACTCCTTCAGTCTGTCCTCATAGGAGAGGTGCTCCAGCCCTCTGATCATACATTTAAATTATGCTTTACTTAAATACATTTCAGAATTGAAACTAAGGATCACAGGATGTTAGGGATTGGTAGGGACCACTGGAGATCATGAAATCCAACCCTCCTGCCAGAGCAGGACCACAGAATCCAGCACAGGTCACACAGGAACACATCCAGACAGGGCTTGAAAGTCTCCAGAGAAGGAGACTCCACAACACCTCTCTGGGTAGCCTGTCCCAGTGCTCTCTGACCCTTACAGTAAAGAAGTTCTTCATGTTGAGGTAGAACTTCTGTGCTGTAGTTTACATCCATTGTCCCTTGTCCTACCACAGGGCACAAGGGAGCAGAGGTTGTCCCTTCCTTCCTGACCCCCAGCCCTCAGATATTTGTGGACATTTGTTAGATCCCCTCTCAGTCTTCTCCTCTCCAGGCTAAATGGCCCCAGGTCTCTCAGCCTTTCCTCACCAGGCAGTGCTGCAGTCCCTTCAGCATCCTTGTAGCCCTCCCTTGGACTCTCTCCAGTAGATCCCTGTCCCTCTTGAACTGGATACACTGGTTATCTTGCTATCTTGACCTAGTGCCAAAGAACTGGCAAGGCTTGGCTGGTACTTTGCCTCCTATCTAACAGGATTTCTTGCCAGTGTCACTGAACCAGTTTTCTAATGCTCTTCTATTAGCCTCGAGTTGCTCATACTTCCTTTCCTGGCCACTAAGCCTCAGCTCAGAGTTTGTCAGAAGGACTCAGTGCATTCTTGCAATGCTGGGGAGTGTTTCGAAGAACAGAGTTTGTCACTGCTCTGCGCATTGGAGCTTGCCTCCAGGAGGCAGGGTGACTAAGGCAGACACTGTAGTCTTTCTAGGTCAAAGTCAAAGCAGGTTGCTGCTCTCACTCTGCAGAAGTTTCACAGCCCTCCCTCTGAAGATCTCCATCTGCAGTTCTGAAGTCCTCGCTGCCCTTGCTAACCACAAGTGAGCTCAAAGGTTTTGAGTCAGTGGTACAGCTTTCAGGTGCAGGCTGTCTTCTTTCCCACTGCTGTGCTCTGGTAGTCTCTTGCATAATTGCCTCAGGCTGGCTACTGCTGCTGAATCAGAGATATGACTGTGTGCAAACAATGATTAGGTGTGTTTAACTGTTTCCTTCCTTGTGCTTCTCTGCCCTGTCCTGTACTGGTAGCTTCCACAGCAGTCTCTCAGGTGATTTGCAGTGCATTACTTAAAAGCATGTAAAAATCAATTTTGTTTGCTTGATTCCTTTGGTTGTTTTTCACATTCCCTGTCAGAACAAGACTTGGAATAACAGTGTGACAGCAAAAAGCTTGAATCAGTATGGGCTTTGGCTGGCCTGCATCAGGAATAGTGTAGCCAGCAGGAGCAGGGAGGTCATTCTGCCCCTGTAACCAGCACTGGTTAGGCCACACCTTGAGTCCTGTGTCCAGTTCTGGGATCCTCAGTTTAGGAAGGTTGTTGAGTTGCTGAAACAGGTCCAGAGAAGGGCAACAAAGCTGGGGAGGGGTTTGGAGCACAGCCCTGTGAGGAGAGGCTGAGGGAGCTGGGGTTGCTTAGCCTGGAGAAGAGGAGGCCCAGGGGAGACCTTCTTGCTGTCTACAACTACCTGAAGGGAGGTTGTAGCCAGGTGGGGGCTGGTCTCTTCTCGCAGGCAACCAGCATCAGAATAAGAGGACACATTCTCAAGCTGTGCCAGGGGAGGTTTGGGCTGGATGTTGGGAAGAAATTCTTCCCAGCAAGAGAGATTGGCCATTGGAATGTGCTGCCCAGGGAGGTGGTGGAGTCACCATCAGTGGAGGTGTTTAAGAAGAGACTGGATGGGGAGCTTGTTGCCATGGTTTAGTTGATTAGATGGTGTTGGGTGATAGGTTGGACTTGATGATCTCTGAGGTCTTTTCCAATCTGGTCTATTCTATTCTATTCTATTCTATTCTATTCTATTCTATTCTATTCTATTCTATTCCTGCTTGCTTCTTGGTCCCTTTACTCAAGCTGTTGCTGATGTTCCTTGTGCAAACAGTTACTTTTATTTCTTTGATTGGTTAGACCTGCCCAGGCTCCCTATGGCCAGGACACCAAGAGCAGCAGGCACTCCCCTGGGACCTGGGGCCAGGAATAGGGGGCAGCCCCAGTCAGGGGGCATTGGGCTCCTTCCTGGGGATGAGGACATACTGAGGTGAGGTCAGAATATCATCTCACTGTCAGCTGATGGGCAGGATCAGGCCCATTGAGGGGAACTGTGGTCAGACGAGGCTGTAAGAGAAAAAGAGGACCACTTCCACCCTTCCTTCCTCTATCTATGCCCCTCCTCCTTTATACAGTTTAAAAATGAATATGTGAAGGGCTTTGCTTGTCCAATTGATGCACCAAGAAATATGGTTTGCAGCACCAACAAAAATAGTGGAAAAGGTTTTTCCACCCTCATTTTACTCTGTGGCAAAATGTGACCTGCTTGTTTCTGTTCTTGGTTGTGCTTAAGTAAATGAAGTTAGTATCTATCTTGTTATGGGCATTCTGCAAAGCATGTGGTTTAGTGAGAGTGTTTCCTCTCCTACACCACAACCACCTGTTCCATTTGGGAGAAATTTGTTTGCTGGTTTATGCTGTAGAAGGTAGACAAAAAATTGCATAGCTCTAATATTGCTTTTTGTATGTCTGAAACTAGGTTAAGCTCAAACTTATTGGGTAGACTGCAGTGGGCATGTGACACAACCACTTCTGTAAGCACAGCAGTTCTGTAGCTGTCAGGCAGTGACCTGCTGGTGGCTGTGGTGATGTATTGAATGTGTTATGATATAAGTGACCTCTAGCTGTTGTCATCTGTAGTTGTGTATCTTTGTCAGGTAGTGACAGCACCCTTAACAGACCTGAATTCAACAGCTGCATGTTGGTTACTTTGCTGCAAAAGCAGAAAACCAAGGCTGGTGGGGAGGTGGTGATTGTAGTGGTTGTATTTTATTGTTGATCTCAAAATAAGCACACAGCTTACTGAGGAGCTAGTCAAATGCATCATGCATCTGTAGCTTGGAGGAGCAAAGGCATACATTTGTTGGTTAACTGCCATAGGGGTTTTTCCAAGTAATGAGCACTTCAGCTGCGTGGATACATGTCTTTTCTTGCATTTGCTGTTTAACTGGGTGATACTGGAATGCTGTGCTGTTTAGGGGTAGAGGAAGGGCAACACAGAAGGGGGCACAGCCCTGTGAGGAGAGACTAAGGGATCTGGGGTTGCTTAGCCTGGAGAAGAGGGGGCTCAGGGGAGACCTTATTGCTGTCTACAACTACCTGAAGGGAGGTTGCAGCCAGGTGGGGGTTGGTCTCTTCTCCCAGGCAGCCAGCACCAGAACAAGAGGACACAGTCTCAAGCTGTGCAGGGGGAAGTTTAGGCTTGATCTTAGAAAGAAGTTTGTCACAGAAAGAGAGATTGGCCATTGGAATGTGCTGCCCAGGGAGGTGGTGGGGCATGCTTGGGGGTGTTTAAGAAAAGACTGGATGTGGCACCTAGTGCCATGGTCCAGTTGATTAGGTAGGGTCGGGTGATCAGTTGACTTGATGATCTTGGAGGTCTCTTCCAACCTGGGTGATTCTGTGAAAATTACAGAATTGTAGAATGGTCTGGATTGGGAAGGGACCTCCAAAGGTCATCTAGTCCAACCCCTACAGTCAGCAGGGACATCCTCCACTAGATCAGGTTGCTCAGAGCCTTGTCAAGCCTCACCTTGAGTATCTCCAAGGCTGAGACTTCCACTACCTCCCTAGGCAACCTGTTCCAGTGTCCCAACCACCTCATGCTAAAAAGCTATTCCTAACATCCAATCTCAATCTATTCTTCTCTCATTTCAAACCATTGCTCCTCATCTTACCACTGCAGGCCTTTGTAAACAGTTCCCCTGCAGCCTTCTTGTAGCCCCCTTCAGGTGCTGGAAGGTTGCTATTATGTTTCCCTGGAGTCGAGTCTTCTCCCTCCAGGCTGAACAACCCCAGCTCCCTCAGCTTGTCCTCATAGCAGAGGTGTTACAGCTCCCTGATCATTTCTGTGGCCATCCTCTTGACCTGCTCCATCAGGTCCATGCTCTTCACGTGCTGAGGACTCCAGAGCTCTCCAGGACACAGTACTGGGGGTGAGGTCTTACCAGAGCAGAGCAAAGTGGCACAATCACCTCTCTAATGAAATGAAACCACTCTGCTGTTTTGAGATTTGAGGTCAAGCTGTGCACTTCTGAGACTTATTTATTTCAACTTAATTATCTGTTAATATATTGTACTTGGGCCTTAGTATAATTTTTTTTGTCACACAAAACAGTAATAGCCTAAGACCTAAGGAAGGAAACTTTAAAGCCTGGAACCTGAGCATTTCAAACTCATTCAAGCAGCAGCAGCAGCAGCCACTGCCATTTGAGTCTAAATACAATAGTAGTTAGGAAAGAGTAAGGCAGGAGCATGACTGTCATGCCTTATCTTCTGCTTACAAACTGAAGCCTGGAATTTTTTATGGGCCAGGCATGCTGAAGGAATTAATTCATCATAAACAAAACATCTGTCTCCCCAGCACTTTTTATTTGCTAGGATCTGAATGAGTCATGGCTTTGGGAACTGCGCTGCTCTCAGCGCAATGAAATCACCACCAGACTTCAGGATCTGCACTCTGCTTTTCCAAGAGAGATGTTATGAAGTCTGTAAAACTTACCTTCCTTTTACACATGGCCCTCTCATTTTATCCCTTGATGCTAGGAACTTCCTTCCAATAGAGCAATTCCCTTTTATTCCTCATTAAATGGGTTGAAGGCACTAAAGAATATTTGTATACTAATAAAAGTGAGAATCTGAATGCAGTTAGAGGGGAATGAAGAATATGGCAAGAGAGGTGATGAGCAGCATGTTGCTGCCAGCTCACTTTTAGCCTAAATCATCAGACTTCAGGATTTTCACCATGCTTTCCCAAGAGAGATGTTATGAAGTCAAGTAAAACTTATCTTCCTTTTGCACTGTTTTACACATGGCCCTGTCATTTTGTGTCTTGATGCTAGGAACTTCCTTCCAATAGATGGGCAGAGTCCAATGGCATGAGATTTAACACATCCAAGTGCCGGGTTCTGCACATTGGCCACAACAACCCCAGGCAGCGCTACAGGCTGGGGTCAGAGTGGCTGGAGAGCGGCCAGGCTGAGAGGGACCTGGGGGTGCTGGTTGATGGGAAGCTGAACATGAGCCTGCAGTGTGCCCAGGCAGCCAAGAGGGCCAACCGCATCCTGGCCTGCATTAGGAATAGTATGGCCAGCAGGAGCAGGGAGGTCATTGTGCCCCTGTACTCTGCTTTGGTTAGGCTGCACCTTGAGTACTGTGTCCAGTTCTGGGCCCCTCAGTTTAAGAAGGACATTGAGACACTTGAACGTGTCCAGAGAAGGGCAACAAGGCTGGTGAGAGGCCTTGAGCACAAGCCCTGTGAGGAGAGGCTGAGGGAGCTGGGGTTGTTTAGCCTGGAGAAGAGGAGGCTCAGGGGCGACCTCATTGCTCTCTACAGCTACCTGAAGGGTGGTTGTAGCCAGGAAGGGGTTGGCCTCTTCTCCCTAGCAACCAGCACCAGAACAAGGGGACACAGTCTCAAGCTGCACCAGGGGAAGTTTAGGCTCGAGGTGAGGAGAAAGTTCTTCACTGAGAGAGTGATTCGTCATTGGAATGGGCTGCCCGGGGAGGTGGTTGAGTCTCCATCCCTGGAGGCGTTCAGGAGGGGACTGGATGTGGCACTTGGTGCCATGGTCTAGTTGTGAGGTTGTGGTTACAGGTTGGACTCGATGATCTTCAAGGTCTCTTCCAACCTTGGTAATTCTATTCTATTCTATTCATTAATCTATGTAAAGATGTAAAGAGCAGTTCCCTTTTATTCCCCATTAAATGGGTTGAAGGCACTTGAAGAATATTTGTATACTAATAAAAGTGAGAATCTGAATGCAGTTAGAGGGGGATGAAGAATATGGCAAGAGAGGTGATGAGCAGCATGTTGCTGCCAGCTCACTTTTAGCCTAAATCACCAGACTTCAGGATTTTCACTGTGCTTTCCCAAGAGAGAGATTGTGAAGTCAGTAAAACTTACCTTCCTTTTACACAATTTTATACATGGCCCTGTCATTTTATCCCTTGATACTAGGAACTTCCTTCCAATAGAGCAGTACCCTTTTATTCCTCATTAAATGGACTGAAGGCACTTGAAGAAAATTTCTATACTAGTAAAAGTAAGGATCTGAATGCAGTTAGAGGGATTGAAGAATATGGCAAGAGTGGTGAGGAACAGGGGGTTGGAACTAGATGATTCTTGAGGTTTCTTCCAACCCAAACAATTTTATGGTTCTGTGTTGCTGCCAGCTCACTTTTAGCCTCAATTTATATATGGTTAAATGCCATCATTGAAAGGAAAACCTTTCAGTGTCTGGCAGAAAGCAGGACAGAAATGTTTCAAAGAAATGGGATTTTAAACACAAGCTACTTGAAAAGCAGGATTGTGACACTGCTAGCAGTTGTTGAAAATGAAGCTGTTTTTCCTGTACTTGAGGATGTCCCTGCTTAGCGCAGGGGGCAGGACTAGATGACTTTGGTGGTCCCTTTTAACCCAAACCATTCTGTGATTCTGTGATTGTGGGTTTTCTCTGCTCCCTCCTAGGTGAGGCAGTGGTATTGTATGGGTGAAGAAAAATGTTCTACCTTTTCCTCTGCCATATGGAGAACTTAGAGTTTTAATTTTGTGGCAAAATATTGCACAGCTGTGCCCCTGCTAAGAGCTTCTAAATCAAAGGCAGGTAGAAGTTGTGTCTTGTGACTGTAAGCCAGCTGTGTAAGTTCTTAAGCTTATTTGATAAGTCACAGAATCAACCAGGTTGGAAAAGACCTCAAGTCCAATCTATTACCTAATACCTAACACCTCCTGGCAACTAAACCATGGCTTCAAGTGCCACATCCAATCCTTTCTTGAACACCTCCAGGGATGGTGACTCCACCACCTCCCTGGGCAGCACATTCCAATGGCCAGTTACTCTTTCTGGGAAGAATTTCTTCCTAACATCCAGCCTAAACCTCCCCTGGCACAGCTTGAGACTGTGTCCTCTTGTTCTGGTGCTGGTTGCCTGGGAGAGGAGGCCAACCCCCACCTGGCTACAACCTCCCTTCAGGTAGTTGTAGACAGCAATAAGGTCTCCCCTGAGCCTCCTCTTCTCCAGGCTAAGCAACCCCAGCTCCTTCAGCCTCTCCTAGGGCTTGTGCTCCAGACCTCTCACCAGCCTCATTGCCCTGGTTAATTCTGTATTCTGTATAATATAGAGCAAGGAAATATTGCAGTGTCTTGCTACATGCTGTTATTTGCTTTGTGATTGAGCTGGTTGATGCACATCCACCCAAGGCTGTACACGAGAAGCCACAACAGACACCAACTGCATTAAGTGGAATCTCCAACTAAAATGTGGGCTCATTGCAAAGGTTGTGATCCTTCTGCTCCCAACACTTGGTTTACAACAGCCTTCAATGTCTGAATTAGGCAGTTTATCTAATGCAGTGTACTTGGCATGGCTGCTGAATCTAATGTGGAAACTGACAAATAACTGTGCCTGTGTGCAGACTTCCAAAACTGAGGTGTCAGAATAGTTTGGATGAAGTTGTACTACACAGGACAAAAAAAATCCACAGCTGGATTTAAATAAGTGAACTCAACTATGAACTCAACTATGTGGCTAAGTTGGTAGCACATAAGACTCTTACTGGGAAGGTTGTGAGTTCAAGCCTGCAGTGGGCAGGAGAGTTCTCTCTGGGCAGCAATGTCCTCCCTCCTCAAGAGGGGATTGGACTTGGTGCCATGGTCTAGTCATGGGGTCTGTGGTGACAGGTTGGACTGGATGATCTTCGAGGTCTCTTCCAACCTTGGTGATACTGTGATACTGTAAGTAACCTTCTCCATAGGTATTGGTGGATCTCTGCAAAAGGTCTTTGCTTAAGTAAATAAAGCATTCCAGTGCACCTCTTTTTTTAGCAGTACATAGAATCACAGAATTGTTAGGGTTGGAAGGATCATCTAGTTGCAGCCCCCCAGCCATGGGCAGGGACACCTCACACTACATCAGGTTGTCTGGCCTTCAAAACCTCCAGGGATGAGGCTTCCACCACCTCCCAGGCAACTTGTGCCAGTCTCCTACCACCCTCATGGGGAAGAACTTCTTCCTCACATCCAATCTGAATCTACCCATTGCTACTTTTTTTCCATTCCCCCAGTCCTATCACTCCCTGACACCCTACATAGTCCCTCCCCAGCTTTCTTGTATCCCTCTTCAGATACTGGAAGGCCTCAATTAAGTCTTCTTGGATCCTTCTCTTCTCCAGACTGAACAGCCCCAACTCCCTCAGTCTGTCCCCATAGGAGAGCAGCTCCATAATGCCAACTTTTGGTTAGCTTTATATAAAAAGAAAATAGTGGAAGACCTGCTCAATGGAACAAGTGCCAATTTTTCCCATTCTCCAACAAAAACACCTCAGAAGAGGTGAAAAGCAAAACAAAAGAAGAAAAAACCAAACAAACCGAAATTAACAAAAAAATATTACCCAAAGCCAACCAACCAACAGAAAGAAACAAAACCACCAAAAACCCAACCAAAACTACAGTGCTGGCTGTACATGCATTGCTTCCTGTAGCAAAAGAAGATTTCTTCACACAGGAATGTTTTCTCTTGGCTCAGAACAGTGTTTTCTCTTGTTCCAGGACAAATTCAAGTCATCAGCAGTTTCCTCCATGGTCACCTATAAAATGCTTTACTGAATCACAGAATGGCTTAGGTTGGAAGGGACCTCAGAGATCATCTCCTCCAACTTCCCCAACATGGGCAGGGATGCCTCTCAACTAGACTCAGCTGCTCAAGGCCCCATCCAGCCTGACCTTGAACACCCACAGGCAGGAGCCACCTACAACCTTCCTGAGCAGCCTGTTCCATAGTCTCACCACCCTTATACTGAAGAACTTCTTCCTAAGATCCAGTGTAACCCTGCTCTCCCTCAGCTTCAAACCATTCCTCTGTGCCCTATTGCTAGACGCCCTTAGGAAAAGTCTCTCTCCAGCCTTCCTGTAGGATCCCTTCAGGTATTGGAAGGCAGCTCTAAGGTCCCCCAGAGTCTTCTCTTCTCTAGGCTGAACAGCTCCAGCACCTTCAGCCTGTCCTCACAGCAGCGGTATTCCAGCTCTTGGATCATCTTTGTGGCCCTCCTCTGGACTCACTCAAACAGCTCTGTGTCCTCCTTCTACTGGGGACACCTGAGCTGGCAGAGTCAAGGGGCAGAATCCCCTCTCTTTCCCTGCTGGCCACACTCCTCTTGATGCAGCTCAGGACACAATTTGCCTCCTGGGCTGCACGAGCACACTGGCAGATGATGGTGAGCTTCTCAATCAATACACCCAAGTCCTTTCTTGAGAAGAAAGCTTCTTGGAGGATCTCTGAGCACTCCCAGGACAGTGTGTTACTGTTCACAGTGCTCAGCACTCTGAGGCAAGCAGGATTTAAATGTGTCAGTAATGTGCCTTTGAAGCGAGTTCACATTTCCTGCCTCGTATGATTTCTTTGTTCCACACGTTCCACATGTTTAATTCCGTTCTGCTTTTGGCTGAACAAAGAAAATTCCATTTTCCTCCTCCAGTTTTTCACTCCAGCCATCCCAGCTTTGTAAAAGAGGATTTTAGCCTTCCCTCTGTGCCCTCAGCACCCAACCAAAATGCCTGAGAGGAAAGAGCAGATCCTGAGCAGATCTGAACTAGTGCCTGCAATGCAGTGCACATTTGCATCGATTCATATCTTCCCCCTACTGTAATTCTCCATGAGATTTCCCTCACTAAGAAATCCTGCTGAACAGTTGGCCATTCTTCTGGAAGTGTATGAAGGGACAGCAATTAAAGCTAAAAGCTGGTGTTTTCACAGATCCCACACACTCAATAACAAAAAAGCTTGGCCCATTTTGTGGGTTTGGGCAGGCAGCCAGCAAGCAGCTGACTTATCTTTATATCCAGATGTTTTATGGAAGTGAGTGGGGAAGAAAAGAAGATTTACAGCACCTCTGTTGAGTTATCTGTACACAGAAAGAGCTGGGGAAACTAATCCTCTGCCTGCAGAATTTTCATAGTAGTAAATTAGCAAAGAGAAATTAAGTAAGAAGCAAGAGAGGGAAGAGCGAGTAATGTTTGCCAGAAGAAGGGGGGGGAAATGTTCAGTCTGTTAAGTCTTGCTGCTTTCAAAGATCTCTAGTCACAAACAGGGATGGGCTCACAGGACAGGCTAACCACTGAAATGCTGCCTGCAGCATGATGTCATCTGAGCAAGCTCTCCTTGGGCTGCAGTGGTAGCTCGAGCAAGCATTCAGAACTGCTTTTAATCAAGTCACCATTCTGGCAGGGGATGACATCTGCTTTGGGAAATCATTTCAAGGCACCAGCTTCTGCTGTTGTGATAATTGTCTGTACAGTTTAGAATCACAGAATGGTCTGGGTTGGAAGGGACTCCCGAAGGTCATCTAGTCCAACCCCTCTGCAGTAAGCAGGGGCATCCTAGCTGGAAGTATTGAGACTATTTGATCATTAATGCTCATCAACTTTCAGCTTGGGAGAAGCAAAAAACAAACAAAGGGAAACAACAATAAAGTAAACAAAGGGAACTAATTTATAAATCCTTCAAAAACAAGTATTAGAACATATTCTAATTAGAGTCAGTTTGCAATAGGTTTAGTAAACTTAACTTAAGAAATAATATCAAGTTAAATTAGCTCTGCAAACAAGGATTAAAGCAGTAGATCAACCTTACTCTGAGACTTCTACTTTGCTCTGCTAAGACTTCACCTGGAGTCCTGTGTCCAGCACTGGTGCCCTCAACACAGGAAGGGCATGGGACCTGATGGAGTGGATCCAGAGGAGGGCCATGAAAATGATCATGGACCTGGAGCACCTCTGCTATGAGGACAGGCTGAGGGAGCACACAAAAAGAAAAGCACTTGACATCTTAGTAACTAATTATTCCCACTTAAGAGTAGATTTCTTGTACTTCCAACTTCCAGGCTACTTCTCCAATACTGTAAGCTCGTTTAAAATTCCAATCCTATCTCCCAGCACTTCCAGGCCCTAGACTGACACCCACCAAAAGTCAGGAGGAACATTCTGTTTGCTACCACTTTGGCAAGTTAAAATCGCTTGAGACCCAACACAGCCTCCTTAACCCCTCCAATCAGATCCAGAATGACACCAGCTCCTGTGAATGACTTCCACAATCATTTTTGTGTTTCCACATCTCGTGTTATTTCCATGTAAATTTCGTTTCCTTAGATGACTCGTAACTAAAGTGACGTGAGTCAGTATTAAACTTGAGCTCTGTCTGCTAGTTCCAACTTCATCTCATACTTAATCACAAACCAATTGGTTTAAAGTCCTGGGTTGTGGGGGGTTTTTTGTTTGTTTTGGTTTTTGTTTGGTTGTTGGTTTTTTTTTTTAGTTCCCTCTCTATTTGTTTCAGATACAGAATACAGAATTAACCAGGTTGGAGAAGACCTTCAAGATCATCAAGTCCAACCTATCATCTAATCATGTCTTCTAATCATGTTACTGCCAGTGGCATCCTAAAGTGCATTATAAAGAATGTGGTTAGTAGGTTGAGAGAGGCTCTCTCTCTGCCCTGGTGAGGCTGCATCTGGAATATTGTGTCCAGTACTGGGCATCTCAGTGCAAGAAGGACCTCAGGGAACTACTTGAGAGAGAGCCACAAAGAGCTGAAGGGAATGGAACATTTCCCTTGTGAGGAAAGGCTGAGTGAGCTGGGGCTCTAGCTTGGAGGAGAGGAGGCTGAGAGGTGACCTCATTCATGCTTATAAAGATGTGAAAGGTCAGTGTCGGGAGGATGGAGCCAGGCTCTGCTCAGTGACGTCCAACGATAGGACAAGGGGAAGTAGGTGCAAGCTGGAGCAGAGGAGATTCCATGTGAACATAAGGAAAAACTTTTTCACTGTGAGGGTGACAGAGCCCTGGAACAGGCTGCTTAGAGAAGTTGTGGAGTCTCCTCTGGAGACATTCAAACCTGCCTGGATGCATTCCTGTTTGACCTACCGTAAGTGGCCCTGCTCTGGCAAGGGTATTGGACTGGATGATCTTCCAAGGTCCCTTCCAACTCCTAAAATTCTGAGGTTCTGTGATCTAGTGTGAGGTGTCCCTGCCCATGGCAGGGGCGTTGGAGCTAGCTGATCCTTGAGGTCCCTTCCAACCCTAACAATTCCATGATTCTGTGATCTGAAGAACTATTCATCAGCTTGAGTTGCAGTCTGAACAGCATCAGGTCTTCGGAAGCTGGAGAACGCTTTTTCAGTTGGATATAATTCAAGAGTATTTTTTGCCTCGTAGCCTTTGTGTTGCCAGCAAACTATTGAAAATTCTTTAAGCACATGAAGGTCTGAGGCTGAAGTTATTTTTGTAGAGTTTATCAGTCTCAGTCAGGAGGAGGTCTGTGTGATTAAAGCCATGGTCATTGACAGTGGCCTTGAATTGAACAAAAAGAGAAAGAAAAAGAAAGAATTAAACAAAAAATCTCCTTAAAATGTGCCCACAGCTTCCATGCTGGTAAAAGATATACTGCAAGTAATTTCAAAAGGCAGGAAAAAAATGTTGTGTCATGAACATGAATGTGAAAAGAGTATTTTCTAAGTAACTCTAAGTTTTCAGGTTGATGTATTTCAGCGATGCAGTTGGTAAGTCTGAAGGATAGAATCCCATCCAGAGGGGCCTGGACAGGCTGGAGAGGTGGGCTGGGGAGAATCTCATGAGGTTCAGTAAAGCAAAGTGTAAGGTCCTGCATTTAGGTCAGGGCAATCCTAGGTGTCAACACAGGCTGGGGGTTGATGAAAATGAGAGCAGCCCTGCAGAATAGGCCTTGGGGGTGCTGGTGGATGAGAAGCTGTGCATGAGCCAAGAATGTGAGCTTGCAGCCCAGAAGGCCAATGGCGTCCAGGGCTGCATCAAAAGCAGCGTGGCCAGCAGATGGAGAGAGCTGATTCTGCCACCTTTACTCTGCTCTGGTGAGACCTCACCTGGAGTACTGTGTCCAGCTCTGAAGCCCTCAGTTCAGGAAGGACATGGACCTGATGGAATGGGTCCAGAGGGAGCTGGGGTCGTTCAGTCTGGAGAAGGCTGCAGGGAGCCCTAATATCAGCCTTCCAGTGTTGGAAGGGGGCCCTCAAGAAGGATGCAGAGGGACTGTTCACAAAGGCCTGTAGTGATAGGATGAGGGGCACTGGTTTGAGATCAGAGAGTAGGAGTTTTTGATGAATGCTAGGAACCAGTTCTTTAGCATGAGAGTGGTGAAACTCTGCAGCAGCTTGTCAAGGAGGTAGTTGAGGCCCTATCCCTGGAGATATTCAAGGTCAGACTAAACAAGGCTCTGAGCATCCTGATCTAGTGGAGGATGTCCCTGCTGACTGCAGGGATGATCTTTGGAGGTTCCTTCCAACCCTCATTCTGTGACCTTTTCAGGAGCTGCATGTTCTTTCTTCCTTCATAATTCATCTGATAAAGCATTTTGTAAAGGCAGTTGATATTTTTGTAAAGGGGTGTGTAAAATGACTTCATGCTAAAACTTTTCAGAGTTTCCATGCCTCTGTGTTGCTTAACCAAGATATATTACTAAGTATTTTGGCAAAGGATTCTCTTTGCATCCTGGGAAAGAGGATGTGGTGAATTTGATTTGGGCTGAGTTGTACCCTTACACCTCCATGAATACAGCTCTTGTGCTAAAGCAAGAGCGCTGGTGTGGTAGTTTGCTGGTAGTGTGCACACTAAAAATAGTATGCACACTGAAAATAACAGATCCAAGAGTTTTGGCTCCATTATCTACTTTGACTGGAATTTATCTCTGTTTTCTAATAGTTGTGACAAATATCAAATGAGTCCACCTTATGCTTCTCTGTAAGCTGTGCTCAGGGCTTCCCTCCTTTTCCCTCCCTGTTTTATGTATGTTCTTTTAGTCAGTTATTTTTCTTCTCCAAATGTCTCTCCCAAGTTGCCTGTGCTGTTTTCTCATGAAACACATAGAGGAACTGACCTGGGTCAAAATTACTTGGCAGAAAAGGGGAGGTGTGGTTTTGTCTCCGTGAACCTGACCGGTTTCTCTGACACCGTTTCCTGTGCAGTTGCCCAGTTGGTGGTTATGGAGGAGTTGAGAGGATGAGGTGCTAAAGCTGCATGAGGTGCAGAAGCTGTTTAATCAAGTGCTGTCATCAAGGGCAGTGTTCCTGAAGGATCACTTGTACCAAGTCTGGAGCTTTCTGTGCCTTCTGGGAACGTGACTTCTTGTCTGCCAGAAGAACCACACTGTTCCTTGTCCCTGCCATTGCGGTGCTTTCCCTGTCTATGTGGGACAGGTGACTTCACCCTCAGTTACCAGAGAGGGAATTACTGAAGCTTTTATCCAGCATGGAGTTACAGGGTGTCTCTGAGAAGATTTTGCATCATTCTGGAGTGCTAGTATGGACAGCTTCTGCCTCATATGAGCTAAGCTAGTTTAACAGAATTTAAGAAGCATGGAGAGCAGCTCCGGTGAAGACTCTTAGATCCTCTGAAAATTCTGCCTCTGAGAGCATGAAATTATCTTGGAAATTCTTCCAAATCATTAAAAAAACTGGTTTTTTTTTTGTTGAAGGTCAGAGCTGCCAATGCCAGCCTATGTTAACTGGACTGTACATAACCTAAGAGTTTCTAATGTATTTCTTTTTCCATCATTTGGTTTCTAGAGGACAACAGTCTGCTGGACCTCTGATCTACAATGAATGCCAAATCTGCAATCAGCAAAGAAATTTTTGCCCCACATGACGAACGGATGCTGGGAGCTGTCCAAGTGAAAAGAAGAACCAAAAAAAAGATTCCTTTCCTAGCTACTGGGGGTCAGGGTGAATATTTAACATACATCTGCTTGTCAGGTAAGCTGAAAGATTTTTTGACACCCAGTGACCTGGTTTGTTTTACCTTTGCTTAACTGATTGGATGTTATCCCCAGCCACAGGGAGCTGGGGGCTGGAATCTTAATAATGGAACCAGAGAATTACGGCACTTCAGTCTTTAAGCTTTGAGAAACTAGGTGCTCAGGGCTGTTAATATTGCTGCCATATTGTGGTGGTTTGGCTCTGGCCGGGGGCCAGATGCCCACCAAAGCCGCTCTATCACTCCCCCTCTTTAAGCAAACAGGGGAAGAAGGAAAGGAAAATATAACAGAAGCCAGAGAGTAAAATAGGAGCAGTTTAATAACACTAATAAGCAAATGGCAATAGACCGCTCGGAAGCAGAAAAAAAAACAGAGCGAGAGCTGTCAGTCTCTACTTCCCATCAGCGGGACGGTGGTCGGTCTCGGGAAGCAGGGCTCTCTAAGCTTGGTGGTTCCTTGGGAGGATGAACGCCATGGACGAATCCCCCCACTTCCTTCTTCCGCTTCATTCTTATACCTGAGCTGATGTCATATGGTATGGAATACCTCTTTGGCCAGTCTGAGTCAGCTGGCTCAGCGGTGTCCCCTCCCAAGATTTTGCCTGCCCCTCGATCCATTCTTGGGGCAGGCAAATGTTGAAAGGACACAGCCTGGATACTAGATTCAGCCGTAGCCAAAACACTGCTGTGTTATCAACTACTGCTGCAAAAAAACCACAGCACTAGAAAGATGCTGTGAGGAGAATTAACTCCATGTCAATTCAACCCAATACAATCTCCACCCCTTATTCCATACCATTTGCATCATGCTCAGGTTCTACACATTTCAATACATTTAATCATCTCATTTGATTCTTCAAAACAATAATTTCTTGCTTACATTCACAATGTGATCTACATACTTAAACCATCTCAATACTCCAACATATAGAGATTTATATCAATATCTCAGTCCCCTATTAAAGAGAGTTTGCTTTGTTGTTTTTGTTATTCTGTTCTTGAACACCAACTCCAGCTGGTCTCAACTGTTGTGTCGCTCTTGATCCTTGCAAACCTTCATCAGTCTGGATTCTTCTTACTTCGCTACTTTCTGCAACATGCAACTCACATTATTCACATTCCAAATTACCTTTCCCCCAGTGTTAGATCCCTTTGAGGCGCACACTGAGTCTCCCCATGTCTGTGATGGGTTAAGGCAGCCCCCCTCCAAACCCTCCCTATCACAGGCAGAATAAAAACACCTCAGACAAAACGGATTGCAAAAGCGATGGAAAGTTTAAAGGAAAAGCGGTGAATGTTTACAGAAAGCCAAAAGCAGAGTGACAAAAGAAATCCCAAACAGTCCCAAGATGATCCCATCCCCACCTGGGGGTACATCCAAGACCCCCAGGGCTCCTTCTTCCCCCCTCCCCACTGCTAGGCTAGTCTCAGCTGGCCAGATCTGAGACTGCCCATCCCCCCGTGGCCTTGGGCCTAGCCAGGCCCATGGCCGGGAGACAACATCTCCCCCAATACCGGGCGACGGCGAGGAAGAAAGAGGAGGTGCTTAGACCTCGCACTAGATCTTATAGTGGTGCAGAGAATTATGGTAGAAATACCCAATTTCCTGTGTCCACCCACTGGGCTGGACCTCTGGACACAGGAAGCAGGGGGCACCCAGCCCAAACTGCAACACATATAATAAATTGAACAGGTGGAGTCATTATTTAAACAGAATTAGATGTTCTCTCACAGCATAGCTGCAGGGTTGTGGCAGTTTCAGGCTACGCTTCTGAAAGTCAGCTGCGGATTTTCAAGCAGAAGAGTGGAGAAATGTAAACAAATCCACAGCTGGGTGTAAAAAGGAAAACAAGAGAGTATGCTAAACGACTTTCATTGGCCGGATGGGAGATGTACCCCTCGCAATATCTCACATCCCACTTCATTCCTTTCTCTCTCTTCTGGCTGTTGAGGCTGCTCTCTGCTCTGCTCCGCTGGGAGGACCTTATCAGCCTAACCTTGAGATAAGAGCACTAACTCTCTGTCTCAGTCCACCGAGGGAAAGAGCCTCAGTTCTTCTGAATATTCCCATGGCATGAAATTAGAGGCACAAACGAGCCCAAAATGCAATCAACAGCCCACGAAGCTATTTAATACACAAATAAAGTGGATGGATCAGAAGGGGAGAGAGAGAAAATAGGGAGAGAGAAGAGGAAAGGAATTATATTACCACACCCCTCACCCCCCAAGACAGGTTGAGTCTGTGGAGAAAATGTACTGCAGTTTTGGATGTAGAGGAGATGTTGGGTCTGTAGAGGAGGGGTGCTGTGGCTTTGGCTGTAGAAGAGATGTTGTCCTCTGAGCAGCCTCTTCAGCTCCAGGAGTTGCAGCAGGTGGAACTTAGGACACAGAGAGAGGGTTCCTCTTGGTCTGCTTCTTCCAGGCTCCATGGTGATGTCTTTGTCATTTTTTCTCTCCTGGTATTCTCTCTGTTTCTCTTCAGAGCAGCATTGCCCCAGGCTTTTCCTGCTCTCCTGTTTTCCTTCTCAGCAGCATTGTCCGGGTCTTTTCCTTCTCCTGTGTTTTCCTTCTACCGAGCCAGTAGTTGCTCAAGTCTTTTTATACAGTTTTTCAGTCCTTAGGTAAGTGTCCAGGTATTGTTCCCCAGGAAATCTTCTTGTCTATTCCTTTGTGTTTGGACAGGGGTATGGGAGAAGGAGGGGGGAGGGGAGGCCTCCGCCTCCTTCTCCATTGACCTGCCCACTCACTCAATACACATCAGGGGCCAGGTGGTGAATCCATTGCCTCACCATCCTCTCTTTGTAGGGTACCTGATGGGTGGAGATGATCTTGTCTTATGTATATTCCCGAAGGTATCAATAGCAGTGGCCTTGGTCCATTGTCTGGGCCAGCAGCAAAGGTGATTTTGTCTCAAGAGCCAAGATTTAGTCTCTCACAGTCTCTAACATCTCTTTCTCTTTTCTTCTAATTAGATGAAAAGGGGGCGAGCTGGAGGAGGAAGTGGAGCAGTTGCTCCCACTCCTTTTGGGGATCCCCTTAGGGTTTCAGGGGGTTTCCATACTGTGTTCTGATTGTAAATAGCTGTATAATGTTGTAAATACTATGTGTTTGTACATAGTGATTGCATTCCATTGTAGAGTGTAGTTTTGCTTGTAAATGCAGCTTCCATTTGCTCTCTCAACTGAGTCAGACGAGCTTCTTGTTAACGTGGTGGTAGATTCTAAGCCATTAGAAGAGTGTGGACAAATCTCAAATCTGGTAGCAGTCTGCTTATTGAGGTTAAGAGTTTTTTGTTGGAGGGATGAGTGCCCCAGTGTATTAAATTACAATTTGCTGAATTGTTTTGTTTATGCAAATGTATTTTCCTCTTTTTCTGAAAATTGCCTCTGTAAGTTACCAGCTTTGTGGGTACTTAGCTTTCAGCCAAAAGGTTTGCAGTTCAGAGCAGTGGTGCTGTGTGTCAGTCAGCTGCCAATAGAATAGGATAGAATAGAATAGAATAGAATAGAATAGAATAGAATAGAATAGAATAGAATAGAATAGAATAGAATATAAATGAATTAATGAAGGTGGAAATAGAATCATAGAATTGTCAGGGTTGGAAGGGACCTCAAGGATCAGCTAGTTCCAACCCCCCTGCCGTGGGCAGGGACACCTCACACTACATCAGGTTGCTCAGAACCACATCCAGCCTGGCCTTAAAACCCTCTAGGGACAAGGCTTCCACCACCTCCCTGGGCAACCAGTTCCAGTGTCTCACCAAAGATACTGGAATAGTTTGACTGAAGGAGAAAGGATTTACAAAGACGCAGTTTGAGAGCTCACAGGGAGCAGGGAGAAATTATCTATTTGCTGTGAATGTGATGAAATTAATTTGAGTTTCTCCAATGACAAAGCAGCACTTCTGAGAGTCTGAGTTTCAGCAATGGGGTAGGTGGTAGCTGTGTGACATTTTTGCACTTTCTCATAAAAGTAAAGGTCCAATTAACATGTTCTTAAGTGTGTAAATGAACCTATTGATTAGGTTACTTGAGGTTGACTGTGGTATTAGGGGGTTTTGACCAGCTTTTTGGGTTTTTTTATGCTTTAATGCTTTCTGGTTCCTTAGTGAAATTTCCCTTATTTTAAGATTGTCTCAAGGCAGTTGGAAAGCACTTTGGGAACCTCCATTGCCTGTAGCTTAATACCTGTTTTCAAACAGTAGAATTCATAGAATCATAGAATCAACCAGGCTGGAAAAGACCTCAGAGATCAAGTCCAGCCCATTACCTAATACCTAACACCTCCTGACAACAAAACCGTGGCTGCAAGTGCCACATCCAATCCTTTTGTGAGCACCTCCAGGGATGGTGACTCCATCACCTCCCAGGGCAACACATTCCAATGGCCAGTTACTCTTTCTGTGAAGAACTTTCTCCTCACCTCCAGCCTAAACTTCCCCTGGCAGAGCTTGAGACTGTGTCCTCTTGTTCTGGCTACAAGCTCCCTTCAGGTAGTTCACCTGCCTGGAGGCATTGAGTTCAGTTTTAGATTTCCAGCCCTTCCTCCAGGCAGCATTCCAGAAGGGCAGAAATCCCATCTGCAGCTGGCAAATGAATGTGTGAGATTATCTTCTGTATCCTAGGATGATTTAGACCCTGCAGTTCTTAGGCATACCGGTTGATTCCCTTTGAATGTGTGCACCTTACCGGAATCAGAGCTAGTGGTCAGAGGAAGCAGTACTCTACAATTCTCAGAAGAGTGAGATTTTACTTTATTGTATTTCTTTTCTGCTTAAAGTAATGCTAAAGCTTGCAAAGCATACAAAGTAAAACCCGTTGACTCGACTACTGGAATGAGACATCACACACTTGCACACTTGCACACAAAATCATAGAATGCTTTAGGTTGGAAGGGACCTCCAAAGGTCATCTAGTCCCACTCCACCCCCTGCTCCACCAAGTCAGGTTGCTCAGAGCATGGTCAAGCCTGACCTTCAATAGCTCCAGAGATGGAGCTATTGATAGGGTGTCAGGTAATGGTAGGACTGGGGGGAATGGAGCAAAACTAGAAATGGGTAGATTCAGATTGGATGTTAGGAAGAAGTTCTTCCCCATGAGGGTGGTGAGACACTGGCACAGGTTGCCCAGGGAGGTGGTGGAAGCCTCATCCCTGGAGGTTTTGAAGGCCATGCTGGATGTGGCTGTGAGCAACCTGCTGTAGTGTGAGGTGTCCCTGCCCATGGCAGGGGGTTGGAACTACAGGATCCATGAGGTCCCTTCCAACCCTACCAATTCTATGATTCTAAGGAGTCTCAACTACCTTCCTGGGCAACCTGTTCCAGTATTCCACCACCCTCATGTTGAAGATCTGGATCCTAACATCCAATCTAAACCATCTTTTATTTCAAAGCTTTGCCCCTCATCCTATCACTGAAAGCCTTTGTACACAGTCCCTCTGCAGCCCCCTTGTAGGCCCCCTTCCAGTACTGGAAGGATGATAATAGGTCTCCCTGGAGCCTTCTGCAGGCTGAACACCCCCAGCTCCCTCAGCCTGTCCTCCTAGCAGAGGTGTTCCAACCCCCTGATCATTTTCATGGTGGCAGAGTCACCGAGGGGGTTATTTGCAACCTTTTAGCCTGCTGTGATGAGGGGACTGGCCAAGTTAGATTGGCAAGGCAAGCCAAGAGAGATCTGTTGGGAGTTACTCAGTTGAAGAAAGGAGTAGACAGATGGGAAACACAGAGGTGGGGTAGCTGTAGGCAGAACAGAGAAGATGAAAACTCTTTTTCTTTTTTTTTTTTTTTTTTTTTTTTTTAATTTTTTTAATGTAGAGGAGGATTTAAGACACACAAAAAAGACGACATTCAGAGCTGAAAGTGGATATTTATCACCTCCTCCACACTTGCAGACCTAGTGACAGCTATTGGATCAGAGCTCAGTTTTAATTTAGTCAGCATTGTCTTATGTAATTGAAGCATAATTGTTTAAAATAGTTCTTAGCCTTATTTAGAATTCTGAATTAAGCAGAAACTACTTGAAAGGTCACTTCAGAAATGTAGGACATCGGTGGTCTCTCTCTCCCTCTCCCTCTCGCTTCTGCACAGTCCTGGCTGTGTTGTTTCCTCCCTCACCCTATCATTACATTTTTAAAGTAACTGCTAATATTTTGCATTTGTTGCAGCACATGGGAAGCATTCCAGTTTCTACATATGGAAGTGCCATTGACCTTTCAGGGCTAAAACCCATTGCAGTTGCAGTGAACTGAATGAACCAGATGGTGCCTTTTGAACCTTCATTCCTGCGTGCCACAACACCCTGAGCTTAGCTGCATTGCTCTTTCGGGTCCCCCTGCTGAAGAGCTTGAGATTCAACTGCAAAGCTGAAGTTGTGTAAAACTCAGAGGGCAACTTTTTCCCTCAGAGGTTATGACTTTAATAGGCATTTCTTTGCCACCTCCAAATTAAATGAACATGTTGGCACTTCAGCTTTTCAGCAAAAGTACAAGCTGTCAAGTGTGGTGCTAGAAAAGCCAGAAGAAAAGGCACTGAATCCACAATATATAAAAAACAAGGTGACCATGTAGGGGTGGGGGGAGAGCATGTTGGGAATTTTTGTATGAGGGTGGTGAGACTCTAGAATAGGTTGCCCAGGGAGGTTGTGGATGCATCCTCTGTGCGGGTATCACAGTATCGCCAAGGTTGGAAGAGACCTCAAAGATCATCATGTCCAACCTGTCACCACAGACCTCATGACTAGAACATGGCACCAAGTGCCACATCCAATCCCCCCTTGAACACCTCCAGGGACAGTGACTCCACCACCTCCCTGGGCAGCACATTCCAGTGGCAAATCGCTCTCTCCGCAATGAACTTTCTGCTCACCTCGAGCCTAAACTTCCCTTGGTGCAGTTTGAGACTGTGTCCTCTTGTTCTGGTGCTGGGTGCTAGGGAGAAGAGGCCAACCCCTTCCTGGCTACTACCACCTTTCAGGTAGTTGTAGAGAGCAATGAGGTCTCCCCTGAGCCTCCTCTTCTCCAGGCTAAGCAACCCCAGCTCCCTCAGCCTCTCCTCACAGGGCTGTGCTCAAGGCCTCTCCCCAGCCTTGTTGCCCTTCTCTGGACACGTTCAAGTGTCTCGATGTCCTTCCTAAACTGAGGGGCTCAGAACTGGACTCAGGACTCAAGGTGTGGCCTAACCAATGCAGTGTACAGGGGCACCATGACTTCCCTGCTCCTGCCTGCCACACTATTCCTAATGCAGGCCAGGATGCCATTGGGCTTCTTGGCCACCTGGGCACACTGCTGGCTCATGTTCAGGCGGCTGTCAGTCAGCACCCCCAGGTCCCTTTCTGTTTGGCAGCTGGGTCGTCAAGGTCAGGCTGAATGAGGCCTTGGGTGGTGGAGGTTGGAGCAGATGATCTCTGAGGTCCCTTCCAACCTAGAGCCATTTTATGGTTCTTGGAAGATATCTTCTTTAAAATTTAGTCTTATTGACCATGTCCCAGTCGAAAGACAGGTAGTGAATAGCTTACAAAGCTATTTGCAGTTGGCACAAGAGGTTTTTTGAGTTCTTTTGGGTTTGTTTTGTTTGGTTGGGTTGGGTTTTGTATTGCTTTTTTCTTTGTTTCTCTGGTTTTACCTCATTAATGTTTATAAATGCATGAAGGGTGAGGTGAGTGTCAGGAGGATGGAGCCAGGCTCTTCTGAGGGATGTCCAATGACAGGACAAGGGGCAATGGGTGGAAGTTGAGGCATAGGAAGTTCCATAGAAACATGAGAAACAATTTTGTCACTGTGAGGGTGACAGAACACTGGAACAGGCTGCCCAGGGGGTTGTGATCTCTCCCTCTCTGGAGTTGTTCAAAATCCACCTGGATGACTTCCTTTGTGACCTGCTCTAGGTGATCCTGCTCTGGCTGGGGGGTTGGACTGGATGAGCTTCTGAGGTCCTTTCCAGCCCCTAACATTCTCTGATTCTGTGATCATGTTTTGCCAAAAATGACTCTGGAAGATGTTTATTTCTGTCCTTCTCTGAAGTGATGCTTCTGACTGGCTTCCTCATGCCTTCACTGATGGCCCTGTGTCTATGTAGTGACTTCACACTGCCCTGTGTCTATGTAGTGAGTTAACCAAAGCAGCCCACTGAAGCTTTTTACCATTGCTTATGCAGCTTTACAGGTGTAGAATCTCTGCCCACGATAAAATTGAGCTTCAGTGAACCTGTATGAAACCATTAAGGCTAACATTAAACAACACCACAAAAATAATGAAGTACAGTGATGAAAATGCTGTGAGGAAAACCACCTTTTTCTTGTCCTTGTAACAGTAAGAATAGCAAAGTCATTGCTCTAGCTGGGTATGAGAAGTTAAATACTGGAGACCTTTGGGAAGAAGCTGTGGATATGTGTTGGGAATGACAGTGAAGCTGACTGGGTTTGCGTTTAGGATGAGAAGAGGTCCCTGCTCACTGCAGGGGTTGGACTAGGTGACCTTTAGAGGTCCCTTCCAACCTGAGTGATTCTATCATTCTGTGATGCTCTGACAGATCCCTTCTGTTTAGTTTCACCTAGATTGGGGGGTGTGTGTGTTAAAATAGTACTATATATTTTCTTTTAGATTTTCTTTTATATTTCTGTTTATATTTTAGCTTTTATTTTAGCTGTTACTAGATTTTATATTGATTTTTTTGTTTTTTACTTTATTTGATTTCATATTGGTTTTTTTTTATATTTCATGTTGAATTTTTATTTGATTTTATATGGATTTTTTTATCTTTTATTTTGAATCTTTATTTGAGTGTATATTGATTTTTTTAATTTTTCACTTTGTATTGGTTTTTAATTCTTTTACTTTCTTTTATATTGATTTTTAATATTTTTAATTTCTATTTTTTTTTACTTTGTTTTAAAAAATATTAACAATTTTAGAAAATATTTTTTTTTAATTTTTACTTTATTGAATTTTTATTTTATATTAAATTTTTAATTTTTTACTTTCTTGCATTTTTATTTTATATTAAATTTTTTTTATTTTTGACTTTATTGAATTTTTATTTTATATTAAATTTTTAATTTTTTACTTTCTTGCATTTTTATTGTATATTAAATTTTTTATTTTTGACTTTATTGAATTTTTATTTTATATTAAATTTTTAATTTTTTACTTTCTTGCATTTTTATTTTATATTAAATTTTTTATTTTTGACTTTATTGAATTTCTATTTTATATTAAATTTTTAATTTTTTACTTTCTTGCATTTTTATTTTATATTAATTTTTTTATTTTTTACTTTATTGATTTTTTTATTTTATTTTATTTTATATTGTTTTTTAATATTGTATTTTGATATCGAAATTTATTTTATTTTATATTGATCTTTTAATTTGTTTTCTTTTGTATTGATTTTTTTAAATGTTATTTTATATTGATTTTTTTTATGTTGAATTTTTTAATTTGTATTTTATTTTATATGGAATTTTTTTATTGATTTTCAGAGGAGCTGCAGCCAAATTAACCTTCTCTTCTTCACCATTGATCATTTTGTGTCTCTTGAAAGCGACGAAGGGAAATGCTGAATTCCATGGTGGTTAGGCTGCATTTATTGATAACATTCACAACACTCCCCTTAATATATGTTGATGCTCTGATGCCTGCTGACTCTGAGATGCTCAGCCTAGTATAACCAGTCCTCTTTCACAAGGAGTTTGTGTAGGAGGGAGTCTCATTACAGCAAAGACACAGAACTGTGCATTTGAAAGCATCCAGCCTAAGATGAGTGTGTTGGGGATTTTTTCTGCTCCTAAAGTGGGGATGGAATGTATGTTTGCTCCTGTGCATCCTTCCAACATACTATCGGATCTCATTTGCATACAGGAAATATTTTGATGCAGAATTAACCAGGTTGGAAAAGACCTTTGAGCTCATCGAGTCCAACCTATCACCCAACACCATCAATTCAACTAAACCATGGCACCAAGTGCTACATCCAGGCTCTTCTTAAACACCTCCAGGGATGGTGACTCTACCACCTCCCTGGGCAGCACATTCCAATGGCCAATCTCTCTTTCTGGGAAGAAGGTAGTTGTAGACAGCAAGAAGGTCTCCCCTGAGCCTCCCCTTCTGCAGGCTAAACAACCCCAGCTCCCTCAGCCTCTCCTCACAGGGCTGTGCTCCAGACCCCTCCCCAGCCTCGTTGCCCTTTTCTGGACAAGCTCAAGTGTCTCAATATCCTTCTTAAATTGTGGAGCCCATAACTGGACACAGGACTCAAGGTGTGGCCTAACCAGTGCTGAGTACAGGGATGAAGGTGCTGAAGGTGTGTGTCTGCTGCTTAGTGATTTGGTTCCCCTTCCCACACTCTCCTTTCGTTTTCTTTTTCTTTTCTTTCTTTCCTTTTTCAGAATAGAATTGTAGTAGATTGACAAAACTTAACAGTTAATTATTATGCATCACCTTAGCAGAGGAAGGACTTGGACCTCGTGGACCAGGTCCAGGGGAGGTCTGTGAAAATGAACAAAGGCCTGGAACATCACTCTGAGGACAGGCTGAGGGAGCTGGATTTGTTCAGCCTGGAGAAGAGAAGGCTCCAAGGAGATCTAATAGCAGCCTGCTAGTACCTGAAGGGGGCTACAAGAAGGCTGCAGAGGGACTGTTTGCAAAGGCCTGCAGTGACAGGACGAGGGACAATGGTTTGAAATAAAAGCAGATTAGATTTAGATTGGATGTTAGGAGCAAGTTCTTTGCCATGAGGGTGGTGGAACACTGGAACACATTGCCCATGGAGGGAGTTGAAACCTCATCCCTGGAGCTATTCATGGTCAGGGTCAACCTGATCTAGTGGAGGATGTCCCTGCTGAGTGCAGGGGGGTTGGACTAGATGTCCTTTGGAGGTCCCCTTTGGCCTAAACTATTCTGTGATTAATGATGTGAAAATGATGTGTCTGTCTAGGGAATTTGTGTTACTAATGTGGCCTTCAGTTTTATTCAAAATTGAGCTTTTGGAGTTGCTTTTCCTTCCACCTCAAGTACATATGGACTCCTTGGAAAGGTTTCCAAGTACCAAATGAGACTGTCTTGAAAAACAAGAAAGAATAAATCCTAAGACAAGCAAAACCATAGAAAACTATGGGAAGAGTATGGCATCAAATCTCTTTATTTAGTCAGATGTAATTTTGCTGTAACTAATAGGGTGCAATAAGTCTTCAGTGTAAAAATGTTGGTTGCAGTGCTGCGTGTAGGAAGCTGTATGATGCCCCATTCAGAGAAGCAGCTTCATAAACTTACTCCTGGTTTAAATTTGTAGCCTTTTCCTTGGAGGCATAGAACCATAGAATCATAGAATTGTCAGGGTTGGGAGGGCAGCTGTATCATGCCCCATTCAGAGAAGAAGCTTTATAAACTTACTCTTGGTTAAAATTTGTAGCCTTTTCCTTGGAGGCATAGAACCATAGAATCATAGAATTGTCAGGGTTGGGAGGGCAGCTGTATCATGCCCCATTCAGAGAAGAAGCTTTATAAACTTACTCTTGGTTAAAATTTGTAGCCTTTTCCTTGGAGGCATAGAACCATAGAATCATAGAATTGTCAGGGTTGGAAGGGACCTCAAGGATCATCCAGTTCCAACCCTCCTGCCATGGGTAGGGACACCTCACGCTACAGCAGGTTGCTCACAGCCACGTCCAGCCTGGCCTTCAAAACCTGCAGGGATGAGGCTTCCACCACCTCCCTGGGCAACCTGTGCCAGTGTCTCACCACCCTCAAGGGGAAGAACTTCTTCCTATCATCCAATTTTGTTCCATTTCCCCTAGTCCTGTCATTACCTGACACCCTAAAACCTCCTTCCAAAAATTCCCGTGAATTACTGTTAGATTGCTGACTCCACCCTCCCGTGTTCAGAAGGGGGTGGTGGCTCTGTAGTGCTTCATTCCTTCATCAGAATTCCTTGGGCTGGGTAGGTTTGTATGCCTCAAGAGCTGGCAGTAGCTTCCTTCAACATATTTCAGAGCAGTAATCTGCCCAGAACACGGCAGATGCTTGCATCGAGTTTGATGCCAGGTTAAAATGCTTGAATGTTGTGCAGTCTTTGGAAGCAGTTTGTTTGTTCTTGATCCAAGTGAGGATTGTGGCAGGGTTTGGTGCTACCTTCCCTGTGATGTAAAGCTGCAAGTAAGGATACACTAAACCATATTGCATGGTTACTAGTCCTTCAAGTTGAAGTACACCAACTGTGCACAGAAGCCCTGGCTGAGTATCCCCGTATTGCTAGCTTTGGTGGGAAGCTTTCTCCTTGGACCATAACAGTTAAACCCAGCCTGGTTTGCTTTGAGGCAGGGTTCATGTTGAGCAGCTTGTTTAGTTTTTCATGGTGCTAGTAAGTGGTATTTATAGTACCTTGACTCACTGCATTATGGATTGCTGAACCTGAATCCTACTGGGCAGAAAACATCTGGATTGTTTTCTTGCTTGCTGCTCTTCTGCCAGTTGCTGTGTAGCTCTAATCTTAGTAGTTGTATCAGCTAATGAAGAAAACCAGAAGTACCTTCTGCTTGACCAGTGCCTGGTATGTTTACAGACTCTCATAGTAGATAGATGTCAGATTAAACTCTTACAGTACTCCAAGCTGTAGTAGCCAATTCTTTGGTTTTCATCCTACTTTTAGCCTTTGAAGACTGTGCTAACAAATAGTTTTCAGTGCAGAGCAGCATGTTAGGGATTGCTGAGCTGATTGGAATGTCACATCAAGCTTCTCTGTCATTAGGCAGGATTTATTATTGCCTTCACAAGGAAGAAGATGACTCATACAGCCCCAGTCTCTAAATATTTTCAGTTTGGGACTTTAATCTGTAAACAATCTTTTTTTTAAAGCAAGTTAAATAGAGGAACAGATCAGAACTGATGTTTGATCTTCTGCTGTGATTAGCCTGTGTCCCCCAGTTTATCCACACCACTGTCACAAATATTCAAGTAGTATGCCACATAGAAAACACAGAGGGAAGGAATTCTGCACTAATTTTGTCCCTCCCTGGTGTAATCAAACTTTAGAAGTAAAAACAACCCTCTGGTGTCGTGTATGTGTGTGTGTATGCTACCCCAAACAATTGTTCTGCATTTACAAGACAGTGTTTTTCCTCCAGCCTACCTACATTGAAGTTTTTATGTAACTTGGAAGGAAAAAACAACCTATGAAGGGTGGGGAGGCTGCAGGAATATAAACTATGCAAAGTTTTGTTGGCTTTCTATCAGGGAGGAGCCTAGACGTTTGCCCAAGTTAAAACAATCTCTAGTAACTGTTTAGCTGGAAGAACTTCATACAGCAAGTCTGGCACACCCTGTCAGCTGCACTTCTGCTGTGTTCTTTAGAGCTCAGCAGCACACAGTAGAATTATAGAATCATAGAACTGTTAAGGCTGGAAGGGACCTCAGGGATCATCTAGTTCCAAACCCCCTGCCATGGGCAGGGACACCTCACACTACATCAGCTTGCTTAGATCCTGGTCTTAAAAACCTCCAGGGATGAGGCTTCCACCATCTCTCTGGGCAACCTCTTCCAGTGTCTCACCACCCTCATGGGGAAGAACTTCTTCCTAACATCCAGTCTCAATCTACCCATTTCTAATTGTTTTTTACATTCCCCCTAGTTCTATCACTCCCTGACACCCTAAAAAGTCCCTCCCCAGCTTTCTTGTAGCCCCCTTCAGATAGTGGAAGGCCAGTAACTTTTGGTAGCCTCAGGGAATGATGGAGTTAAAACCATAACGCACCTCAAGTTCTCCAACATGAGTGTTCTGAAGAAAGCTTCAATTAGATGTAATTTTTAGGGGAACGTGCATCAAGCACTGAAGTTTTTAGGAAGTTTTATCCCCCAAATCTAGATGGCTATTGAATAATTGCTTGAAGCATCTGATTGTCCTTCTGTATGGTCTCCTCAACATATCTTCAGAGGAGGAGAGGCTGAGGGAGCTGGGATTGTTTAGCCTGGAGAAGAGGAGGCTCAGGGGGAGACCTTCTTGCTGTCTACAACTACCTGAAGGGAGGTTGTAGCCAGGGGGGAGTTGGTCTCTTCTCCCAGGCAACCAGCACCAGAACAAGAGGACACAGTCTCAAGCTGCACCAGGGAAGTTTAGGCTTGAGGTGAGGAGAATGTTCTTCACAGAGAGAGTTGTTAGCCATTGGAATGTGCTGCCCAGGGAGGTGGTGGAGTCACCATCCCTGGAGGTGTTCAAAAGGGGATTGGAGCCATGACTTGGTGCCATGGTTAAGTAGTCATGAGGGGTTGGGTGACAGGTTGGACATGATGATCTCTCAGGTCTTTTCCAACCTTATTGATTCTATGAGTCTATGACAGACACTTCTGGAAGGAAGCTGCAACAGAGTCTTCTGTCTGGATGAAATCACTAGGAAATTCTTTTCATGGGTAATATGATACCAGCCCCTGCTGGGTTAGTTTTCTTAAATCTCTGCCTCATGTCACTCTGTGGACCACAGTAGTGATGGCAACAGCAGATCTCTGTGACTGGATCAATGACTAGGAAGAGAACAAAACTGTTAAAGGAATAATCTCTTCTAGCATGAGAAGTGTTTACACAAGGTCTGCTTTTTCTGACTGAGGTGAAAATTCACAGCTTAAATAAACAGAGGCTGTCAGCCTCCAGTCCTTGTTTGTTCATCTGTGTTGTTCACCTGCCCTTGGCAGGGGGGTTAGAACTAGATGATCCTTGAGATCCCTTCCAACTCTAACAGTTCAACCCTAACAATGACACATTCCTACCAAAATCTGGACTGTTCAGGTGTCTGGTAATAGCTAAAGTTGTCTAAAATACTATCTGGTAAGACTTTATTTAGCTGGAATCTGTTGGATTTACTTAAAAAGCAAACAAAAGCTGGGCAGAGAACTTGTTGAGAAATTCTGGAATAACTGGTTTTGGAGTTTGGTTTTGCATTCTGATCCCACAGCTGCTTTTAAGAATAGCTTGCTTAAGTTTAGCCTGCATCAGTTTAACACAGAAATACACCTGAAGTACCTTTCAGCTGCAGCTTTGGAGGGAATGCTGGTTCCTTACCCAGTCTTCAGTCTATAAAGGGAGGTACTTGGGAATCAAAAGGATAAAAATCATATTCAGCTACGGAGAACATGGCATTGGACAAGAGTTAGATGCTCTGAAATTTGTCAGGAATTGGACAAAAGGATGGTTTGTGTTGTGGCTTCTTGAAAGATTCTAAACCAACAGACCCCTGTGCAAGCTGACCGATAAATCTATGAAGTATTCATAGAATCATAGAATGGTTTGGGGTGGAAGGAACCTCCAAAGGTCCCCTAGTCCAACCCCCCTGCAGGCAGCAGGGACATCCTCCACTAGGTCAGGTTGCTCAGAGCCTTGTTGAGCCTCATCTTGAAGATCTCCAGGGATGGAGCGTCAGCTATCTCCCTGGGCAACCTATTCCAGTGTTTCACCACCCTCATGGGGCAGAACGTGTTCCCAACATCCAATCTAAATCTGCTCTTCTTTCATTTCAAACCATTGCCCCTCATCTCATCACTGCAGGCCTTTGTAAACAGTCCCTCTGCCCCCTTCTTATAGCCCACTTCAGATACTGGAAGGCTGCTGTTAGGTCTCCCCAGAGCCTTCTCTTCTCCAGGCCTAACAGCCCCAGCTCCCTCAGCCTATCCTTACACAAAGCAGCATGGATCAGTTTTAAACAAAGGTGAAGTTTGTTTGTTTTCTGGCTAGGAACTGATGTAGCCTCATAAAACATTTGTGCTAATGTCAAATAGCTCTTTCCTTGGCCAGGAGGCAGCGTCAGGAGTGGGAGAGCAGAAAGTACAGAATCAGTGTTTGGAACAACTCAAGCTGATAGAACTACAGACTTCTTTTGACTGATGCATTGGAGCATGATGTTGCCGGTTAGATAGAAAGATAGATCTTTCTGTCCATGAGATACTGTGAGGACTTTATCATGAGCTTTGAGTGGTAGTGGTTTGTGGTTTTGCAATCCAGGTGATGAGAAGCAGCCTTTTAAATATGACAAAAGTTTCTTTTTATTTAGCCATATTTCAGTCCTTGCATTGCATTAATCAGAGGATGGCAGAACAACCCAGTTTTGAAGGGACTTTGAAAGATCTTCTGGCCCAACCGTTACTCCTCAAACACTGCTTTAAAAACATAGAGCATGCAGTGGGAAGCGATATCAGTAAGTAAACCTGCTAGAAGTATTCACAGCAGCAGTTTAAACAGTAGGATTACTGACAAGAATTGTATTCACCCTTCATTTAGATGGCAGAGTCTCAACATCTTGAGTAACCAGAGTTGTATTATTGCTTTGGATTCCTAATATAAGGAAGTGGAGAAAATCTCAGGAGAGGGACTTGTATTTATGACTTTTTACAGCTCTGCTTTCCCTGTTTTAAGCATTTTCCCATAACCTATGGTTTCAGACTGTTTAAGCCCACAAAATATATCTGATCTCCAAGATCATGCAGTCCAACCTTATCATAGAATCATAGGGTTCCAATAAGGTTGGAAGAGACCTCAGGGATCATCAAGTCCAACCTGTCACCCAAGACCTCATGACTACTAGGCCATGGCACCAAGTGCCACATCCAGTCCCCTTTTGAACACCTCCAGGGATGGTGACTCCACCACCTCCCTGGGCAGCACATTCCAATGCCTAACAGTTCTCTCTGGGAAGAACTTTCTCCTCACCTCAAGACTAAACTTCCCCTGTTGCAGCTTGAGACTGTGTCCTGGTGCTGGTTGCCTGGGAGAAGAGACCAACCCCCACCTAGCTACAACCTCCCTTCAGGTAGTTGTAGACAGCAAGAAGGTCTCCCCTGAGCCTCCTCTTCTCTAGGCTAAACAATCCCAGCTCCTACAGCCTCTCCTCACAGGGCTGTGCTCCAGACCTCTCCCCAGCCTTGTTGCCCTTCTCGGGACACGTTCAAATATCTCGATGTCCTTCTTAAACTGAGGGGCCCAGAACTGGACACAGTGCTCAAGGTGTGGCCTAACCAGTGCTGAGTACAGTGCAGAATGACTTCCCTGCTCCTGCAGGGAATGTTAGGGGTTAGAAGGGGCTGCCGGGAATCATCTAGCCCAACGCCCCAGACAAAGGAGGATCACTTAGGGCAAGCCACACCAAAAGGCATCCGGGAGGTTCTTTGGTCTCCAGAGAAGGAGACTCCACAACCTCTCTCATCAGGCTGATCCAGCCTCACAGCAAAGAAGTTTTTCCTCTTGTTGAGGTGGAACTTCTTATGCTCCAGCTCATACCCATCATTCCTCGTCCTATTGCTGGGCACCAACAAAAAAGAGGCTGTCTGTGACAGTTTCAGGCTATGCCTTTAAAAGCTAGCTGCAGAGTTTGAGCAGAAGAGTGGAGAAGTATAAACAATTCACAGTTGGGTGTGAAAAGGAAATAAAAGATTCTTCTAAATGCTGGCCACACTATTCTTGATGCAGGCCAGGCCCAGCACCAAAGGGTGAACACTAAGCCATGTCCCCAGGCAACCAGTCTGCACACCACTTGAACACTTCTAGGGATGCTGACCCCACCACTGCCCTGGGCAGACCACTCCACTATTTGAGAATGCTTTCAGTGAAGAAATATTTCCTGCTATCCAGCCTGAGCCTCAATCTTGCTCGCTTTCCTGGTGGATAATTTAGAAGTCTCTACTTGTTTCATGATGCATTTCCTGCTTTTTGCAGATCTAAAATGCCTTTAAAAGCTGGAAAATGCCCTTTTCCTCTCAGTACCTCCTATTTTAGAACAAAACTGTTGTGAGCAGCTTCTGTTAGTCTCCTTGTTTGTGACAAGTGTCCTTTGGCAGGGTTTCCCTTTATTATTTCTACTCTTAAAATATTCCTTTTTCCTTATGGTTCATTAATGGATACTTTCTGCAGCCATTGGTATTGCTTCTTGCCATATCAACTGTTTTCTGTCAGCTGGTGGTGACTCTCTGATGTTACACCACCTTCTTGGAGGAACTTCAGTCACTGAAGCTAGTTCCTTCACTTTGAGTTAATTCTTGGTTGAATTCTGCACACTTCCTTCCTGGATGTGAATATTCACCAGCAACAAGCCATTGGCCACTTGCCTCTATTTCTGTTTAACTCAATTTCCAGCTGTCCAGCTCTGCTCAGGAACCTACCCCTTTTTTTGACAGTTAGGACACTGTTCTTCCTTTGTCAGCCATCACTGATGCTCACCTCTTCCATTCCTAATGCAGACTAGTAATGTTTGCTGCTTATTAACCTCATCTGATGATCTGTCCCTGATTATCTCTCCCCTTCTACCTTCTTACTCTTTTAAGCAGTCCACTCTTCTGACATTCCCACCTTTTCAGTAAAGCTCTTCCATTCTCAGTGCCTCATCTGCTCTGTTGGATCACATTTTTGTTTTGCTTTGCTTTGTTTTGCTTTCCCTTTGTTTTTAGATTCCTGCTGCAGCTGTAAACCAAGACTTCCTCCGTGCTATTTCCGTGAAAATTCGATATCCTATCACTTGGCTTCGTTCCCTGCTCAGGAGGAATCGTGGAGCACAGAATTCCCATTTCTTATTCTTCCTGGTGGATAAGAAGCTCAGCATGACCCACCACTGTGCACTTGCAGCCCAGAATGCCAAGCACATCCTGGGCTGCATCAAGAGAAGCACAGCCAGCAGGGCCAGGGAGGTGATGCTTCATCTCTACTCCACTCTGCTGAGACCCCACCTGGAGTACTGCATCCAGTTCTGGAGCCCCTAGTACAGGAAGGATCTGGGGGTGCTGGAATGTGTCCAGAGAAGGGCCCACAAGGATGAGCAGAGGGTGCTCCTCCTTGCCTTCTCCTGTGAGGACAGACTGAGATAGTTTGGGCTGTTCAGTCTGGAGAAGTCTCTCAGGAGACCTAATTGTGGCCTTCCAGTACCTGAAGAGGGCTCCAAGAAAGCTGGGGGGGACTTTTTAGGGTGTCAGGGAGTGATGGGACTGGGTGGGATGGAAAAAAATCTAGAAATGGGTAGATTCAGATTGGATGTTAGGAAGTTGTTCCCAATGAGGGTGGTGAGACAATGGCACAGGTTGCCCAGGGAGGTGGTGGAAGCCTCATCCCAGGAGGTTTTTGCAGCCAAGCTGGATGTGGCTGTGAGCAACCTGCTGTAGTGCGAGGTGTCCCTGATGACTGCAGGGGAGTTGGAACTAGATGATCCTTGAGGTCCCTTCCAAAACTAACAATTCTATGATTCTCCCTGCAAGCTTTGCCTCCAGCCCAATTGGATGTTTGTGTTAGGTTTTGTGAACTGTCCATGATGTTTTAGTGTCTCTTAGGAGATCAAAAGGCATCATTCAGCTGATTTCTGTAGTATTTGATTAAAGCACAACTTGCTGGTTGGCTCTGTACAGGCAGTTGCAGAAGGGCACCCTCATGGGGAACAACTTCTTCCTAACATCCAATCTGAATCTACCCACTTCCAGCGTTGTTCCATTCCTCCTAGTCCTATCACTCCCTGAAACCCTAAAAAGTCCCTCCCCAGCTTTCTTCAAATAGTGGAAGGCCACAATTAGGTCTTTTCAGAGCCTTCTCTTCTCCAGACTGAACAGCCCCAGCTCCCTCAGTCTGTCCTCATAGCAGAGCAGCTCCAGCCCTCTGCTCATCCTCGTGAACCTTCTCTGGACACCTTCCATCACCTCCAGATCCTTCCTGTACTAGGGGCTCCAGAACTGGATGCAGTACTCCAGATGGGGTCTCAGCAGAGTGGAGTAGAGGGGGAGAATCACTTAGACCTGTTCCTTCTCTTTGTGATAAGGTCTCCCTCAGCATTTCTTGCAAGAGTGCAGATGAAAACTGAGCAATGTGATTACTTTCTTCTTTCCATAAAAATATTTTATCTCTGATAGTGTGATATTTTAATGACAGTTTGTCCAATAGCTCCATGCATAGAGAGAAACCTGAATAAAAGAAATAGAAATTCATTGGACCTTAAAGTTCTGCCTGGGCAGACAATTGCTCTTAAATCATAACAGCAATGCAGCAGTTTGAGGGCTGATTGAAGAAATTAGAATAGAATAGAATAGAATAGAATAGAATAGAATAGAATAGAATAGAATAGAATAGAACAGACTTGGTTGGAAGAGACCTTCAAGATCATCACATCCCACCTATCACCCAACCCACCTAATCAACTAAACCATGCAACCAAGCACCCCATCAAGTCTCTTCCTGAACACCTCCAATGATGGTGACTCCACCACCTCCCCGGGCAGCCCATTCCAATGGCCAATCACTCTCTTTATATAGAACTTCTTCCTAACCTCCAGCCTAAACCTGCCCTGGCGCAGCCTGAGACTGTGTCCTCTTGTTCTGGTGTTGGCTGCCTGGGAGAAGAGACCAACCCCCGCCTGACTACAACCTCCCTTCAGGTAGTTGTAGAGAGCAAGAAGGTCTCCCCTGAGCCTCCTCTTCTCCAGGCTAAGCAACCCCAGCTCCCTCAGCCTCTCCTCACAGGGCTTGTGTTCTAAACCCTTCACCAACTTCGTTGCCCTTCTCTGGACACCTTCCAGCAAGTCAACATCTTTCTTACATTGAGGGGCCCCAGAACTGGACACAGTACTCGAGGTGTGGCCTAACCAGTGCAGTGTACAGGGGCAGAATGACCTCCCTGCTCCTGCTGGCCACACTGTTCCTGATGCAGGCCAGGATGCCATTGGCCTTCTTGGCTGCCTGGGCACACTGCAGGCTCATGTTCAGCCTACCATCGACCAGTACCCTCAGGTCCCTCTCTGCCTGGCTGCTCTCCAGCCACTCTGACCCCAGCCTGTAGCACTGCATGGGGTTGCTGTGGCCAGTGTGCAGAACCCGGCACTTGGATGTGTTAACTTGTTTTTCCCAAGGATAGAAATGGTTTTTAGAGGATAGATTTTGGTTTAACTATGCACATAATATGAATATAGGAAGGATTGGATGGAGTCAGTGCTCCATAGATTTTGGAAATATTAATATAATATATTCACATGCAGCTTTCTCAAGCTGTGTCTTGACTCTGTGCTTGAGCTGTCAAAGCAATCTGACTCAGAGCACACGTAGAAATTCCTAGAATAGGAATAACTTGACTGGCATGTACTTTAAGATGTTATTTTTACTGAACCAGGAGTTTCATAATGCAATTACCAATACTCCTGAAACAAAGGCAGTTCCCACCCAGTTGCTAAGTTGATTGTAAACTGGCATAAGGGGTAATCTGTAAACAAAAGGGCTAGACTGGCCAATTCTAAGGTTTCCAGTATGAACCCAAGAATTACCTAACATTTTAGGTTCTTTGACACTGTGGGTGCAACTTTTACAGGAATTAGTTTTGTGTTACTGGATGCTGTGTCCAGCTTTGGAGCCCTCAACACAGGCAGGATGTGGAGCTGATGGAGTGGGTCCAGAGGAGGGACATGAAAATGATCAGGGGGCTGGAACGCCTCTTCTACGAGGACAGGCTGAGGGAGCTGGGGGTGTTCAGCTGGGAGAAGGGAAGGCTCTGGGGACACCTGCCAGTACCTGAAGGGTCTACAAGACAGATGGAGAGAGCCTGTTTACTAAGGCCTGCCAAAGGGACAGTGGTGTGAAATGAGAGAAGAACAGATTTAGGTTGGATGTTAGTAAAAGAAGTACTTTAACATGAGGTTAGTGGAAGACTGGAACAGGTTGTCCCGGGAGATAGTTGAGGGTCTCCATTCCTGAAGACCTTTAGTGTGAGGCTCAGCAAGGCTCTGGGAAACTTGATCTAGTGGAGGATGTCCCTGCTGACTGCAGGGGGCATTAGACTAGATGACCTTTGAAGGTCCCCTCCATCCCAAACCATTCTTTGATAGTGAGTGGCAATCATAATGTAGCTGATTGCAGGATTATGGGTGAAGGGAGCAGCAGGAGTACATTAAAATGTGCCACAAAGGAAACCACTCACTGAGAATTATGCTGGCTATAGGACATCCAAGATGTGGTTAAGCAGGGTGTCAAGGTAGTAGTTCTGTATATTTTAAATCCCATGAGGGTCTGCAGGATTTTCTTCACCACTACAACATAATATGAAGGAAAACCAATCCAAGCAATGAAAGAATAGAAGTAGTGAATAATCTTGCATTCCCTTGGATAATGAATTGAACACCTGGCTGAGGAAGGTTAAAGGAGATGAATTTACTGAATTGATGTATTTCAATACATGCAAACCCTGTATTCATAGAATCATAGAATCAACCATGTTCTCAGGTTGGATTGTCTCAAGGCAGTTGGAAAGCACTTTGGGAACCTCCATTGCCTATAGCTTAATACCTGTTTTCAAACAGTAGAATTCATAGAATCATAGAATCAACCAGGTTGGAAAAGACCTCAGAGATCATCAAGTCCAACCCATCACCTAATACCTAACACCTCCTGACAACTAAACCATGGCTTCAATGCCACATCCAGTCTTTTCTTTGAACACCTCCAGGGATGGTGACTCCACCACCTCCCTGAGCAGCACATCCCAATGGGCAATTACTGCTGTTTTAATGCACCTATATATTCACCTGTAATGTCCCAGGAGGAGAAGAGACCAACCCCCACCTGGCTACAACCTCCCTTCAGGGAGTTGTAGACAGCAATGAGGTCTCCCCTGAGCCTTCTCTTCTTCAGGCTAAACACCCCCAGCTCCCTCAGCCTCTCCTCCAGATCCTTCCCCAGCCTCGTTGCCCTTCTCTGGACACATTCCAGCATCTCGATGTCCTTCTGAAATTGAGGGGCCCAGAACTGTGCACAGTACTCAAGGTGTGGCCTAACCAGTGCTGAGTACAGGGCAGAATGACTTCCCTGCTCCTGCTGGCCATGCTGTTAGTGTGTATCAGTGAGGTCTAGCGTCTGAAAAGGGTCATGATATTTGAGCAGCAAAAGGTGATTCCTATGGACATCTCTAGCAATATTGGGTGTGCTTAGAAAGCTAATCCTGAGTAATACTCTGTGTGCTTACCATTCCTCCTGTTCACCCTTGGGATTGTTTTAATGCTCTGAAGTGCAGAGAATGTTACTAAAACGCCTTTGTTGTCTTCCCTCTGTTTTACATGTTGTACCAGTTAGTGCTGGATTTACCATTCCCAATGATAACTCCTGAAGAGCTGAATTCTGTTGTCTTCCAGGTTCTCTGTGTTAGTTTTTTGAGGTGCTCTGTCCAAGGAATGTGTTGTGGTGTCAGGAAGTGTAACCCAGGCAAGGAGGGGTTGAGATAGGAAAAAGAGCAATAATTTTATCTGCAGCCAGGGTATCCTGCTGACAGTAGAGCTGGTCTACAAAAATAGGTGGATACTGCCATACCTGGTTCAACCAAGCCTTCTTTTATTTTATTTTATATGTGGTATACACATGTGTTCAGAACATTGTTAGAGCTATTACAGAGTTGGTTGGATGTCCGTTGTGCCTCGCCTGCTGTTGGATTGTGTTTGAGCTTGGCAATAGTGCTCCCCAGGGCTGATTACAGCCTTAGGGGGTGGTTCTTTTTTTAGATAAGGCATTTATATTTATTATTCTGGGAAACTCTAACTTCTTCTTCGTGGAAATGTTTTAGAATAGAATAGAATTAACCAGGTTGGAAAAGACCTTTGAGAACCATGGCACCAAGCGCCCCATCCAGTCTCTTCTTAAACACCTCCACCACCTCCCTGGGCGGCACATTCCAATGGCCAGTCTCTCTTTCTGGGAAGAATTTCTTCCTAACATCCAGCCTAAGCCTCCCCAGCTTGAGACTGTGTCCTCTTGTTCTGGTGCTGGTTGCAGTCCTGGAGAATAGAAATTTACCTTTTCCTGTTAGTAACTTCAAGCCCCACTAATACTGCCACTGCACTCATTTGATGATTCAGTGCACTTCTCATCTGGAAAACCTTTCTTTGAAGATTATCCTGTGGTTATCCTGTAAGGTCTTGCTTTTCTCATTCCTACTTGACTGTAATTTCAGAACTGTTTGCTCTCAGGTGTAGATCATATATAAACACTAAAGAACAAACCCCAAGCTCTACATCCTGTTACGTGGAACCTTCACCTGTGATAAGTGTACTGTATCTCTGATCCCATAATGTTAAATCATTCACCACTAAGATCCCTCCTGTAACCTGGGCAGTCTACAGAGAAGCACTGTTTATCATACTGCAGGAATAGAAGGTAATCATTTCCCACTCATTCATTACTGTATTTTTTAACTCTACAGGATCATGGAGTCAGCATCCCTGGAGGTGTTCAAAAAGGATTGGATGTGGCACTTGAAGCCATGGTTTAGGTGTCATGAGGTATTAGGTATTAGCTAATAGGTTGGACTTCAAGATCTTTTCCAACCTGGTTAATTCTGTTCTGTTCTCTTGTGTTCTCTTCTCTTGTGTTCTGTTCTATTCTATTCTATTCTATTCTATTCTATTCTATTCTATTCTATTCTATTCTATTCTATTCTATTCTATTCTATTCTATTCTATTCTATCTCTGAGGTCTTTTCCAACCTGGTAGATTGTATGATTCTATGACCATCCAAATGATGATCACTCTTGGCCTTGTCTTGCCCATGTTATGTATTCCACATTCATGAGAGCTTTCAGGACACAGCTGCTTCTTATGTTACTAAATCCTTTTCATTACATATTCTTTAAAGAAGGATAAATACAATAGGTACTAGGGCCATGAAGATGACCCAAGGGCTAGAACACCTCTGCTGTGAGGATAAGCTCAGGGAGCTGGGATTATTCAGCCTAGAGAAGTGAATGCTCCAGGGGGAACTTAGAGCTGTAGGAATCCTACAGGAAGGCTGCAGGGGGACGTTTCATAAGGGTGTCTATCAACAGGACAAGGGGGAATGATTTGAAGCTGAGAAAGAGTAGGTTTAGACTGAATCTTACAGAATCACAGAATTGTTAGGGTTGGAAGGGACCCCAAGGATCATCTAGTTCCAAACCCCCTGCCATGGGCAGGGATACCCTCCGGTAGATCAGGTTGCCCAGAGCCACATCTTAAGCCTGGGCTTAACAACCTCCAGGGATGAGGCCTCCACCATCTTCATGGGCAACCTGTTCTAGTGTCTCACCACCCTCATGGGGAAGAACTTCTTAGGAAGAAGTTCTTCAATAAGAGGGTGGTGAGACTCTGGAATAGGCTGCCCAGGGAGGTTGTGGATGCCTCCTCCCTGGAAGTGTTCAAAGCCAAGCTGGATGAGGCCTTGAACAGCTGAGTCTAGGTGGGAGATGCCCCTGCCTGTAGTGGGGAGGTTGGAGTGGATGATTTCTAAGGTCCCTTCCAACCTGAGGCACTCTGTAGTTCATTGAATTATTAATGACAAGAGAACTTAGTGCAGTCTGGGGCTATACAGCTGCAGTTTCTGTAGTATTATGCAGTATGCTGTGTTCAGTTTTAAAGTTCAACATCGTTAATATGCCAAGAATCCACCATGATTTCTCTCTGCAATTTGTAAAACACAAAGCTGAGCTTCATAGGATGACAGAACAAATTAGTAAGAGGCTGGGATTGCTATTAAAGCTTACTGATTCATGTACTATCTTGGCAAGGGAAAAACAAGAACAAAAAAGTGATGCTAATCTGAAGACAGGAAATTCTGCCTTAAAAAATCAACTATTAAACAACCTAAATATCTTTTGGACAGAGGGTGAGAATTTCATGTTTGTTCTTGGAAAATCTTATAAACAAAAGTTTATCCCCCTGCAAAACTCTGCCTGTAACATCAGAGCATTTCCTAATCCTTAAGGGATGAGTGCTGGGCCCCATCCTCTTTAATATCTTCATTGATGATGTGGATGAGGGGACTGAGTCAGTCATCAGCAAATTTGCCGATGTCACCAAGTTGGGAGCAGGTGTTGATCAGTTACAGGGCAGAAGGGCTCTGCAGAGGGACCTTGACAGTCTGGTCAGATGAGCAGAGTCCAACAGGATGGCATTCAAGAAATCCAAGTGCCAGGTGCTGCACTTTGGCCACAACAACCCCATGCAGAGCTACAGGCTGGGGTCAGAGTGGCTGAGAGCTGCCAAACAGAAAGGGACCTGGGGGTGCTGATTGACAGCTGCCTGAACATGAACCAGCAGTGTGCCCAGGTGGCCAAGAAGCCCAATGGCATCCTGGCCTGCATTAGGAATAGTGTGGCCAGCAGGAGCAGGGAAGTCATTGTGCCCCTGTACTCAGCACTGGTTAGGCCACACCTTGAGTCCTGTGTCCAGTTCTGGGCCCCTCAGTTTAGGAGGGACATCGAGATACTTGAACGTGTCCAGAGAAGGGCAACAAGGCTGTGGAGAGGCCTTGAGCACAGCCCGGTGAGGAGAGGCTGAGGGAGCTGGGGTTGCTTAGCCTGGAGAAGAGGAGGCTCAGGGGTGACCTCATTGCTCTCTACAACTATCTGAAAGGGTGGTTGTAGCCAGGAAGGGGTTGGCCTCTTCTCCCTAGCACCCAGCACCAGAACAAGAGGACACAGTCTCAAGCTGCGCCAGGGGAAGTTTAGACTGGAGGTGAGGAGGAAGTTCTTCACCGAGAGAGTCGTTCGCCGTTGGGATGTGCTGCCCAGGGAGGTGGTGGAGTCACCGTCCCTGGAGGTGTTCAAGAGGGGATTGGACGTGGCACTTGGTGCCATGGTCTAGTCATGAGGGCTGTGGTGACTCGATGTGGTTGGACTCAATGATCTTTGAGGTCTCTTCCAACCTTGGTGATTCTGCAATTCTGTGAATCTTTTGAGGTGTGAGTGTTTCAGGACAAAAATTGGTCTGTATTTTTTGTGGGGAAGGCTAAAGAATTACAGAAACTTCAAGTAGATATTGAGGTAGTTGATTGTTTTGCTTGTTTTTCCCTAACACAGAATCATAGAATCAACCAGGTTGGAAAAGACCTCAGAGATCATCAAGTCCAACCTATTACCTAATACCTAACACCTCCTGACAACTAAACCATGGATCCAAGGGCCACATACCGGACTTTTCTGAACACCTCCAGGGATGGTGACTCCACCACCTCCCTGGGCAGCACATTCCAATGGCCAATTACTCTGCCTTTGAAGAATGTTTCTGATAGGCAGTGTCAGGTGAGCTGTGGAGAATATATGGCAACTTTATTTTTCCTGTGACATTCTAATCCTTGTGAGTCTCTCATGGTGGGATGCAAGTAAAGAGCTGCTTTCACTCCTAGGCAAAAGTATTGCATTGAGCAACATCCTTTTTCCTGTTGTTTTTTCCTTTGTTTCATTAGTTTTTTGGTTTGTAGGTGATTTGGGTTGCTTGGTTGGTTAGTTGGTTTCATAGAATCATAGAATTTTTAGGGTTGGAAGGGACCTCAAGGATCATCCAGGTCCAACCCCCTGCCATGGGGCAGGGACACCTCGCACTGGATCAGGTTGCTCACAGCCACATCCAGCCTGGCCTTCAAAACCTCCAGGGATGAGGCTTCCACCACCTCCCTGAGCAACCTGTGCCAGTGTCTCATCACCCTCATGGGAAAGAACTTCTTCCTAACATCCAATCTGAATCTATCCATTTCTAGTCTTGTTCCATTCCCCTTAGTCCTACCACTCCCTGACACCCTAAAAATTCCCTCCCCATCTTGGTTTGGGTCGGGTTTTTTTGTTTGCTTATGGAAGTATGGTGCTAACGTGTGTGTGCTTCATGGGTAGGAAAGAAAGCTGTGTAGCTTGAAGGTCTCTTATTACTTCAGAGATGACCTTTCTGCAAGGTCTTTTTGAAATGAAATTAATAGCTCTTATGTCTGGAGAATTTGACAAACACAGAAGGGTGGAAAGGTTTCTGCCTCTTTTTTAGGTCACTCTTTGAATGCCTAATGAGCCTGGGCGTCCAAGTAGCTGTGAAACATCACTTGGCTGATGATGCATCTCAGCTCTCCTAAGAGAAATTGATTTGGTTCAGCTGTTTACTTTAAATTAATCTGATTTTAGTTATTTTGCTGCAGTCTTGCTGGTCATGATCCATACCTGTCCATCTGGGGATGATCTCACTTATCAAAATAAAACTGAGTCAAATGTCCCTCTAAAATGTAATTACTATTCCCATGGTATTGTGCAGTAATTTTTGAGCAATTGTAAACTATTGGACTGTCCTTTAACCAGTCTGGTCATCAGTACTGTATTTGAGTACAGCTGAGTTTCACTAGAGAGGATAACACAGTAAGATAAAACTCTTCAAACCCCATGTACCAGTGTGTGCTGGGGGCTGAGCTGTTGGAGAGCAAGGAGAGGACGACCTGGGAGTCTTGGTGGACAACAGGGTCACTAAAAGCCAGCAATATGGTGGATTCACCTTCACTGGAGGTGTTGAGGAAGAGACTGGATGGGGTACTTGGTGCCGTGGTTTAGTTGATTAGATGGTGTTGGGTGATAGGTTAGACTCAATGATCTCAAAGGTCTCTTCCAACCTGGTTAATTCTATTCTATTGTATTCTAATGTGCCCTTGTGGCTGTTGACAATATGATTCTGCTGTAAATTGCTGTGAACCCTTATAGTGAGAAGCAAACCCTGTGGCTTGTGGGGGGTTTTTGAGTATGAGACTGAGAACTCAAATTAAATGACCAGAGAAAAAAAGTACTTAGATTTTTTTTGCATTTCATTTCCATTTCACTTCTCTTGCCAGCTTATAACCCAATTCTGAAACTGAAATTAATTTACTCAGCAAGGTACCATGAGGTAAAATGAAGATTTGATAAATAGAATCATAGAATCAGTCAGGATTGGAAGGGACCACAAGGATCATCTAGTTCCAACCCCCTGCCATGGGCAGGGACACCCCACACTAGATCAGGCTGGCCAGAGCCTCGTCCAGCCTGGTCTTAAACACCTCCAGGGACGGGCCTCAACCACCTCCCTGGATAACCCATTCCAGGGCTTCACCACTCTCATGGTGAAGAACTTCTTCCTCACATCTAGCCTGAATCTCCCCATTTCCAGCTTCAATCCATTCCCCCTAGTCCTATCACTACCTGAGATCCTGAGAAGTCCCTCCCCAGCCTTCCTGTAGGCCCCCTTCAGATACTGGAAGGCCACAATGAGGTCACCTCGGAGCCTTCTCTTCTCCAGACTGAACAGCCCCAACTCCTTCCATCTGTCCTCACAGGAGAGGTGCTCCAGCCCTCTGATCATCCTCGTGGCCCTTCTCTGGACACGCTCCAGCACCTCCACATCCCTCCTGTAATAGGGGCTCCAGAACTGGAGGCAGTACTCCAGGTGGGGTCTCACCAGAGCTGAGTAGAGGGGGAGAAGCACCTCCCTTGACCTGCTGGTCACACTTCTCCTGATGCAGCCCAGGATCTGATTGGCTTTCCGGGCTGCAAGCGCACATTGAGAGCTCCTGTTGAGCTTCTCGTCCACCAGCACCCCCAAGTCTCTCTCCTCAGGGCTGCTCTCCAGCCAGTCCCTGCCCAGCCTGGATTTGTGCCTGGGATTGCCTCGACCCAGATGCAGGACCCTGCACTTGGTCTTGTTGAAGCTCATGAGGTTGGCTTGTGCCCACCTCTCCAGCCTGTCCAGGTCCCTCTGGATGGCATCCCTTCCCTCCAGCGTGTCCACTGCACCACACAGCTTGGTGTCATCAGCAAACTGGCTGAGGGTGCACTCGATGCCACTGTCCATGTCACCCACAAAGATGTTGAACAAGACAGGTCCCAGGACTGATCCCTGAGGGACTCCGCTTGTCCCTGGCCTCCACTGGGACATGGACCCGTTGACAGCCACTCTTTGGGTGCGGCCATCAAGCCAGTTCTTTATCCATCTAGTGGTCCATCCATCAAACCCATGTGTCGCCAGCTTGGAGACCAGGAGGTGGTGTGGGACAGTGTCGAAGGCTTTGCTCAAGTCCAGGTAAACGACATCAGTTGCTCGCCCCTCATCTATTAATGCTGTCACCTGATCATAGAAGGCCACCAGGTTTGTCAGGCAGGATTTGCCCTTGGCAAAGCCATGCTGACTATTCCCAATCACCTCTTCACTATTCTTCTGAGTCATTAGTGCCTCCAGGAGGATCTGCTCCATGATCTTTCCGGGCACAGAGGTGAGACTGACTGGCCTGTAGTTCCCCAGTTCCTCCTTCTTGCCCTTTTTGAAAATGGGAGTAATGTTTCCCCTTTTCCAGTCTGTGGGGACTTCCCCAGTCTGCCATGACTTCTGGAATATAATAGAGAGGGGCTTGGCAACCTCATCTGCCAGTTCTCTCTCAGCACCCGTGGGTGTATCCCGTCGGGTCCCATGGACTTGAACACTTTCAGGTTCTTCAGGTGATCACGAACCTGAGCTTCACTTATGATGGGCAGTTCTTCCTCCCCGTCCCTGGCATCGTCTGCCATGACACCAGGAGTGTGGCTGGAGGCCCTTGCAGTGAAGACTGAGGTAAAGAAGTGATTGAGTACCTCAGCCTTTTCCACATCACTTGTGATTAATTCACCACTTTCCTTTCTGAGGGGGCCCACACCTTCCCTAGTCGTCTTCTTGCCATTAACATACCTATAGAAATTCTTAGTGTTCCCTTTAACCCCTGGCTAGATTCAGTTCAAACTCTGCTTTGGCTTTCCTAACCAGGCCTCTTGCTGCTCGGGCAGCTTCCTTATATACCCCCTGTTCTATCTGTCCTTCCTTCCACTTCCTGTAGAGTTTCTTTTTAAGTGATAGTGTGTCCAGCAGCTCCTTGTTCATCCAGGCAGGCCTCCTAGCATTCCTTCCTGCTTTTCTCCTTATAGGTATACATAGCTCCTGGACACAGAGGAGGTGGTCCTTGAATACTGACCAGCTGTCCTGGGTCCCTCTTCCCTCCAGGGCTTCATCCCACGACACTTTGGCCAGCAGATCCCTGCAGCGATCGAAGTCTGCACGCCTAAAGTCTAGGGTCGTAAGCTTAGAATATGTCCTCCTGATTGCCCTGAGGATATTAAATTCAACTGCTTCATGGTCACTGCAGCCAAGGCCGTCTCTGAGCCTCACATTTGTTACCCGCCCTTCCCTGTTGGTGAGAACAAGGTCCAGCGTAGCACCTTTTCTTGTTGGTTCCTCTACCATTTGGAGGAGGAAGTTGTCTTCTATGCAGTCCAGGAACATCCTGGATTGCTGATGCTTGCTGTGTTGTCCCTCCAACAGATGTCAGGGTGGTTGAAATAGGATTTGTGTTTGTAGGGATTTGCTTCTTCTGTGGAAAAATAGTGAAATCTGGGGAGGTTTTTTCCTTCTTCTGTATGTGGCCAGCAGGAGCAGGGAGGTCATTCTGCCCTGGACTCAGCACTGGTTAGGCCACACCTTGAGTTCTGTGTCTGGTTCGGGGCTCCTCAGTTTAGGAAAGATGTTGAGTTGCTGGAATGTGTCCAGAGAAGAGCAACAAAGCTGAGGAGGGCTCTGGAGCACAGCCCGGTGAGGAGAGGCTGAGGAGCTGGGGTTTGTAGCCTGGAGAAGAGGAGCTCAGGGAGACCTTCTTGCTCTCTACAACTACCTGAAGGAGGTTGTAGCCAGGTGGGGGTTGGTCTCTTCTCCCAGGCACCCAGCACCAGAACAAGAGGACACAGTCTCAAGCTGTGCCAGGAGGTTTGGGCTGGATGTTAGGAAGAAGTTCTTCCCAGAAAGAGATTTTTGCTATGGTTTAGTTGATTAGATGGTGTTGGATGATAGGTTGGACTGGATGATCTCAAAGGTCTTTTCCAACCTGGTTAATTCTATTCTATTCTATTCTATTCTATTCTATTCTATTCTATTCTATTCTATTCTATTCTATTCTATCTATTTTCATTTTCAAAGGAATTTAACTAGTAACATATCCAAGTTTTATAGAGGGAAAAGCTGGTGGAAGCACACTGTAACCTCCTTTGTGGGGAGGACAGAGACAGAAGCCAGCTAGATGTTGCTTTAACTTGCTCTTTCACTTTAAATGCCTCCTTATGTGAAACAAACAAAGCATTTAATTGATTCATTAGTTGTGGTTTTTTTGTACAAAAGTTGATTCCCAGCATTTGCACTGGCCACCACAACCTGAGGTGATTCTGCCATTTAACCTGCTCTACTAAAGCCTCACCTGTGTCCAGCTCTGGAGCCCTCAACACAGGCAGGATGTAGACCTGATGGAGCAGGTTCAGAGGAGACCCACCAAAATGATCATGGGGTTGGAACACCTCTGCTACAAAGGCTGAGGGGTTTTGGGGTTGGTCAGTCTGGAGAAGAGAAGTTTTCAGGGAGACCTAAGAGCAGCCTGCCAGTACCTGAATGGGGCTACAAGAAGGCTGCAGAGGGACTGTTTGCAAAGGCCTGCAGTGACGGGATGAGGGGCAGTGGTTTGCAATGGCAGAAGAGGAGATTTAGATTTGATGTAAGGAAGAAGATCTCTACCATGAGGGTGGTGGAACACTGGCAGGGGGTTTACAAGCAGGTAGTTGAGACCCTATCCCTGGAGATCTTCAGTGTGAGGCTCAACAAGGCTCTGAGCAACCCAATCTAGTTGAGAGGGATGTCCCTGCTGACTGCAAGGGAGTTGGACTAGGTGACCTTTGGAGGACCCTTCCAACCCAAACCATTCTGTGATTTTGTGAACCACAGTTGTAAACCTCAATAATAAAGCAGGTCTTGGTATAGTGTAATGAGCTCTTCCAGGCTGGAAGGCACTCTATGGCTGTGAGCAACCTGCTCTAGTGTGAGCTGCCCCTGCCCATGGCAGAGGGCAGAACTTGATGATCCTTAAGGTCCCTTCCAACCCTAACAATTCTATCTATTCTATAAAGCATTTATATATTACTGAGGCAGGACACAGTTTGACACTGCTAGGTTGAAATCTTCCTCAGCTTACACAAACAAACAAAAATGTTAGCCTTAAGCCATGTGAAATACAATGGCTTAGGAATTGTTTTCCTCCTGAAACATCAGCCAGAGATGTGGAGCTCTGACATATTGTCTCGGGGCATTGGGTTGTGAATCCGGCATGGAAGAGAGCGTTGCAGACATAGTTATCTCTTGATGGCTGAGGACGGCTGGCTGTGAACTGGCATGGAAGAGAGCTGTTAAGGGAAAACAGATTGTGCCAGGGCTTCTTGTCATGTTCTCCTTTTATCTTGACGTTAGAAGGTTGACAGCATAAAAATTATTATCTAAAAATTGTAATAAAAATGTATTACCATTGTCATGCTGGTTAGGGCTCTGATAGGAAAGGGAAGCTTTGCAAACAGTCTCTTTCTCCTTCTTGTAGTTTTCCAAATGTGGGAGGCTGCTTCCAGGCTCTGCAGGAGTCCTCCTCCGAAGGTACTGCATAGTGAATCATAGAATCAGTGTGGAAGCACAAGCTCCAACCCCTGCCATGGGCAGGGCTCAGTTAATCATTGATCGACAGTAAACAATAATTAAACTATGTGGGCTGCAGTCCTGAATTTCTCAGCCCCACTTCTGGAACTCCAACTGGGCAACCTGATCTAGAAGAGGATGCCCCTGCTGTCTGCAGGCAGCTTGGACTAGATGGCCTTTGGAGGTCCCTTCCAACCTAACCAGCAAGACCTGTCTGCTGCTATAGTAATCCAACAAATAAATTTTTAGATAATAATTTTATGCTGTCATTTTTCATCATAGAATCACAGAACATCAAAGATCATTTAGAAGGACACCTCACACTAGAGCCCTCTGCTCATCCTCATGGCCTTCTCTTGACGCTTTCTGATCCTTCCTGTGATAGGGGCTCCAGAGCTGGATAGTACTCCAGGTGAAGTCCTTCAAGGATTCAAAATGGCTCAAGATGCTGAGCAATGAAAATACTGTAAAAGCATCCTGGTATAAGCAAGGAAAGTCTTTCATTTCAGATCAAAGGTTATTTACTTTACTGGGCCAGCTATAGTTGGAGGAAGGGGGCTGAGAAATTCAGACTGCAGCCCACATAGTGCCATCAATGATTAACTGAGCATCACACCACTAGCTCAGTCAGAGACAATGGCATGACAACCTTCTAACGTCAAGATAAAAGGAGAACATGACAAGAAGCCCTGGCACAATCTGTTTTCCCTTAACAGCTCTCTTCCATGCCAGTTCACAGCCAGTCCTCAGCCATCAAGAGATAACTATGTCAGAGCTCCACATCTCTGGCTGATGTTTCAGGAGGAAAACAATTCCAAGCCATTGTATTCTACACATGGCTAAGGCTAACATTTACTGTTTGTTTGTGTAAAGCTGAGGAAGATTTCAGCCTAGCAGTGTCAAACTGTGTCGTGCCTCAGCTAATATACAAATGCTTTATAGAATAGGTAGAATTGCCATAGGGGTTGGAAGGTTGACCTTAAGGATCATCAAGTTCTAGCCCTCTGCCATGGGCAGGGGCAGCTCACGCACTAGAGCGAGGTTGCTCACAGCCATAGAGTGCCTTCCAGCCTGGAAGAGCTCATTTCACTGTACCAAGGCCTGCTTTATTATTGGAGGTTTACAACTGCTGTGGTTCACAAAATCCACGGGAATGGTTTGAGGTTGGAAGGGTCCTCCAAAGGTCACCTGAGTCCAACTCCCTGCAGCTCTGCAGGGGACATCCTCAGCTAGCCCGGGTTGCTCAGAGCGCTTGTTGAGCCTCACACTGAAGATCTCCAGGGATAGGGATCCCGCCCACCTGCTCGTGAGCCCCCTGCCAGTGTTCCACCACCCTCACAGAGATCTTCTTCCTGTGATCACCCAAATCTCCTCTTCTGCCATTGCAAACCACTGCCCCTCATCCCGGCACTGCAGGCCTTCGCAACAGTCCCTCTGCAGCCTTCTTGCAGCCCCATTCAGGCTGCTCGGGCAGGCTGCTCTTAGGATCTCCCTGAAAAACTTCTCTCTCTCAGACTGACCAATCCCCAAAACCCTCGGCCTTTGTAGCAGAGGTGTTCCAACCCCATGATCATTTTGAGTGGGTCGCGTCTGAACCTGCTGCATCAGGTCTACATCCTGCCTGTGTTGAGGGCTCCAGAGCTGAGACACAGGTGAGGACTTTAGTAAGGAGGCTGGATTAAATGGCAGAATCACCTCCTCGGAGGCTGTGGTGCCATTTGCAAATGCTGGGAGTACGAAAGAGCCGCAACTAATGAATCAGCCAAATGTTTGTTTGTTTCACATAGGGAGGCATTTAAGGTGAGAAGAGGCAAGTTAAAGCAACATCTAGCTGGCTTCTGTCTCTGTCCTCCCCACAAAGGAGGTTACAAGCAGCTTCCACCAGCTTTTCCTCTATAAAACTTGGATATGTTACTAGTTAAATTCCTTTGAAATGAAAAAATAGATAGAATAGAATAGAATAGAATAGAATAGAATAGAATAGAATAGAATAGAATAGAATAGAATAGGAATTAACCAGGTTGGAAAAGACCTTGAGATCATCCAGTCCAACCTATCATCCAACACCATCTAATCAACTAAACCATAGCAAAATCTCTTCTAAGAACTTCTTTCCTAACATCCAGCCCAAACCCTCCCTGGCACAGCTTGAGACTGTGTCCCTTGTTCTGGTGCTGGGTGCCTAAAGAGACTAATCCCCACCTGGCTACACCTCCTTCAGGTAGTTGTAGAGGAGCAAGAAGGCTGTCCCCCTGAGCCTCTCCTTCTCTCCAGGCTAAGCAACCCCAGCTCCCTCAGCCTCTCCTCACCGGGCTGACGTGCTCCAGGGAAAGCCCTCCTCAGCTTTGTTGCTTCTTTCTGCTGGACAACATTCCAGCAACTCCAACATCTTTCCTAAACTGAGGAGCCCCGAACCAGACACAAGGCTCCAGGCGTGGCCTAACCGAGATGCTGAGTCCAGGGCAGAAGTATTTCCCCCACATACAGAAGAAGGAAAACCTCCCCAGATTTCACTATTTTTCCACAGAAGAAGCAAATCCCTACAAACACAAATCCTATTCCAACCGCCCTGACATCTGTTGGAGGGGCCAACAGCAGCAGCAGCAGCAATCCAGGATGTTCCTGGACTGCATAGAAAAGACAACTTCCTCACTCCAAATGGTAGAGAAACCAAGACAGGCAGGTGCTCACAGCTGACGTTGGTGTCTCACCAACGAGGGGGAGGGCGGGTAGCAACATGTGAGGCTCAGAGACGGCCTTGGCCGACAGTGACTACATGCAGTTGAGTTCAATATCCTCAGGAGCAATCAGGAGAGTCATATTCTAAGCTTACACCCTAGACCCTAGGCGATGCAGACTTCGATCGCCGCAGGGATCTGCAATAGAATGGCCTAAGTGTCGTGGGACGAAGCCCTGAGGGAAGAGGGAGCCAGGACAGCTGGTCAGTATTCAAGGACCACCTCCTGTGTCCAGGAGCTATGTATACCTATAAGGAGAAAAGCAGGAAGGAATGCTCAGGAGGCCGGCCTGGATGAACAAGGAGCTGCTGGACACACTATCACTTAAAAGAAACTCTACAGGAAGTGGAAGGAGGACAGATAGAACAGGGGGAGACAGGGAAAGCTGCCCAGAGCAGGGAAGAGCCCTGGTTAAAAGCAGGAAGTTTGAACCTGAATCTGCCAGGGGGTTAAAAGGAACACTAGGAAGTTCTATAGGTATGTTAATGGCAAAAGACGACTAGGGAAGGTGTGGGCCCCCTCAGAAAGAGAGAGTGGTGAGTGAGTGATGGAAAAGGCTGAGTACTCAATCACTTCTTTACCTCAGTCTTCACTGCAAGGGCCTCCAGCCACACTCCTGGTGTCATGGCACGATGCCAGGACGGAGGAAGAACTGCCCATCATAAGTGAAGCTCAGGTTCGTGATCACCTTGAAGAACCTGAAAGTGTTCAAGTCCATGGGACCCGACGGATACACCCACGGGTGCTGAGAGAACTGGCAGATGAGGTTGCCAAGCCCTCTCTATTATATTCCAGAAGTCATGGCAGACTGGGGAAGTCCCCACAGACTGGAAAAGGGGAAACATTACTCCCATTTTCAAAAAGGGTAAGAAGGAGGAACCGGGAACTACAGGCCAGTCAGTCTCACCTCTGTGCCCGAGATCATGGAGCAGATCCTCCTGGAGGCACCACGACTCAGAAGAATAGTGAAGAGGTGATTAATAGTCAGCATGGCTTTGCCAAGGGCAAATCCTGCCTGACAAACCTGGTGGCTCTCTATGATCAGGTGACAGCATTAATAGATAGAGGGGCGCAGCAACTGATGTTGCTTACCTGGACTTGAGCAAAGCCTTCGACACTGTCCCACACCACCTCCTGGTCTCCAAGCTGGCGACACATGGGTTTGATGGATGGACCACTAGATGGATAAAGAATTGGCTTGATGGCCGCACCCAAAGAGTGGCTGTCAACGGGTCCATGTCCCAGTGGGAGGCCAGGGACAAGCGGAGTCCCTCAGGGATCAGTCCTGGGACCTGTCTTGTTCAACATCTTTGTGGGTGACATGGACAGTGGGCATCGAGTGCACCCTCAGCCAGTTTGCTGATGACACCAAGCTGTGTGGTGCAGTGGACACCCTGGAGGGAAGGATGCCATCCAGAGGGGACCTGGACAGGCTGGAGAGCTGGGCACAAGCCAACCTCATGAGCTTCAACAAGACCAAGCGCAGGGTCCTGCATCTGGGTCGAGGCAATCCCAGGCACAACCTGGTGCTGGGCAGGGACTGGCTGGAGAGCAGCCCTGAGGAGAGAGACTTGGGGGTGTTGCAGGGACGAGTAACAGGAAACTCTCAATGTGCGCTTGCAGCCCGGAAAGCCAATCAGATCCTGGGCTGCATCAGGAGAAGCTGGGTGACTCAGCAGGTCAAGGGAGGTGCTTCTCCCCCACTAGCTCTGGTGAGACCCCACCTGAAAGACGCCCTCCAGTTCTGGAGCCCCTATTACAGGAGGGACGTGGAGGCCGGAGCGTGTCCAGAGAAGGGCCACGAGGATGATCAGAGGGCTGGGAGCGACCTCTCCCTGTGGACAGATGGAAGGAGTTGGGGCTGTTCAGTCTGGAGAAGAGAAGGCTCCGAGGTGACCTCATTGGCGTGCTTCAGTATCTGAAGTGGGGCCTACAGGAAGGTTGGGGAGGGACTCTCAGATCTCAGGTAGTGATAGACTAGGGGGAATGGATTGAAGCTGGAAATGGGAGATTCAGGCTAGATGTGAGGAAGAAGTTCTTCACCATGAGAGTGGTGAAGCCCTGGAATGGGTTATCCAGGGAGGTGATTCAGATTGGATGTTAGGAAGAAGTTCTTCCCCATGAGGGTGGAGAGACACTGGCACAGGCTGCCCAGGGAGGGGGTGGAAGCCTCATCCCTGGAGGTTTTGCAGCCAGGCTGGATGTGGCTGTGAGCAACCTGCTGTAGTGTGAGGTGTCCCTGCCCATGGCAGGGGGCTTGTAACTGGATGATCCTTGAGGTCCCTTCCACCCCTAACAATTCTATGATTCTATGAAACCACAGGTTTGTACAAACACCTGCCCTGTCCCACTTATCACTCAACAAGCTGTCTTCAAAGCTCCTTAGCTTAGAGGATTATTTTGACTAATAGTGCTTTACAAATATGAAGTGATCTCTCCTTTGAAAGAGTTGAAGTAACCGGCTGCTCTCCTGCTTCTAGCACAATCTTTTCTCCCCGTCTCTAGTCTCCATTGTCCAGCATTCTGGTCTTTGCATGCATGATATGGTAACTCTTTGGATATGTGAAATTATGATTGATTGTCAAAATCAATATAGCGCTGCTAAAACCAAATAAAAATCTCATCAGGTGACCATTCTCTTAATCCTGTGCTGAGTGCTTCATTGTTCTGTTCAATAGAATGCAATAGAATAAACTAGGTTGGAAGAGACCTTCAAAATCATCAAGTCCAACCTATCATCCAACACCACCTAATCAACTAAACCATGCAACCAAGCACCCTATCAAGTTTCCTCCTAAACACCTCCAATGATGGTGACTCCACCACCTCCCTGGGCAGCCCATTCCAATGGGCAATCACTCTCTCTGTGTAGAACTTCCTCCTAACCTCCATCCTAAACCTGCCCTGGCACAGCTTGGGACTGTGTCCTCTTGTTCTGGTGCTGGTGGCCTGGGTTCAAGTCTGAGACTTAATCTTTGTTCACACAATAAATATGTCTTTATAATATTTCATAGAATCATAGAATCAATAAGGTTGGAAAAGATCTCAGAGACCATCAAGTCCAACCTGTTACCCAACACCTCCTGACAACTAAACCATGACTCCAAGTGCCGCATCCAATCCTTTTTTTTTGAACACCTCCAGGGGAGTGACTCCACCACCTCCCTGGGCAGCACATTCCAATGGCCAATCTCTCTTTCTGGGAAGAACTTTCTCCTCACCTCAAGCCTAAACTTCCTCTGGCACAGCTTGAGACTGTGTCCTCTTGTTCTGTTGCTGGTTTCCTGGAAGAAGAGACCAACCCCCACCTGGCTACACCCTCCCTTTAGGTAGTTGTAGAGAGCAATAAGATCTCCCCTGAGCTGCTTCTTCTCTATTTACTTTAGTTCAGCTTAGTGTGTTTCAAGCTGTCATGTCAGAAATCCAAGATTAAAACATTGTATTTTACTTGCCAAAACAAAAGAAATAAAACAACAAAGGGGAAATATTCTAGGGATTAAAAATATTTGCCTTGTTTGCATGTGCTACTCTGTGCAGTTTGTGCAAATCAACACAAAGGCAAAAAGATGATGCTGAAGAATGTAGGCAGTGCTGCTCTCACTCAGCATACTTGACACAATATTTGTGCTTCTGGCAAACTGAGCTTAGACTTAGTTATTTTATCTAACCTTCCTTTGCTCTCTTGATCTACATGGAATATTTTCCAGGTATTAGCTGGTCATGTCCAGATCTGGGCCCCTCAGTTCAAGAAGGACCTCAGGGCACTAATAAAAGGAGTCCAGCACAGAGCCACAAAAATGATTAAAGGAGTAGAACATCTTCCTTATGAGGAGAGACTGAGGGACCTGAGGCGCTTTAGCTTGGAGAGAAGGAGCCTCAGAGGGGACCTCATTCGTGTTTATAAAGATTTAAAGGCTGAGTGCCAAGAGGCTGGAGCCAAGCTCTGCTGGGTGATGCCCAATGCCAGCACAAGGGGCAGTGGTGGAAGCTGAGGCATAGGAAACAGGAGGAAGAAACTTTTAGCTGCCAGGGTGAACAGGCTGCCCAGGAGGATTGTGGAGTCTCCCTCTCTGGAGATATTCAAAACCCACTTGGATGTGTTCCTGTGTGATCTGGTGCAGGTGATCCTGCTCTGGCAGGGGGTTGGAGTGGGCAATCTTTCGAGGTCCCTCCCAACCCCTAACATTCCGTGGTACTGTGTGAAAAGCTCTCATTCTCCTGCTATACATTACGAACAACTTTCAGAGGAATACCTCTAAGTGCTAGCATTGTATGGAAGCAGAGCAATGCTGGAATAAAGAAGGGAAGAGTTTGGATATCCAGATAGTTCTGCAGTCCACCAAGACTGTTATTTCTGTTCTGTTTGTATAAGGGCTATAAAATATGAGCTGGGAGTGTGATGTCAATGCATCCACTTTCAATAATTGATATGATGAATAATCTCAACCTTCTGACACCTCCTGTATCTCCTCACATCTCAGGAAACTTCATTCATCAACCATATTTGAAATGTTTAAGTAATCTCAGTGATGTATGGAGCACTGAAACTCCCTTGTTAGAAATCCACGCTACTATCATTCTATCAAATTAAAAAGCCACTGAGCTCTTGTGCATAAAATTATCATAAATTATCTCTGAAGGTTCATTGCTGTTTGGAATGTTTAATTGCTCACTCAGCTGAACTTCAGCAGCTCAAGATTATTAATCAGTTTGTCAGAGGGTTTCTCATAATATCATCTCTTGTGCTGCAGTTATGTGCTTAGAAAACCCATGTGCAAGACAGTTTCGTGCAGCAAGTCAACAGCAGCCATGCATACCCTTCACAATATTCCTTTCATATATTTAAGAGCATTTTTGGCTGTTGATTTCTTACAGAAGACTGAGATACTGTAATTACCTTAGCCTAATTGTTTTGGATGGGCAACTGGATTCTCCAAACCTGTATTTATAAGTAAGAGCAGAGTTGGACTTTAAGCCTGGGAATTTTGAAGCATTTAATCCCACTTCATTGTTGATTGTTCTCACAACAGTAAATATAGTATCATAGAATCATAGGATGGTTTGTGTTGGAAGGGATCTCCGAAGGTCATCCAGGCCAACCCCCTGCAGTCAGCGGGGACATCCTCCACTAGATCAGGTTGCTCAGAGCCTTGTGAAGCCTCACCTCGAGTAGCTCCAAGAATGGGGCCTCAACTACCTCAACTGCCTCCCTGGGTAACCTGTTCCAGTGTTCCACCAGTCTTGTGCTAAAGAACTTTTTCCTACCATCCAATTTAAATCTTCTCTTCTATCATTTTAAACCATTGCTCCTTGTCCTATCACTGCAGGCCTTTGGAAACAGTCCCTCTGCAACCTGATCTAGTGGAGGATGTCCCTGCTGACTGCAGAGGGGTTGGACTGGATGATCTTTGGAGATTCCTTCCAACACAAACCATTCTATGATTCCAGGATTCCAGGATTCCAGGATTCTAGGACTGATTCTGTGATTCTTCTCCATTAATATGATTCTACTCCATTACTAATCATTACACTGTTTCCTACACATGTAGAAAGAAAGGGAATGAATGCTGCCATGTAGCTGATAACTGTCAAGAATCTATATCAAACCAGGTTGATGGGTTGGATGTGATGATCTTGAAGGTCTCTTTCAACCTGGTGTATTGTATTGTATTGTATTGTATATCACACCCGGGGATATCTATCAAAAATAAGTGAAAGTAAGTATCAGTTTGTTTTCTTCATCAAACTTCTTTCAGAACATTGAAATATTGGAGTGATAAACACTTTTGAGCACCAGGAATATGGTGAGTGCTAGCATTAGTTATTTTTTTCTATAGGTATTCACATTTTAATCCTTCAAAGCCTTTCTTTAAGCATATTATGTCCAGCAGCTGCTGCTAAAATGGGCAGCAACACACCAGTAACAAATACATTCCAGTCCTATACTTTCTGACATCTGGGGATAGCAAAGCACATCACAACAAATGCATAAGCAACTTCTTGGTGCAAGTGCAGCACCATTACCCATCTCCATTAGGCAGTACTTCTAGCACCAAGAAATAAAGATTGTCATTATCTTTGGCACTGAATCAAAGCCAAAATGATATGCTGAAGATTGAGCATGAAATTTTTTGAAGAAATAGGAAGAGAAGCCAGATCCTCAGATTCCCAGTAACGTGTCTTAACACATGAATCCTTCCTTCATCACCCTGCTTAACAGCGATGCCTTACAGATGAACAACTGAGCTGTGATTAGATAGATTGCAGAATCTTCAGTATTTGTATCTTTTTTTTCTGTTCTTTGCACCATACAAGTCTGCCATAGCATATATTAGCAGAAGGAAAATACAGCATTGAGAAACGTGGGAAGAAAATGTCTGAAGAGCATTTATGTGCGTGGCAGATAGCAACAACCCCTGGATATGTTCAGTTCTTTAAGGGAAGAGTATACATACACTTTGTGCATGTGTTGCTATTCCTCCATCCAACGTCTGTTGATTCATTCATTGATTTCATCAAATCACTCTGGACAAGCTGTGGACAAGCTATTATGGTTGATCCCAAACCTGCACACTTGGCTCTCCTTGTCTCACGGTCTCAGCGAAAACAAGCTCATTGTGCTAATGCAACACTCATCCGTAAGAATCAAGACTGTTGTCACTGTTTAAATGCGAGGAGCAGGCATCAGTTCTGGATATTGCAAAGAAGGTTTTGCATCTCTGTCAATACACAGAGAAAATGAAGGTGGTGCTGCAATTAGCTCACCCATTAATCCATGGAAGGGAATTATGACTAACATTTTCTGGATGTCAAGGAACCAGAAGGATATGCACATAGAAAAAAGAAGAACATCACACATAATAAGTTAGACTTCTCAGTTTTACTGGTTTTATACTCTTCCTGTTAGCTGCTTCTCCTTTCACAACTCCTGTCCTCTCCTTATTTAAGCATGAAACCTAGAATAACTTCTATTGGCATCCAACCATTCAGACCCACTCTCTGGTGGTTAAATTCCTTCATCATTTATATCAACTTGGAGCCTGAACCAGAAATTCTAGTGATGTAGGTGTCACTCCTTCCATGCCCAGAGTCAGATATGTTACAAGTAAAGGCTGTTGATGCAGATTTTGTCTTTCATGTGCCAGAGCATCTGAAGTATCACACTAATGCACGCTTGCATATCAGAAAGTGTGTTAACCTTCAATGTACAATTTCCTTTGTACATGACTCATTAATTTTATAGCTCATAACACTCCATTATGTTAGTCCAGCTATGACATGTACTTGAGTGTATGCATGAAAGGCTCTCGTGGATGTTAACTTGGAAAAACTTCCTCTATTTTAACATAAAATTAATTAGAAATAGCAAATTGTGATCATTTTTCATGCAAGCATTGTATTTGGGCATTGATTTGTGAAACAGTTTAGATATAGAGAACATTGTTTGTTTGTTCTAGAAAAGGAAATCCTGCATACCATAATTTAACTCAGGACATAGTTTAGTTTGGAAAAGGGGAGGCTGAGGGGAGACCTCACCACTCTCTACAACTACCTGAAAGGATGTTTTAGAGGGGCTGGTGCTGGTCTCTTCTCACAGGTAATTAGTGATAGAACAAGAGGGAATGGCCTCAAGCTGTGACTGAGTAGGTTTAGACTGGATATTAGGAAAGATTTTTTCCTAGCAAGAGTGGTCAGGGATTGGAATGTGCTGCCCAGGGAAGTGGTGGAGTCCCCAAGGCTTGCTGTGTTTCAAGGTGGTTTGGATGTGGTGCTTGGGGCTATGGTTTAGGGGTGACTGACAATATGATTCTGCTGTAAATTGCTGTGAACCCTTATAGTGAGAAGCAAACCCTGTGGCTTGTGGGGGTTTTTGAGTATGAGACTGAGAACTCAAATTAAATGACCAGAGAAAAAAAAAGTACTTAGATTTTTTTGCATTTCATTTCCATTTCACTTCTCTTGCCAGCTTATAACCCAATTCTGAAACTGAAATTAATTTACTCAGCAAGGTACCATGAGGTAAAATGAAGATTTGATAAATAGAATCATAGAATCAGTCAGGATTGGAAGGGACCACAAGGATCATCTAGTTCCAACCCCCCTGCCATGGGCAGGGACACCCCACACTAGATCAGGCTGGCCAGAGCCTCGTCCAGCCTGGTCTTAAACACCTCCAGGGACGGGGCCTCAACCACCTCCCTGGATAACCCATTCCAGGGCTTCACCACTCTCATGGTGAAGAACTTCTTCCTCACATCTAGCCTGAATCTCCCCATTTCCAGCTTCAATCCATTCCCCCTAGTCCTATCACTACCTGAGATCCTGAGAAGTCCCTCCCCAGCCTTCCTGTAGGCCCCCTTCAGATACTGGAAGGCCACAATGAGGTCACCTCGGGAGCCTTCTCTTCTCCAGACTGAACAGCCCCAACTCCTTCCATCTGTCCTCACAGGAGAGGTGCTCCAGCCCTCTGATCATCCTCGTGGCCCTTCTCTGGACACGCTCCAGCACCTCCACATCCCTCCTGTAATAGGGGCTCCAGAACTGGAGGCAGTACTCCAGGTGGGGTCTCACCAGAGCTGAGTAGAGGGGGAGAAGCACCTCCCTTGACCTGCTGGTCACACTTCTCCTGATGCAGCCCAGGATCTGATTGGCTTTCCGGGCTGCAAGCGCACATTGAGAGCTCCTGTTGAGCTTCTCGTCCACCAGCACCCCCAAGTCTCTCTCCTCAGGGCTGCTCTCCAGCCAGTCCCTGCCCAGCCTGGATTTGTGCCTGGGATTGCCTCGACCCAGATGCAGGACCCTGCACTTGGTCTTGTTGAAGCTCATGAGGTTGGCTTGTGCCCACCTCTCCAGCCTGTCCAGGTCCCTCTGGATGGCATCCCTTCCCTCCAGCGTGTCCACTGCACCACACAGCTTGGTGTCATCAGCAAACTGGCTGAGGGTGCACTCGATGCCACTGTCCATGTCACCCACAAAGATGTTGAACAAGACAGGTCCCAGGACTGATCCCTGAGGGACTCCGCTTGTCCCTGGCCTCCACTGGGACATGGACCCGTTGACAGCCACTCTTTGGGTGCGGCCATCAAGCCAGTTCTTTATCCATCTAGTGGTCCATCCATCAAACCCATGTGTCGCCAGCTTGGAGACCAGGAGGTGGTGTGGGACAGTGTCGAAGGCTTTGCTCAAGTCCAGGTAAACGACATCAGTTGCTCGCCCCTCATCTATTAATGCTGTCACCTGATCATAGAAGGCCACCAGGTTTGTCAGGCAGGATTTGCCCTTGGCAAAGCCATGCTGACTATTCCCAATCACCTCTTCACTATTCTTCTGAGTCATTAGTGCCTCCAGGAGGATCTGCTCCATGATCTTTCCGGGCACAGAGGTGAGACTGACTGGCCTGTAGTTCCCCAGTTCCTCCTTCTTGCCCTTTTTGAAAATGGGAGTAATGTTTCCCCTTTTCCAGTCTGTGGGGACTTCCCAGTCTGCCATGACTTCTGGAATATAATAGAGAGGGGCTTGGCAACCTCATCTGCCAGTTCTCTCAGCACCCGTGGGTGTATCCCGTCGGGTC
>CM066585.1:3075000-3092500 GCA_033816785.1 Picus viridis | reverse complement strand
TGTCTTTTACTGAGTTGTTTTGGTCTTAGGATTGAGGTTCCTGTGGTACCACAGTGAATTCCTCCTTCATGCAGTATAATGCTGTTGCAGACAGTAATACTGTTGAGTTCTCTACAGGTTTCTTGCATGATCAAGATAGTAGATTTGTGTCACTCTGCTCTCCTCCAGTGAGACCTGACCTGGAGTGTTGCATCCAGCTCTGGAGCACTCAACGCAGGAAGGACATGGACCTGCTGGAGCACATCCAGAGGAGGGCCATGAAAATGTCAGGAGGTTGGACCACCTCTGCTATGAGGACAGGCCAAGGGAGCTGGGGCTGTTCAGCAAGGAGAAGAGAAGGCTACAGGGAGACCTAGTAGCAGCCTGCCAGTACCTGAAGGGGTCTACAAGAAGGATGGACAAAGACTGTTTGCAAGGGCCTGCAGTGACAGGACAAGAGGCAATGGTTTGAAATGAGAGAAGAGAAGATTTAGATTGGGCGTTAGGAACAAGTTCTTTACTGTGAGGGTAGTGGAACGTTGGGACAGGTTGCCCAGGTTGAGTCCCCATCCCTGCAGGTCTTCAAGGTCAGGCTTGACAAGGCTCTGAGCAACCTGATCTAGTGGAGGTTACCATTCTATGATTCTGTGAAGTCATAGTGCTTAGAACTGACCTGTATGCCACTTACCGGTACACCAGAGATACTTTTGCTGTAGTAATCACCATTCTGCATGTTGCCAAAGAAAAGTGTACAGAATACAGAATGAACCAGGTTGGAAAAGACCTCAGAGATCACCAAGTCCGACCTATCACCCAACACCATCTAATCAACTAAACCATGGCACTAAGTGCCTCGTGCAGTCTGGTTTTAAACCCCTCCAATGATGGTGACTCCACCACCTCCCTGGGCAGCACATTCCGATGGCCACATGCAGTTTCTGGATGTGAGCAAATTATTTTGCTTCCCTTTTTTGTTTCCACTATTTGAGTTTGAGCAGGGGAGCCTTGTTGTTTTGGGAAGCTGAACAACATGAAGAATGTGCTCTCTCTATGTAGCTTTTGACTTAAGCAAGTTAAAAATCTGTTACTCAGCCGAGCACTGCAATAATTCTTCTGCCTATTACCTTATTAAATCTCTCAGATTATTCTGTAAATGTATGGAAGATTAACTCCAAGCAAAACTGTGGGGCCAAGGGGAGAGGATGTGTTAAACAAGCATAATGAAATGCTATAAACATAACATCATGTATTGCAGCTAGCTCTGTATCTTAAAAAGAAAATAAAATTTATGTTGTCATTAAAATAGATAAATTCTGTGCTTAGAGCCTTGGAATCTTTTTAAGACATTGAATTCCAGCTTGCAAAACAGTATTCTAGGTTGGAACTGGATGATCCTTGAGGTGCCTTCCTACCCGAACGAGTCTATGATTCTGTGTCCCAGCTAACTGCTATGTAAAAGGGATAATCACTTCCCCCGGGCTGCTGGCTCTGCTGATCCGTAAGGTTATTTGCAGGTCTGCCTTTGCTGCCACTCTACAGTGCTGGGTCATGTTCAGCTTGCTGCCCCACCAGGACTGCCAGGTCCTTTCCTGCAGAGCTGCTCCCCAGCCAGTCCGTTCCAGCCTGCACTGTTGCCAGGTAAAGAACCCTGCATTTGCCCTTATTGTCATGGCGTTCCTACTGGCTCATCTAGGCCCCTCTGCATCACAGAATCACAGAATTACTGAGGCTGGAAAACACCTCTGAGATCATCAAGTCCAGCCTAAAACCTAACACCACCACATCAACTAAACCATGCCACACCCAAGCTTTCCTTAAAGACTCCCAGTGATGGCGACTCCACCACCGCCCTGGGTAGTCCATCCCAGTGCCTAATCAGCCTTGCCGGGAGGAAGTGCTGCCTAATATCCAACCTAAACCTCCCCTGGCACAGCTTCATGCCATGCCTTCTTGTCCTGTCACAAGTTGCCTGGGGGAGAGCCTGACCCCAGCTGACTACAACTTCCTTTTAGGTAGTTGTAGAGAGTGATAAGGTCTCCTCTAAGTCTTCTCTTCTCCAGGCTGAACACCCCCAACTCACTCAGCCTTTCCTCATATGACTATTGATAGACCTTGATGAGATCCCCCCCTGACTACAGCTTCCTTTTAGGTAGCTGGGCAGCCCCGCCTCCCAATTTGCTGTCCTGTGCAAACCTGAGGGAAGTGCACTGGTTTACATTCTCCAGATAAGTGGTAAAGATGTTACACAGGAACAGAGATTCATAATTACAACTTCATCAAGAGGAAGAAGTGCAAACACCTATGCTTTTTTTAATAGGTCTTACCTTTTCTGCTCCCTTTTATTTACAATTAGGTGGTGCCAAATGCTGTCTCAGTCTTCTCTGTATGACTACCTGCTATTGAGTATTAATGCGGTAGTAACATGTATAGAAAGTCAGAATATCCTCCCACCTTCCTCTATTTTCTCTCAGAGTATCATCAAGCTTCCTACACTCAGCTTTTGGTGGAAGCTTTTCAAACAACAGGACTGAAAAAGCAGTACTAAAGCTGCAATGAGAGGCAGTTTCAATGCTCTTATCGAGGAGCTCAGAGCACTACCTCAAGTTCAGTTTCTTCTGTGTCAGCAATCCCTAACATACCTCAAACTCATTTCAAAGGTGTATCTCCTCTGCCACAAAGCACCTCACACCTAGCTTTTAAACATTCTTTTCAGCTCTGAAGAAGCTCTTACACAAGAATCTCAATCACTTAAATCTCCAGGAATTAAAATACATGTCAGGCCCTTCTCAGAGATGCCCAAGGACAGGACAAGGGGCAATGGGTGGAGGCTGGAGCAGAGGAGTTTCCACATGAATGTAAGGAAAAGCTTTTTCATTGTGAGAGTGACAAAATACTGGAGCAGGCTGCCCAGAGACCTTGTGGAGTCATCTTCTCTGGAGACATTCCAAACCCATCTGGGTGTGTTGTGTATGAGCTGCTCTGGCAGTGAGATTGGACTGGATGATCTTTTCAGGTCACTTCCAACCCCTAATGTTCTGTGATTCTGTGATTTGAGTAAGTCTTGTTTCACATTACAAACTGTTTGCTACCTGGCAGATCCACTGTAGGAATACATGTCATCTTTCAGAAGTTTCTTATTGCTTGAATGTGTCCAGAGAAGGGCAACAAAGCTGGGGAGGGGTCTGGAGCACAGCCCTGTGAGGAGAGGCTGAGGGAGCTGGGGTTGCTTAGCCTGGAGAAGAGGAGGCTCAGGGGAGACCTTCTTGCTGTCTACAACTACCTGAAGGGAGGTTGTGGCCAGGTGGGAGTTGGTCTCTTCTCGCAGGCAACCAGCACCAGAACAAGAGGACACAGTCTCAAGCTGTGCCAGGGGAGGTTTAGGCTGGATTTAAGAAGAAATTCTTCACAGAGTGATCTGCAAGTGGAATGTGTTGCCCAGGGAGGTGGTGGAGTCCCCATCCCTGGAGGTGTTTATAAAGAGCCTGGTTGAGGCACCTGGTGCCATGTTTTAGTTGATTGGATGGTGTTGGGTGAACTGGATGATCTCTGAGGTCTTTTCCAACCTGGTTAATTCTGTGATCACTGACTAGTTACCAGAGTGCACTAATTCAGAATCTTTACAAATAAGGATTTGGTTTCAGACTGGTAGCCTGAAGTTATGTTGCTGCTCAAGACTTCATCCAGGTTGGATAAGGCCTCGAGCAGCCAAGTTTCGTTGAGAGGCATCCCTGCCATGGCAGGGAGGTTGGAGTAGATGATCTCTGAGGTCCTTTCCAACCTAAGCCATTCTAGGATTAAAATGCAGCACACTTAAGAGAATTTTCTGTGTGTCTGACAAATCCAGACATACAACAGGGTCAATCACTAGTTTTTCAGGCAGTGAAAATACAAAATGCAGTATGTTGCTGACTGCAATATCACTCTGTCCTCACTTTCTGTTTATTGAACATGCGAAAACTGAAATTGCAGTAGACTGCCTGTTGGTAAAAATTGCACAGGAGGTCTTGGCAATGGTCTGCTGGACTTTTTGTTCACATGGGTGAAACTTTAGTATCAGAAAAGAAGAGCTTTATACTTCAAGAGTATTTTGCTGGGCGGCTTCTGACTGTGGTCCATTAAGTTTGCATTCTGTTGACTGGCAGTTAATTTCACTGTTCTGAAAGACAAAACTGCATGAATTACCATCCCCTTGCATTTCCACACTTGTTATTAAACACAGAGACTCTGGAGTAGGTTTCATTTGGAATCCTGACTAATGATGGTGTTTCTAACCAAGCATTTGAGGTTATTCCTCATTTTCCCATTTCTCTCTCTTTCTATTGTTGAATTGGAAGCCAGGCTGGATGTGGCTGTGAGCAACCTGCTGTAGTGTGAGGTGTCCCTGCCCATGGCAGGGGGTTGGGACTGGATGATCCTTGAGGTCCCTTCTAACCCTGACAATTCTATGGTTCTATGATTCATACTGATAATGTAGAGTATTGCTACAAAGGCAGGGGTAGGAAGTATCCCAGATATGTAAGCTGTGCTCCCAGAAGTGCTGCTGTGCTGGCTTCTGGTCACTGCTGCCTGAATAAGCCAGGATCAGGTCTGGGGTTTAGATTTCTCTCTCTAGAAATAAAAATACCTTTTTTTTTTTTGTTAAGCTATCTCATTACTCTGAGTCTTCACCGAATCACAGAAGCATCCAGGAAAAGACCCTCAGGATCACCAAGTCCAACCCAGAACCCTGCTCTACAAGGGGCACCCCTAAACCATAACCCCATGCACCACATCCAAACCCCCTTGAAACACATCCAGGCTTGGGGACTCCACCACCTCCCTGGGCAGCACATTCCAATCCCTGACCACTCTTGCTGGGAAAAAAATGTTCTTAATGTTCAGTCTAAACCTACCCAGCTGCAGCTTGAGGCCATTCCCTCTTGTTCTTTCACTAATTATCTGGGAGAAGAGAGCAGCACCAACCTCTCCACAACACCCTTGGCTATGGAAAAACTCTTATGTTCCTGTAGTTGCCTTGGTGAGAATGGAAAGCTGGGATAGAGGAACAGCTTTCAAAGCAGATTTGCTGCACTGGTGAAAACAAGTTCTGCACCGTCACAACAGCAACACAAAAAGATTCAGAATCACAGAATTAATATCATAGTATAGTATCAGTCAGGGTTGGAAGGGACCACAAGGATCACCTAGTTCCAACCCCCTGCCATGGGCAGGGACACCCCACACTAGATCAGGCTGGCCAGAGCCTCATTCAGCCTGGGCTTAAACACTTTCATGGACGGGGCCTCAACCACCCCCCCGGATAACCCATTCCAGGGCTTCACCACTCTCATGGTGAAGAACTTCTTCCTCACGTCCAGCCTGAATCTCCCCACCTCCAGCTTCATTCCATTCCCCCTAGTCCTATTATTCCTGTGCTTGCATGTGTGGAATGGATTTTGCCTCTGAAATTTGAGTACACTGCAGGTTTTTTATTTGTTTGTCAGCATTGTTCTCTTTTTAGGAATGGGGAACTTATTTTTTCTTCATCATTAAACTGCCTGCCTGTAATAATCTTGTCTCCTAGGGATGTTGTTACAGAACAGCCTCTTGGAGCAAACTTCTCTTGCAAATCAAAATGGGAAACTGAGTTAATTTTTTTGCTAAAGAATCATAAAATCAACCAGGCTGGAAAAGACCTCAGAGATCATCAAGTCCAACCTATTACCTAATACCTAACACAACACCTCCTGACTAACTAAACTGTGGCTCCAAGTGCCATATCCAGTCCTTTTTTGAACACCTCCAGGGATGGTAACTCCACCACCAGCCTGGGCAGCACATTCCAATGGCCAATTACTCTTTCTGGGAAGAACTTTCTCCTCACCTCCAGCCTAAACCTCCCCTGGCACAGCTTGAGACTGTGTCCTCTTGTTCTGGTGCTGGTTGGCACCAGAGAAGAGACCAACCCCCACCTGCCTACAACCTCCTTTCAGGTGGTTGTAGAGAGCAATAAGGTCTCCCCCTGAGCCTCCTCTTCTCCAGGTTAGACAACCCCAGCTCCCTCAGCCTCTCCTCTTAGGGCTGGGATGTGTTTCTAGAGTCCCAGTGTTAAACACATGTGAGCAGCTTATTTTCATCCTGTTAACTCATGGATGAGAACAGCACAGAGCTCCAGAAGCAGGAGCCTGAGGCCACAATGCAAAAAAAGAGAATAGTTTTCCCACAACAAGATTTATTATATACTGGCATAGTGAAGCCATAGGGAAGCCAGCACCTTTGGTCTTCCATTTCTTTTGATATGTGGGGAAAATACTTGTGTTTATTTCCATTTATTCTGGACAGGATGCACAACAGAACCAAATGGTGCTAACACGGCCAGGTTTCTAAGCACTGCACACCACCTTCTTGATGATCTTGAAATACTAGCTCATCCACTAGCCATGCTCGGGCTGTGCTTCAAATGCTGCTCCTAGTTTACAAATGAAACAGTTGAACCATGAACAGGTTAATTAACTTGGCCACAGTCCTACAGAGAGCCTGTGTCAAGGCAAAGACAAGGGTTCAATCTTGTGCCTGACAGGGAGGGATTTATGAGAGCTAGACACTTCTGAATCCACACGTACCCATTCCCTGCTTCCTCTTTGAGCCAGAAGGGGGAAATGGATGAACACAAAATGAAGGGCAATTTTTCTTTTTAACCTCTGTAAGTCTGTTTTCCACTTTTTCAGAGAAAATTCAGTAGCTTTTCTGTAACACTGAGCAAGGCTCAGTCTTCCCATTTCTGTAGAGATGTCTGATGGATGCAGCCTCTGCAGTGCACTGATGAATTGGTGCTGGAGAGAATTTTTCTTGAGGCAGTATTGCTGAGAAAAGCTCTTTGCTTTCAAATCCTAGAAGTTACTTTTCTTTGGAGTGTTTCACCTTCTCTGTCTAGAATATACCAGAGAAGGCCTGTGTCCAAAGTAGATGCTAAGAACATGCTGGTGAGAGACTTCTTAGAGTGTCAGGTTGTGACTAGGGGAAATGGAGCAAAACCAGAAATGAGTAGATTCAGATTGGATGTTGGGAAGAAGGTTTTCACCATGAGGGTGATGAGACACTGGCACAGGTTGCCCAGGGAGGTGGTGGAAGCCTCAACCCTGGAGGTTTTGAAGGCCAGGCTGGATGTCCCTCTGAGCAGCCTGATCTAGTGTGAGGTGTCCATGCCCGTGATGGGGGGTTGGAACTGGATGATCCTTGAGGTCCTGTTGCTAGACAAAGCATAACAATCACAGAATCACAGAATTTCAGGGGCTGGAAGGGACCTTGAAAGCTCATCCAGTCCAATCCCCCTGCCAGAGCAGGATCACCTACACCAGATAGGATAGGATAGGATAGGATAGGATAGGATAGGATAGGATAGGATAGGATAGGATAGGATAGGATAGGATAGGATAGGATAGGATAGAATAGACCAGACCAGACCAGGTTGGAAGAGACCTTCAAGATCGTCAATCACACAGGAATGCACCCAGGCAAGTTTTGACTACCTCCACAGAGGGAGACTCCACACACCCCCTGGGCAGCCTGTTCCAGGGCTCTGTCACCCTCACAGGGAAAAAAGTTCTCCTCATATTTACATGAAACCTCCTATGCCTCAACTTCCACCCATTGCTCCTTGTCCTGTCACTGGGCACCACTGAGGAGAGCCTGGCTCCAGCCTCTCAGGACACACCCTTCACATATTTATAAACATTGCTGAGGTCACCTCTCAGTCTCCTCTCCTGTAAGCTAAAGAGCCCTCAGCTCCCTCAGTCTCTTCTTGTACAGAAGATGTTCCACTCCCTCAATCATCCTCATGGCTCTGCACTGGACTCTTTTGAGTAACTCACTGTCTTTCTTGAACTGAGGAGCCCAGAACAAAGCACGATGCTTCCAGCCAAGATCTCTTCTGATTTTTAAATGGATAGATAAACATTAGGTAGGCCAGACCATGAAAAAAATTGTATGTAGGATCCTCAGACAGGAGCAGAAGAGATGACATCCCAACCCTATTCTGCTGCATTGCTTCATGGTTGCTGTGCCATCAGCACCAAGCTGATGGAAGCTTCCAGCTTTTAGAATAGAATTAGAATCAGGATAGAATTAACCAGATTGCCAAAGACCTTCAAGATCATTGAGTCCAATCTATCATCCAACACCAGCTAATCAACTAATCCAAGTGGTCATAGAATCATAGAATTAATAAGGTTGGAAAGACCTCAAATATCATCAAGTCCAACCTATCATCCAACACCATCTAATCAACCAAGTGGTGATAGAATCATAGAATCAATAAGGTTGGAAACGACCTCAAAGATCACAGAATCACAGAATCACCAGGGTTGGAAGAGACCTCAAAGATCATCAAGTCCAACTTGTCACCCAAGACCTCATGATTACTAAACCAGTAAGACAAGAGAGAATGGCTTGAAGCTGAGGGAGAGTAGGTTTAAACTGGATCTGAGGAAGAAGTTCTTCAGGATTAGGGCCATAAGACCAGCTGTTCAGTCTGGAGAAGAGAAGGCTCCGAGGTGACCTCATTGTGGCCTTCCAGTATCTGAAGGGGGCTACAAGAAAGCTGGGAAGGGACTTCTCAGGCTATGAGGTAGTGATAGGACTAGGGGGAATGGAATGAAGCTGGAGGTGGGGAGATTCAGGCTAGATGTGAGGAGGAAGTTCTTCACCATGAGAGTGGTGAAGCCCTGGAATGGATTATCCAGGGAAGTGGTTGAGGCCCCGTCCATGGAAGTGTTAAAGCCCAGGCTGGATGAGGCTCTGGCCAGCTTGATCTAGTGTGAGGTGTCCCTGCCCATGGCAGGGGTTGGAACTAGGTGATCCTTGTGGTCCCTTCCAACCCTGACTGATACTATGATACTATGATACTATGATAGGTTGCCCGGGGAGGCTGTGGCTGCCTCCTCCCTGGGGGTGTTCCAGGCCAGGCTGGATGAGGCCTTGAGCAGCTGAGTCTAGCTGAGAGTTGTCCCTGCCCATGGTGGGGAGGTCTCTTCCAACCCAAGTCATTCTATGCTTATTTTGGTAAGCCTTAAAATTGCAGTGTGAAAATAATTGGTGCTGTGAACCAAAGTTTCCTGCATAGGTGTGACCGAAGGAAGAAACGTGATCTCCATGTGGTTATCCAAAGGAAAGCCCTACAGAAGACTGAAATTGAACATTGCAACTGTAATTATCTAAAAGGGAAGTCTATTATTGTATGATAAAGCTGTCAAAATAATGATTGGGTGCTCCTACAAGTCAGAGAGGAGATCAATAAAGCTAATCTTACGTCATAGCTTCAGAACTTGGAAATTGTATTTTGACCTTAATTCACAATGGAGCCATTCAAAACATATTTAATAAATGGGTTATAGTACTTCTTCTTAATTAAAAATTAAAACTATTCCCAGGAGTTTTCCCCAGTGAAATAAGGCATATATTTCCAGTCAGGATGATGTGCGTGGTCTTTTACTGATTGCTTACTCTTTTAAAGGAATTGTTAGTTTGCTTTGATCTATTGTTCACCTACTTGAAACTGGCAGCGATGCTTGGGCCAGCAAATTGTTTGTGACTCAACAACCCTGAGTGCTTAAAATAAAAATGGGGGGGTGGTGTGTGGGGGGAGCAAATCTAGCCCTTTTTTGCCCTGCAATTACAGAATCACAGAATCATTCATGCTGGAAAACACCCTTAGGATCATCAAGTCCAACCACTGACAAAGTTCACCCCTAAACCATAGCCCCAAGCACCACATCCAAACCACGAATAGAATAGAATAGAATAGAATAGAATAGAATAGAATAGAATAGAATAGAATAGAATAGAATAGAATAGAATAGAAATTAACCAGGTTGGAAAAGACCTCAGAGATCACCAAGTCCAACCTTTCACCCAAGACCATCTAATCAACTAAACCACGGCACCAAGTGCCTCATCCAGGCTCTTCTTAAACAGCTCCAGGGATGGTGACTCCACCACCTCCCTGGGCAGCACATTCCAAAGGCCAATCTCTCTTGCTGGGAAGAGCTTATTTCTAACATCCAGCCTAGACCTCCCCTGGCACAGCTTGAGACTGTGTCCTCTTGTTCTGGTGCTGCTTGCCTGGGACAAGAGACCAACCTCTGCCTGTCTACAACCTCCCTTCAGGTAGTTGTAGAGAGCAGTAAGATCTCCCCTGAGCCTCCTCTTCTCCAGGTTAGACAACCCCAGCTCCCTCAGCCTCTTCTCACAGGGCTGTGCCCCAAACCCCTCCCCAGCTTTGTTGCCCTTCTCTGGACATGTTCCAGCAACTCCACATCTTTCCTAATCTGAGGAGCCCAGAACTGGACACAGGACTCAAGGTGTGGCCTAACCAGTGCTGAGCACAGGGCAGAATGACTTCCCTGCTCCTGCTGGCCACACTATTCCTGATGCAGGCCAGGATGCCATTGGCCCTCTTGGCCACATGCAGGGTTGGTGACTCAACCACCTCCCTGGGCAGCACATTCCAATGCCTGACCACTCTTGCTCTGACAGAATATTTCCTAATGTCCAGTCTAAACCTTACTTTATTCTCCATTCTATATTGTAGCTTATCTTTCATATATGCTACAGGATCTGAGTGCCTTCCAGTAGTGTGTGAAGCTCTATGATTGTATAGCTGTCACGGGTTGGTTGTGCTTTCCTCCCAGGAAGGACAAGCACGTGCAGTGATTTGGTTTGGTGGATTTTGCCCTTTTTTTTGGAGTTTGGTATGCTTATATAATTGTTCTGTATTTGTTGGAGGACAAAGGCTGGATGTTAGGAAAAAGTTCTTCTTAGAAAGAATAATTGGCCATTGGAATGTGCTGCCCAGGGAGGTGGTGGAGTCACCATCTCTGGAGGTGTTTAGGAAGAGCCTGGATGAGGTCCTTTGTGCCATGGTATAGTTGATTAGATGGTGTTGGGTGATAGATTGGGCTTGATGATCTCTGAGGTCTTTTCCAACCTGGTTAATTCTATTCTATTCTATTCTATGCTATGCTATGCTATGCTATGCTATGCTATGCTATGCTATGCTATGCTATTCTATTCTACCCTACCCTACCCTACCCTACCCTACCCTACCCTACCCTACCCTACCCTATCCTATCCTATCCTATCCTATCCTATCCTATCCTATCCTATCCTATCCTATCCTATCCTATCCTATCCTAAATGTGGCTGTCATGGGAAGCAGATGGGAGTGGAGGCCTTGTGTTCACCTCACAGCCTCAAATAGGCTATTTAGAAGAATCTCCATTTCTTCCTTTCTTCGCTCCTTGGCACATAGAAAATTCACTCTTAAAACTTGAGTTCTGTTGGAGTAGATGAGTGCAACTTTACACTGCTTGGCTAAAATGCCTCTCTTCTGCTGCTGTCTTCCTGTGTGGATCAGAATAAAGATCACAGAATGGTTTGGGTTGGAAGGGATGTCCAGATGTCATCTAGTCCAACCCCCTGCAGTCAGCAGGGACATCCTCCACTAGATCAGATTGCTCAGAGGCTTGTCCGGCCTGATCTTGAATAGCTCCAGGGATGGGGCCTCAACTACCACCCAGGGCAACCTGTTCCAGTGTTCCATCACCCCCTGGTCAAGAACCTAAATCTCCTGTCATTTCAAAGCATTGCCCCTTGTCCTATCATTACAGGAGTGCTTTCCCTAGCTGCTCCCACATGACAGAACTGTTTCCTTGCTTTCTGGGATCCTACAAGAAAGCTGAGAGGGAGTTTTCATAAGGTCGTCTAGCAATAGGATAAGAAGAAATGGTTTGAAACTGAGTGAGAGTAGGTTTAGACTGGATCTGAGGAAGAAGTTCTTCATATGAGGGTGCTGAGACTCTGGAACAGGCTGCCCAAGGAGGTTGTGGCTGCCTCCTCCCTGGGAGTGTTCAAGGCCAGGCTGGAAGATACCTCAAGCAGCTGAGTCTGGTCGAGAAGAGTTCCTGCCCATGGTGGGGAGGTTGGAGTAGATGAGCTCTGAGGTCCCTTCCTACCTAAGCCGTTCTGTGTATCAAGAATTGCTTGATTTGCAGTTAATTTAGTGTTTCTTTTCAGATGGGTAAAGCAATTCAGCAGAGAGAATAAAGAGGCACACCTTTCAATTAGAAAACTTTTTCTCAGGCTGCTGCTGCAGATTTGTTTATTTACCTGTAGTCATAGGCTCTGACATTTCTTTGCCTTTCTTTTAGCAAATTAAATAAGAAGCCCAGCCCTGAAAAAATATCATCAGCAATGCCATCATGTGCTCGACTTGAATCTTGCAGCTCTGTGGAGCTACAGCTACTCACTGCAGGATCATAACCTGAGTTTGACATATTTGAATCCTCTGTAGCCTCATCACTTTTGTTAGGCCTTACAAAACATTTTAAACAACGTGATGTATTATGTGCCAGCTTAAGTCATGCTGCTGTTAAATTGGCTGTGAGGAAATGGACCAGAATTTGTGCTTGCTCTCCTTGACCAGGCTTTGGAATTTCCCTATGTGTGACTAGTTTATTTCCTTAGCTGCTACTAATGAACTTTAACAAGCTTTTATAAGCAGTCTTTTTTCTCCCCCTTTTCTTTAATTTTCCTTCTTATGGCATGTCCAAAAATTGCAAGGGATTAATGATATTCAACTTCCCTTTGTGTAGTGGTGTTGGTGGCTCCTTAGTGTATCACAGTCACTTAAGTGCTTGTTAGTGATCATTAAAAAACATAATGTACTGGATATAGATTTTATTGTATAATTCCCTAATCACTGCTAACTTACCTAAGCATGTCATTGGCACCAGTATTTACCCCTTTGCAAGCTTTCTGTACTACTTATTGGTGTGTAACTTCTCAGAGTAGGTGGGCAGCAGAAAAGGAATAGTAAATTACTGCCTAGAGAAGCTTTTTATTTTCCTATTAACAGAAAATCATTCCAGGTTAGTGAAAGTGGTGTCCAGGATGGTTAACAATGGATGCCAAGAGTGATGTGTGGATGCAGGAGAATTGCTGTTGCCTTTGCATTTTGTTACATTTGAATAGTGTTTTAGTTTACAAACTGTGGTAGAATGTTTGAGTTGTCTTTATAAAGGGCAAGTGTGGAGTCTTGCATCTGGGAAAGAGCAACCCCATGGACCAGTGTAGGTTGGGGACTGACCTGTTGGAAAGCAGCACAGAGGAGAGGGACTAGAAGGATGCCCATGAGCCAGCAATGGCCAAGAAGGCAAATGGTATCCTGGGGTGCATTAGAAGGAAAGTAATTAGTAGGTCAAGAGATGTTCTCCTCTGCCTCTACTCTGCACTGCTGAGGCCACATCTGGAATGTTGTGTCCAGTTCTGGGCCCCTCAGTTCAAGAAGAACCTCAGGGAACTGCTTGAGAGAGTCCAGCGCAGAGCCACAAAGATGCTGAAGGGTGTGGAACATCTCCCTGCCGAGGACCTGCTGAGGGAGCTGGAGCTTGGAGCAGAGAAGCCTGAAGGGAGGCCTCATTCATGTTTACAAAGATGTGCAGGGCTGTGTGAGGAGGATGGAGCCAGGCTCTGCTCAGGGTTAACCAATGATAGGACAAGGGGCTGGAGCAGAGGAGGTTCTACGTGAACATAAGGGAAAACTTTTTCCCTGTGAGGGCGCCAGAGCCCTGGAGCAGGCTGCCCAGAGAGCTTGTGGAGTCTCCTTCACCGGAGACATTCAAAACCTGCCTGGATGCATTCCTTTGTGGCCTGCCCTAGGTGCTCCTGCTCTGTCTAGCAGGGGAGTTGGACTGGATGGTCTTTCCAGGTCCCTTCCAACCCCTTCTGTGATTCTGTGATAAATTATGAGTTTTTTAACTAGCAGTTCTCCTGCAGTCTGAACTTTCCTCTTTATCATCTAGTGGGTGCTGCTTAGCCTATTGTTACTTACCAGGTATGCTGTGAGCTCTAGTCTGCTGATAGAATTTTGGTTTGTCATGGGATCATAAAATGCTTTGGTTGGGAGGGACCTCCAAAGGTCATCTAGTTGAAGGCCCCGGTAGTGAGCAGGGACATCCTCCACTAGATCAGGTTCCTCAGAGCCTTGTTGAGCCTGATATTCAATATCTCTATTGATGGGACCTCAACTGCCTCCCTGGGCAACCTGTTCCACTCTCTCCCCACCCTCATGATGCAGAACCTGTTCCTAATATCCAGTCTAAGACTCCTGTGCACTCATTTCAAACCATTTCCCCTTGTCCTGTCACTTCAGGCCTTTGCAGTTTTCCTTCAGCCTTCCTCACAAGGGTGGTGAGAGACTGGCACAGGTTGCCCAGGGAGGTGGTGGAAGCCTCCTCCCTGGAGGTTTTGAAGGCCAGGCTGGATGTGGCTGTGAGCAGCCTGCTGTAGTGTGGGGTGTCTATGCCCATGGCAGGGGGTTGGAATTATCCTTGAGGTCCCTTCCAACCCTAACAATTCTATGATTCACATAGCCCCCTTCAGGTACTGGCAGGCTGCTATTAGGTCTCTTTGGAGCTTTCACTTCTCCAGGCTGAACAACCCCAGCTCCCTCAGCCTGTCAAAAAAGGGTTTTAGAAAGTTTTGTTCATTAAGAACAATAAAAGGAAACTATTTAGTGTGAAATGACCTATCTGTTTTCTCTTTATCATTTAATGATAGCAGTTCATGTGTAACAAAGAGAACCAAGGAATCATGTTTAGAATAGCAGCTATTGGAAACCCAAATGATAAAATCTAAAAGATAAAAGTTTTTTCATATATATATACACACACACTCAATTTAAAAGACTCAAGAAGTTTTATGAAAGGAATACTGTAGGTATTTCTGTCTATGGACAACATTGATTTCATTCCACTTAATCCATTTTCCCTTAATCCTGTGAGCTTTGCCTTTATTCCTTACCCAACAAACTTAATAAACACTGAGACATGCTTCTAACTTTATCAGGCTTTCCAAAAAGAACTTTTATTTTCTGTAAATCATAATGCACTTAATTGGGAAAACTCAAATCACCACCAATAAGAAAAGCAGAATCAGTTTCATAGAATTGTTGGGTGGGAAGGGGCCTCAAGGATTCATCTAGTTCCAGTTTGTACAGATGGAAAAATAAAGAACCAGAAAAGTCAATTGTGAAATTGACACTCATTAAACATCAATCTCATTTGTCCCTGATATTTTAAACTATCAAATTGCTGTCAGTATATCAAAATTAATTGTCATTCCTTCCCTACCACTTCAGTTTGCAGTGTTTCAAAATGCTCTGAGGTAATTCTTTCAGCGCTTCCAACATCCCTGTATTTTGACTGAACGCTATCTCATCCTCAGATGAAGCAATAAGGTTTTTGCCCCTGAGCTTTGCTTTGTAGCCTTATGCAGGGACAGAATAAAAGTATTTTAATATACCATGCACTAGCACCAGAGCTGGCATGGTGACTGAGAAGATCACATAGAATCATAGAATTACAATACAATACAATACAATAAACCAGGTTGGAAGAGACCTTCAAGATCATCGCGTCCAACCCATCAACCAATCCAACCCACCTAAACAACTAGACCATGGCACCAAGCACCCCATCATCTTCTCCTGAACACCTCCAATGATGGTGACTCCACCACCTCCCTGGGCAGCCCATTCCAATGGGCAATCACTCTCTCTGTATAGAACTTCTTCCTAACTTCCAGTCTAAACCTGCCCTGGTGCAGCTTGAGACTGTGTCCTCTTGTTCTGGTGCTGGCTGCCTGGGAGGAGAGACCAACCTCTGCCTGTCCACAACCTCCCTTCAGGTAGTTGTAGAGAGCAATAAGGTCACCCCTGAGTCTCCTCTTCTCCAGGCTAAGCAACCCCAGCTCCCTCAGCCTCTCTTCATAGGGCTTGTGTTCCAAACCCAGGGACCTCAAAGATCATCTAGTTCCAACCACCCTGCCATGAGCAGAGACCCCTCACACTAGAGCAGGTTGCTCACAGCCACATTCAGCCTGGCTGCAAACACCTCCAGGGATGAGGCTTCTACCACCTCCCTGGGCAACCTGTGCCAGTCTCTCACCACCCTCCTGGGGAGAACTTCTTCCTAACAACCACTCTAAATCTCCCCATTTCTAGTTTTGTTCCATTCCGCCCAGTCCTATCACTACATCATCCAGTTCTGGTTACTTTTACGACGTTGTGAAGTGCCAAATCATTTGACATGAAAAGCAGCCTTCAGGATGTAAATAAATGCTGGAGAACATTATCTATTCTTTTCTCTCCTACCTCTGAAACAGCCAAGTGGTCTTACTTTTACCCAATCTATACAACATTCATCAGTTTGTCACTTAATGGTAGGGTTGATCAGAGCCGAATCTTGTTACTTCTTGGAAAAAGAATGGCAAATCAGTTCATAGTATACTAAGTGCCTTTTTATTTTTGAATAATGAGATAGGAGCAGTTCATTAGCTACTGGAGGGGAAAAAAAGCAGCAGGGTAAGCAGCGTTGTACCTGTCTTGACAAGTATACTAATTACTCTCCTTCACGTGGAGCTGAAGGCATATTCGGTTCAGTTTAATGATCAGACTAGAAGGCATTAGAAGGCCCAGGCTCTGTCAGGTGAGGAAGAGCAGGTGTAAGCAGATTAGTTCTGCCACAGTAACCCTTTGGAGTCATCTTCTTTAGAATGGCACTAGGGAAAAATATCAGCACTTTTTATTTTTAGTGGGAAGATAAATTTAAGAGGAGTAAATTGGAAAATCAAATGAGGGCTTTAGCAGCCAGGGAGATTTGCAGAGCTGTCTCCTGGTGTTTGAAAGGCCCATTCATCATGTCCTACAAGTAGTCAATTCCTCTAGTATCTGTAAATGTTTTCAGATATTAGCCAATTTATATGCTCTGAGATTCATCATGGAAAATCAGCTTTACCATCGTGCATTATCTCCATCTGAGATGAAGTTTGATATATGAGCATCTTTGCAGTTCAATGGGTTGTGTGCAAAAAAGTACGTTTTTAATTAATAAACAAATTTGCTCAGGAGCTCATCAGTGTCAAGAGTAATAACGATTGTCATTCATTATTGTTTATTACATTCCTCCCTCAACAAATGTTGCCTTCTAATGAGATTTCTTTCCTATTTTTTAATTTACTTAATGGCATTTTCATCCCAGAGAAAAAAAATAGTAATAATAATATATAAAAAAAAAAAAAAAAAGGAAAAATTACAGATTTCTTGTACAAAATGTACCAAACCAGAAAGCATCCTTCACTTGGGGAGGGGGAGAAAAGAAGCCATGAATTGATATACATTGTCACAGAACTTTGGATGCCTTCTTCATCTATTCAATATTCCTTTCTTTGTGATGAAGATTAAAACCTCACAGGAATCATTGAGAAGTTCCTTCTTTTTTTTTTTTTCCTCCCCTACCTCCCCCCCCTTTTTTTTTCCTGTGCCTCAGCAAATAAGGCAAATCTACATTACAATAGATTTGTCTTCTCAGAATATATTGCAGCTCCAGAAAACTCAGTGGATGAGTGAAGAAGGAAAAAAAAAATAATAAAAAAAAAAAAAAGGGTAAGATAAAAAGGTCATTCAATGAAATAAAAATAGAGATAA